>OY757252.1:8465137-8533539 GCA_963584085.1 Pyrausta aurata
CGCATATGATCATGTTAGCTCCACTTGTGCAGATCAAAATAGGCTTAATTCTAGATTATATCAACGTTCCGTCTCTGTCAGTTTATTGAAGAAGAAAATACACAGACTACAGATCTATCCAGAACTAGTGAGAGTGTGCCCTACGTCCATAGCGCTCTAACTGCTACCCTAACTGCTCACTAGAGTTTTCGCACTCGTCTAAATCCGATAAAAGAATTCTCGAATCAATACGATTGGGCGATCCCCAACTGTTCGACGACCCCAATATTTAAAAAAATGTTTTAAGCTAACCCTTCATTGATTATTCTTATTAATTTACACAATAAAATTTTTGAACACAGAAAACTATAACGTCACAGATTTGAGTAACTTTTGACAAGTAATAAAAAGTACGTCCACGATTGGTGGTGGAAACTAACTTAGTTGAGTGCTTGCAAAATTCAACAGGCTTGTTAATGTGACGGTGGCTGAGTGGTATAGGCATACGCCCGGATAGCGTAAGACACGGGGTTCGATTCCTCGTCTGTCACAGAGTCACAGTTGCTTTTTACAAGTGCAATTTATTCTATTTGAGGAATTTGAATATGTGTGCGAAACCCCCTTATTGATTGAAATTACGATTATTTGTAAAATATGTTACGACATTTAAATCTTTTATAAACGATCAGCATCGTTACTGTAAACTGCTGTTCATAAATTCAAATGTACTCTTGTTAAGCCCAGCTCATTTATATTAGGTGAATAGTATTTTTATGTCGGTGGAATGTGTAAATCTTAAATGAAATGTACATCAGTCAACTTCTATTGTTGTATCAACCTTGAATCATAAAAACATCAATTTGTATTCACCTTATTTCTTGTTCATACTAACTTATGTGCCATTTTAATTTTATTTTGACACAAACAATACATACTATGCTTGGGGATTTAATGATTGGGCAAAAATTCAAACTTTTTTATTTTTTTTTCCATAACTATCAGCTTTTATGACTGACTGTTTAGTAGTAATACAAGCCTTACAAATAACTTTCTTCATCTGATTCTATCTATCAATAGTATCATTCTCACTGCTTTGGTTTTGGTTTTTGCATATCAAAATGATGTCATTTGTTTTCTTTGTTGCCGCGATATTGCAGTTTATGCATGAACTGCGAGGCGTTACCACGACATTTTATTATGTTGCTTTATGGCTTATTATTATACGTACATTCAAACATTCCGAGCACGCTTTATAATGCATTAGGATTGTATATTTGCATGACCTTAACATTTTGTTCAAACTTGTGTCGTCTCTTTCATTGGTGCCATAATAACATGCAAGCCTGGTTGAATGTTTGGCCTAGTGTAAGTCGCCAAAGTTACATGGAAACTGTTTAATGTCAAGTTCGGCAATTCCTACTGGCTAAGCACATTATTTTTTTCTTAAAGACCTAGATCTTAAAATAGAAATGTTTCTTTTTATTACTAACAATTCTCAAGCTGTAATTAGTGCTAAGTAATTGTTGCGGCAGGTGATGTACCCACTGCAGGACTTGCATTTAATTAATTCAAATTCAACCAGGCTCAGTGTATAATCTTCAGTATCAAAGAATTTTGTTTTGAGCGGAAAATAATAATTTACAGGGAAAATGTGGATCGATCCCGGCCTATTATTGCGTACAACGATCTTGACTTCCCGGAAAGTGGTGACATATTTTAAAATACGACATGCTATGGCATTTATAACAAATACGTTTTAAGCATTCCGTCATTACTTAACTACCTACCTATTATGTAATTTAAAACGAATTTCATCTAATGTGCATTTCTCAACATCAGTTGTCTTAATCAGAGACTTCTGCATAGTGGACTGTTGTTAAAAGAGATATTTATTGTATGTCAAAATTTTATCTACAAAAGCACAGGCAAGTGCCAATATAATATAAGTTAAGAATATTTCACGAAACATTTAAAAGCGTGCCTTTTGTAATACAAAACTTTAAATCATGGTCTATTATTTTGGTAAACATTTTTATTTTTGGATTTTGCAGTATTTCTTGAGCATTTTCTTACTTAATTTTGTTCTATTGGTTTGGACATACTTCTCTAGGTTCTAGCTCTATACTATTGTTATCAATATCTAAGTAGGTTATGCAAAAAGAAAAACATCTTTACAGCCAAACTTAATTATTAATATTTGATTGATTAGTACAATACTCGCACTCGTTCCATCTGCATAATTTATTTTTAGGTCATTTTGACTACTGTAATTTACATGATTTACTTAAGATTTTATTGATGTGGCTTTCGACTACTAATAAATGGTACATGTTATTCGTATGAGTTTTACAAGTGTCATGTTATTTAAAAATGTATATTTTATAATAAACTCTCCGCAAAATAATGTTTACCATATCTTTCCTTTGTCTAACCCCGCTTTACCTGATTTAACCGTACTCGGACGTCACACCGGGAAGCTGAGATTTGACAACAAAATGTTAGGGTCACCAAAAAAAAGTGTTAAGTAGTGTGAGTGGTTTGTGTGTGTTGTATTGTAACTAGCGCGAGTTGCTAACAGTGGTGTTGATTGTTAAAGGGGCGGCGGCGCCGAGTTCCGCCCCGTGATACACTACCGAGACTTGGACGCCCCTCGCGAGCCCGACGAGTTCATATAAAGAGGACTCTCGCATCGCACACTTGCCAAAGGACATTGAGTGCACGTAGAATGTTTTATCACTACGTAGATGTTGGAGTACCTGTAAATACTTGTGTCATCCACAAGATAATATCACTTATTTACTTGCCTAGGTTTAAGTTGAATCTGTCACAACGGTTATAGGTAGCTTTTAGTTTGAAATATATGAAACTTTAATTTTATACAGCGTTTTTACTGACTTGCACCAATAATTCGAATTGCTCACAAAATGATTTATTAACACATTTTATACTGATCTAGTGACATCTGTTACAAAGGGCAAAGCAAATCACAATGTACCTGTACTAAAATAAGTAGTTTTTAATAGACGGGCACTCAAGTAGCACTTACCACTTATTATATCTAACGAATGTCAATTCAATGTGTCAATGCCCCACAGGCGCACACATACAGACGCTAATTATATTCATCCGTTTTTTGTTTTTCACTCGCGAGGTTCACTATACTGGAGATATCACATGTCGATTGATAATGCTCATAATGTGCTAGTCAATGTGAGGCTTATTAAGCCTCAAATCAAGCATTCATTACACAAGATTACACTGCAGTTGAAAACGTTTTCAAAAAACGAAATCAAAAATTCTTGGGTGTCTTAAACAACCGGATCCAGGATAACGTAAATACCTATGATGGTATTATTTATGATTCTGGTGTCTTGCAAAAGGATGATTATCTTTTATCATCATTTTATTGTAATGATCGGAATCATTACAATAAAATCGTGTATATTATAACCACAAAAGGTAGGCGAGATCCGAGTAACGTACGTTGTCCTCGCCTTTCTAACAAGCAAGTAAGAACGTAACCTTTATGCGAATTCGTCGAAATAGTTTACCGTCTGTACAAGAAAATGGTATTAGTGCTACAATATCATCTTTGTTCTTCTGGTGCTTTCAGAAAAGTAACTTTTGTGATCTGTATATTATGAATTCATAAAACATTCGTAATTGAACATTAAAAAGTAATTTATAAAATTAAAACGCCTTCAAAACCTCACTTAAAATAACGCATTTGTCTTGTCTTAGATTTGGGAGAAACAAATTCATTTAGAGTCGATGCATATGTTTGTAGAGTCTTGTGCTGTTCGTAAGCTTGACATCATGCACCGACTCCAAATGAATTTGTTCTGTTGATTTTAATTTATTTTACTCATGTCTTGAAAACAACTGAACCTATTTATTCCCTAAGTGAGAATACATCTGTCTGAACTAAAAGAATTAAGAATTATCTCGATATCACATTTTTTCTATAAATCCGTGGACAAACATACAAAAACATACGAAACTTGGCATACGTGTTTGGAAGCTTAACTAGATCATAATATTATTTATCCAATTCCAAAAATATCACAAACATGCAGGTCAAATTAAATACCTCCTTTTTTGAAGTCGGTAAATACAAAAATAAGTAGATTAAGCAGTTATTCTATTTCAGTAACGTACTTGACCAAGCGGCAACGCCAAATGTAGTTCAAGTATCATATTTGCAGTGTTTGAATAATGTTGAGTCGTTAAAGCATCACATAAATAACGTCGCCATATTGTTATCATGTATATCTGCAGGTAAACTGTTGAACCTTGACCTCTAACTAAAGTATTACTGGCTTTAGTAGTTTGGTACATTGTGCTTTGTCTGCTCCGTTATAATGGTAGATAAACTGTTGGATACTTGTCACACTGCTGCCTTAACGCAAGCAGTCAAATTATGCATCACATCACCAAAGTGAGTTATCTAGATTAAGCCATAAAAGCTGACGAGAACAATGAGTAAGTATACAATGTCAAGCTCATAACATATGTATGATTGTACAAATAAGTACGAGGAATGTATGGAGAGCAGTGTTGGAGGTGGCGCGTCACCCGGATGTCGCGAGGACTGCATGCGATACACGCGACGCTGCGAGCCGAAGAAACTTCGTCACCACTCGTCTCATATCGCATATCAATGGCAAATTATGGTAAACATCGTGTATGGTACTACTTTTTTCTAACACCGTAACTTAGACGGAGCAATTAGAATTGATTAGATCAATATCTTGTGGTTCCGTCATTTGTCACATCAACAAAAAATAAGCCTGAATTCTTCACAATGTGACAGTCCGTAAGTGTTAACTTGGACTTGATGCTAGTCACTTTAGACTAAAAGATGTAAGCCCTTTTTTAAACATACGGCATACTTGTTTTTGTAATAGAGCTGATTTCACCGTCGATCTTGCATGGTCTTCATCGGGTCTTAGTGTAAAATGTAAATCGTCCATGAACCCGTGGACCCGCTCGAACTCGCGTTTATGATAACAACAATATTAAAATAATAACCTCCACGAAGATTCTGACTTCTAGTTGGTAGCCGGCATATTAACTTTATCATTTAAAAAAATATCTCGGATCTAGTTTCCTCTAACCAATAACATATTGAACCTTCAATGCTCCTAAGAGCTTATTACGTATTTTGTTGGAGTCCTTGCCCAGTCTGACTCACCACATTATTGCCTGTATAAAAACACAATATAAAACATTATTAAAACAAAGCAAATTCAATTTTCCTTATTCGCCCAAAGCTTCAAAGCTAATTGTGGATAATTAAAGAACTTGAAAGCTAATTTTAATTGTGGTCACGCTTACTTAAATCCAAAGAAAGAACTCGCAAATAATATGTAATTTGAGACGCATTGTTTAAAGACCATTTCCAAGTTTACATAAAAGCTCTACCTACTTACTTACATATAAAGTCAATCCTTTGGATGCTATAAGACAAAAAAATGTGTTTATCGTAGACTGAAAAATATGAATAAAACATAAGTTGGTTTCGTGCACAGATTGGTAAGAGCACGTAAGCGTATGGTGTATATGGGGTATAGATTTAAGTCTTTTGGAAAAGGCAAGCACATTGGGATACATATTTGATCCATATTATCGATCAAAATCTTGACAAATAATCATACTGTATAACTTTAATGTCACGCTCTAACACACATATACAGTAATTTATGGTTGCATAAAATCTATTGTTTTTGGTAAAGGTACTGTTTGACCTAAAGGTTTGACTGGTAGAGAATGCTTTTAACATTAAGTCCACCTTTGTAGGTACTCCATGATTTGTGCAATAAAGTCTTTAAATAAATAAATAAGGTAATAACGACATCATGATTTATTTAATGTCATTGTACCCAAAATAATTAAAAACATGAATTTTGAGTTCCATACAAAGATTCAAACACGGCCGCATCGCACATTAAAAAAAATATCACACTTTAGTTTTCGATCTTATGTTATTACAAGCAATGCCACAACAATAAATTGTAATCCTCGGACGGTCTTGTACCGCAAGCAACACCGATGAACTCAACGTGTTTCCCCGCACCCACCTGGAGAATGCTAAGTAAGTCAAATCGCAAGTACATAGATACTATTTTGAATGAAATGTATTATAAAACGTGACGTAGTCACTGACGATCGTGATTCATAAACTAGTCCTCGCATGCGACTTAGTCCGCCTTATATTGTAGTGGTTACCAGCTGAAAATGTTTCCGGGTACAAAAGACATCAACGCGTTAGTAAATACACTGGTTCATGTTACTTATTAACTACTAGCTGTCTCGGCAAACTTCGTTTCTGGACCACCTATGTCCTATTCGGGGCGACGAAGTATCCAACAAAGTAAAAATAATGATAATCGGTTCACCCGTTCTCGAGTAAAGTGGTATAACTATAACGATTTTCTTCTATGTTTTAGCTTTTATTAATGACCTGTTTTATCGAAAAGAAAAGCTTCGGTTAAGTTGCGTTATATTTATAGCTTTATTTACACTAGTATTTAAGTGATGGTTGCTTGCTTTCATGGTTTTGATAAAAGCTTCAACTAGATAATATTTAGGTAAGCCAGTTGGGTGCAGTTCCACTTTTAGTTCAGCTTTCGTTTAATTGAAATATTTCATCTCTTTAACAAACAAACGTACGTACACGCGTTATTATTTTCATATTAGATATGATATGGGAAACGCCACCTACGAGCACAGCCTCTGGTTCGCGGTAAACGGCGCGGCTTGTTTTTTGTTGCATAGCCAAGTTATTTGTGTGTTGGTTTATAAAGACGGTTAGCGGTGTCGTAAGAGCATTACGTTTCGGGAGCTTCGCAAATATGGAGCTCTCAGTGTGTGCCATAGTGTTGGTCCTGGTGGGTTCTTATCCAGTGAGCACCACACCACATGGCTATGGAGTGAAGACCGGTGCCGCTGCGCAAGGTTTGTGTTTGTTTTTTATCGGTTGGCCTTGACTTTATAAACAAAGTATCAACGGCTTATAGAAAACACATAATGTAGTATATGACACATCATAATAAAGCATTGTTGTACAGATTTTATGAAACTAACAAAGAAATTTAAAAAAAAAAATATTTGCTGTAACTAATGTATCACGCTATCAGTGTAATTATTACTTACATTTGAAACTGAATTAAAGTTTTGGATTAATTATAAACACTAATTAATTAAAGTACATACGTATTTTTTAAATTCTGTTGTGTTAATGATCGAATAAAAAACTTTTAAGCCCATAACTAACCAAAGTCTCATTGATGGATTGTTAATTAAAATCAAATCATGTTACATGTTTACCTTATTAACACGTAGGTAAACACCTTGTTGATACCATGAATTATCCTTGAGATTTATTTGTTACTTAAAAATATAAAGTTTTTTCTTGTTTATTTTAATTCAAGTACATGTTTAAGCTATTCAGTAGTAGAATTCCCAAAATACGGACACATGCAAAATAAATATTGGCTTAAATAGAAGAGATAGGATAGGATACAATGTATAATTCTTCTACTCTATGTAAATATGGAGGTCAATAAAAAATGAAAATAGTTTCGTAACTTTTATTATTTTCATTACTACATTTTCCAGCTGTGGCTGGTGCCTCTGCGGGGGCGTTCGGTGGAGCAGCGGGTCTGCCTATCGCCGTGCCACATGGCGCTGGCTTCTCTGGCAGCTACTCCAAATCAGCCTCATCCAGCTTCGCATCGTCCAGTGCCAGTTCAAGCTCGAGCTCCTTCAGTTTTTCTGGTTCAGGAATACCAGGCCCTGCTGGAGGATGTACATCCGGCCTTTGTCCGAATGCTGACAACAACGGACGTGTTCCGAATGGAAACACGAATGGCTACTATTCAAACAATGGTGCCAACGCTCTTGCTGGTGCTCAAGCAGGTGCTTTTACAGGGTCTCAAGCATTCAACAAAGATGGCGCAACTCCATTGTGCTCAGGAAGTAATTGCCCTAACCAAAATGGTGCTGATTGTAAAGGCTCTACTTGCAATGGGGTTTCACCGAATGGTAATAAATGCGAAAATGGTAAATGTGGATCACAATCACCAGAATCCTCAACTTATGGTAAAGAACCCAACGAAAAATGTACATCTGCACAATGCAATACCGGTAGCGAATCAAAAGAACAGGATAGCCCCGCAAACTCAAACAATAACTTAAATTCCGAGGATCGTAATAATTGCACATCAGGAAACTGCGAAACAACATCGCCTAATGACGTATCTCCGTCTACTTCATATCCATCAAACAACTGTGCATCTGGGCAATGCGGACCATCTTCAGGCCCTGGTAAACCCAATCCTTATGGAGGTAGTAGTTACCCAAATAAGCCTGCCGAGAAATGCACATCAGGACAGTGCCGACCATCTTCAGAAAATGGTGGATCGCCTCCTGCTTATGGTGGTAACAGTTACCCAGATAATCCTAAAGGGTTATCCATAGACACTGCAAATTATGGTGTGAACAGCTACTCAAATAAGCCACCCGAGAAATGCACATCTGGACAATGTGCACCGTCTTTTATCAACGGGTCTCCCTCAGACTATGGTGATAACAGTAAATTAAACAACCCAAATTCCAGTAAATGCACATCAGAGCAATGTGGAACTTCAGCAGGTGACAATTTCCCTCCAAATTATGATTCTACAAATGAAAAATGTAAACCTGGCCAGTGTAAACCACTTGCGAATGGTGTTACTACATCTCCCGAACAACAAAACTCCTATGACATACCTGTCAATATCCCTAATACTGCGAGTGTGAAACCATCTGTAGGTTTTGGACCTACTGCACAAAGTAGCCCTGGTTGTCTTTCTGGTAACTGTGGAACTTTTCCGGCATCTAAGCCTACACCATCCTATACACATGGCTCAACTAACAGTTATCCAAGACCTACCTATTCAAATCAAAAGCCTATAGGTTGTGACTCCCCCGATTGCAACAATGGAGCTTATAATCCACATGCCTCTTCTCCAAGCGACGCATCTCTCCCAGCTTATAACAAACCTGTAACTTATTTAACTGCACCCAAACAAGAACCGTCATGTATATCGCCAAACTGCCAATCCGCAAGTACAATCCCTGGATATTACCCATCTGGGTCTATTACACCAATCAGTGGGGCGTACCCCACCATACCATCAAATACCAAAAAGCCTACCTGTTCTAATGGTAACTGTAGTCCCACTCAACCACCAAACTCCAATAGTTACTCTGTGCCTTTGATCCCTAATCAGTCGAACTATGGTTATAAACCATCAGGACCGATATGTACTACAGGAAATTGCGATAGTACTCCCCAAACTGGCTTTAGCACCACACAGAACGTACCTTATAGTTCAAGTTTTAATTCACCAAACGTTCCCCATGGCTCTATTAAGCCTACAGCCCCTTCCCATGGTTATAGCACTTCATTTAACCCATCTTCATACGAGCCTAATAACCATTTAAGTACTCAGTCTGTACCGCAGCACAGTCCTTCTAACTTTAAGCCAACTCAGCCTCAAAATCCTGCAGCCTTCCCAAGCTATTCTACTCAACCCACATCATCACCAACAGCTGCTGGACCTAATTATCCTAAAGACGATGATTCCATTCCTCCTTTTATGCCACTAACGCCACCTAAGTCATCAAACTGTGCTGCATATCCATGTCCAGGTAATTCTGTATCTACTTACCCAAGTATTCCTACTGGACATCCGTTATCTCCTGCCGGCTCTAACTATCCTGGTTCTTACAATACTGGTGTACCGAGTGCAGGTGAAAAGAAACCTGAGATGCCATATCATGGTGGATTTGGTGCGCCTTCTGGTCTACTGAAACCCAACGACTTCACCCTTCCTAGTACTCAACTGACAACTAGTACCAAACCTACAGCAGCTTTCGATGGAGATCATACAATCCCCTGTGTATCTGGCAACTGTAACAGTCAGCCCCAATACGGTCAAGGCGGTGCTGGGGCTGCAGCTGGAAAGCCATTAGGAACGCATAGCCCAGCCTCATGCTCAACTGGAAAATGTGGACCTCCAAATGGGCAAACTGGAGCATTCAATTTGAATGGCGCTAATTCCGCCGCATCTGCTGTTGCATCAGCAACTGCAGATGCAGTCGCGTATTCAGGAGGTTTCGGAGGCCCACCAGGACTACTAAAACCTTTTGACCATGGAAAATTAACAAGCAAAAGCAACACCGGTTCTGCTGAGTTGAATAGCGGACATTTTTCGACAAGTGGAGATCATAATACTGCCGGCAATGGAGCTTTAAGTGGTGCTGGAGCACATACTGCTGCAGCGGCTGGAGCTACTGCTGGTGCCTTTGGCGGGGCTCCATACCATCATAGTGCTAATGACGGACATGGAACTTCTGGTGGCTGTGGCGGCGGGTGTGATGGAAGCTATCCTAAAGGTAGCTATGGGGCAATCAGCGGAGCGGGCGCTGCAGCCAAATCCATCAGTTTTGGAAGCAGCTTTGCAAGCGCTCATGCATCTGCAGGTGCAGCAACGAAAGGAGGTAAGATTTTTCTCTTGTTTTCACTAAAATCTTTATTTAAATCTGACTATAGCGTTTTTAATCTCCATCCAAAGGTATTAAAGTGCAGAAAATACAGAACAAACATTTTACCCTCTATGAATATGTTAGTACTTACATTTACATACTCACTTAATATTTTAGATTAATTTGGAATTGAATATTCATTCTTGATTTATAATTAGATGTTTGTTAATATTAGTAGTTGAGTAAGTACCTTGCTTTTGTAATAAATTTATATTTTTCTACTGTTACAGGTTACGGAAGATAAAACACAAATCTAGACGCTGCTTTATATGGACTTGACATTACATCAGAACTGAATCTCGGAAGTAATATTATTATTATTTTGTGATACATAGGTAATATAAATTGTAAACTAGATTAAGTAGTCAGTCAATATTGTAAGAGATACGAAAACTTTTTTTATGTACGTTTAATATAAATTAAAATACGATAATATGTTGATTTTTATTAGATACCTACCTTAAGTAGATAGTCACGTTATAACCATATTTAAATGATCATTTATCCGCTTGCATTAGTTTATTACAAACCTAAAGGTAGAATAATATCATTTGATTACGGTAATCAAATTCCATATTGCTATTATGGACGCCTCAGGTAATGGACAACAATAATGACAACATTAGCATAAGACAAAAAGGTAACAATGATTACCCACTCTCGTTACACTAACAAGGCACCTTCTAAGGACAGCCAGCTTAGGTGCTCATCTCCCACGATGTCGTAAATCATTCGCGATGTTACTGATACAATCATACACTCGACCATTGTTCACGACCTCAGCAGGTTGCGGATGTTAGCAAAAAATAAATAATTCATGGACATCGCTAATAGTTACACTCGTTATATATTGATAATAATAACACTTGCTCATACAATATAAATAATAAAAATGTATTGCTATTTGTGTTAGTCTCGCTAAAACTCGAGAATGCCTGAACCGATTTCGATGATTTTGGTCTTAAAATATTCGTGGAATTCCAAGGAAGGTTTAAACGGTTCAAAATATAGGTAACAGGGACGGGGTCGCTGAGGGCAACGAAACGAAGTTCGCCGGGTTCGCTAGTATTTAACTATTTTTCTGAAATTTATGCACCTTTTCAAGTTACATTTTCATGGTCAAAAATGGGTTTTTACTACTGTGTAAATATTACAATACCAAGCGGTGTTTTAATAAAAATATAAAATATGTACTTTACACAAATAGTTTACGTAACGGGAAAAAAAACGTGAGTTAATGTGTAACTTTTTGGGAAAATACGTTTTTAGAACAGTTTAATACAAAATTTCAAGCTCTATCGAATGCAAATATTCTTATGTAGGTACGTAAGGTTAATCAACCGCAAGTTACCCACAAAATTAATATATATTATGTGTAGTTGGCTAATCGAAAAAAGACAGTTTTGGGACATTTTTAGGGTTCCGTAGCCGAATAGCAAAAAACGGAACCCTTATAGTTTCGTCAAGTCTGTCTGTCTGTCTGTCTGTCTGTCTGTCTGTCTGTCTGTCTGTCTGTCTGTCTGTCTGTCCGTCCGTATGTCACAGCCACTTTATTCTGAAACTATAAGCATCACATAGCTGAAACTTGGTAGGTAGGTGTATTTTGTTTACCGCTTTCCGATTCAGATACAAAAAGTAAGAAAAAATAATATTTAAGGGGGGGGCTCCCATACATGAAACTAAAACCTAAAAATTTTTTTTGACTCAAACCTATGCGTGTGGGGTGTCTATAGATAGGTCTTTTAAAATGATGTTGAGGTTTCTAAAACCATTTTTTCTAAAAGTGTAAGGTTTGAGATATAGACGCTTCCAAAGTGGTAAAATGGGCGTCCCCCCCCATCTAACTTTTGAACTAAGAAAGTTAAAATTTTGGAAAAAATATATGATGTAGATCTCAACAAAAACTTGCAACGAAAATTGGTTTGAAGGAGATCGAACCAGTAGTTTTTGAGTTAAAGCACATTTTTATCAACCGCAAATATAACTTTGTCTTTCATACAAACACTATGAAAAACAAAGTTATTTTTGCTGTCGCAATATATTGTGATGTTTTCGTTAAGTGAAAGTAAGTGGACCCTGAATTCAGTTAAGGGTGGCACGGAACCCTCAGTGCGCGGGTCCGACACGCACTTAGCCGGTTTTTGTAGTAAAATGTCTTAAGTGTAAAAATTAAAAAACATTGTAGATCGGGTTTAAGCTAGGCTGTTCGACTAAATAGATGAACCGCCTAGCTTTAACCCGATCTAAAACTGGTTTTGGAAATCCATAAGCAGTTTTATTTATTTTTTTCAATTCAATTCAATTCAAAATCTTTATTTCAATTTAGGTCATGAATTGACACTTATGAACGTCAAAATATACAGTGAAAAAAATAAAAATAAATGTGCCCTGAAAGGGCCGAAACATGTCTCCTTATCTTTTGGGCCCTACCAGCGCTTCGAGACAGAACACAGACAATTAGGCAAGTGCTGAGAAGAAACGCCGGAACAAACTCAGTCACCACTAGCTGCCGTAAAATATAGTAGGGTTTAATACTACCTACACATTAAGGCGTGATATGTGGTGTGACGTTTTGACACTTAAATCTTATTTTATTATAGGATATAACATTAAATAAATGTTTATATTAATTCTCATAGATCTTGTAGGTAACGGTAACATGTGTTACATAAATCGCATCAAAAACCTCTTATTTCATGTAAAAAAGGGTTTTATTTATTTTTACATACCATATACATAGATTTTCATTTAAAACAGTATTACCATAATAAAATCTAAAAATGACATAGATGTTACCAGTATTTATATTATGGTCCATTTCCTTATATTCTTTTAGTAGGATATTTTTATCAGTTTTTTTGATAACTTAAATTTTACACATAGGAGTCTTAAGGTTGCAATGACGATGTGCAGATACATATAAGTATAAACAATAACATTGATTAACTCGTTGAACTTACGTGTTTAATGCCTCGCGTAGGATTTATGACTTTCATGCGTTTTAAATTCTAATTAGTACGAAGGTGTTTTTTCAATAACTTATTTAATCACATCATGAATCCTTTATAAGTTGATTAGGTTAGATTATGTCATATCTTTGGAGGATATGCTGGTGCCAAATTAAACCCCAAGATAGATGTAAAATAATACAATGTGAAAATAGATGTTGTCGGTACAGAGGCGAGTGAGCAAGTGACAGAATGACTATACAATTTTAATGATCTAATTTTAACTTAAATTAATGCGTGACTAAATAGGACGAGCTGTGAGTTGTTGCTGTTGACATTTGGGAAGGCGATATTGCTTATTGCCTGGACATATTCCCGGCCGTTGAAAGATGACTTTCAACACTGGAGCTCTTCAGCCGTCGGGAGTTTGCAGAGTCGAGTCAAGGCGCGGCGAACGCAGCCCTTTGCTGTCATAACATCAGCTACTCGTGAGGTGTTCTTAGATCCCGAGATGAGCCGGAGTACGCGCCCAAGCCGCCAAGCAAGAGGGTGCGCGTTGTCATCTGCCAGGAGGACCATGTCGCCAACGTTGAGCGTCTCAGAATTGACCTTCCATTTGGTTCTCTGTTGTAATTCTGAGACGTACTCCCTTTGCCATCTTTTCCAGAAGTGCTGGCGCAGCTTTTCAAGGCGCTCGTATCGGTTTAGCTGGCTATCCTTGAGTGTAGTCACATCTGGTGCTGGAGCAGCGGTCAACGGCCTCCCGATGATGAAGTGCCCTGGGGTGAGGGAAAGGAGGTCGTTAGGATTGGATGACATAGGGCACAAGGGACGACTGTTCAAAATCGCCTCCACTTGTGCAAATAAAGTGGTGATTTCCTCGAAAGTAATGTGGCTATTGCCAAGAACATGTTTTATATGATGCTTAGCTGATTTCACTCCAGCTTCATGGAGACCACCGAAATGAGGAGCCATTACTGGAATAAACCTAAATCGTATTGATTGCTGACTTGCAAAATCAGAAACAGGTTCGCAAACTTGTTGTATGAACGTTCCTATCTCCTTTGCGGCGGCTACGAAGTTGGTTCCATTGTCGCTAAATATTTCCGTTGGTTTTCCACGACGCGCTATAAATCGCTTGAGGGTCATTATGAATGCTTCTTTTGTTAAATCACTAACAGCTTCAAGATGAATGCATTTATAACGCATGCAAACAAACACACACAAGTAACATTTTATTAAGCGGCTTCCACGGCCCTTGCGGTTCAGTATATAAAATGGACCGGCATAGTCGATGGCGACGGACGAAAAAGCATGACCTGGATCTGTGCGTTGTGATGGTAAATCCCCCATCAAGGGTTGAAGGGTAACGCCCCGTAGGCGCCTGCACCGTACGCAGTTGCTGACTATACGTCGAGCTAATCTGCGGCCATTGACTGGCCACACTGTTTCCCTAACTGCTGCCAGTAATAATTGTGGACCTGCATGCATTTTATCAATGTGTTCGCGCTCAAAATATAATTTTGTAAGTCTATGTGACGCATGCAGTAATATGGGATGTTTCTTTTCGTACGTATAGCATGATGCATCCAAACGGCCACCCACACGTATCAATTTGTCTTTATCCAAAAACGGAGATAGCGACAATACCTTAGATTTGCTGTTTAAATGTTTACCGTTCGCGAGAACATCGTATTCAATAGGGAATGATTCACGCTGGGCGATGATAACGCATAGTGAGTGCAGTGACTCACGCAGCTCATCAGCTGTTAGAGTACCTACGCGCCTGTCGTGTTTATTTCTAACGTTAAATATGAATCGTTGGACGTATGCAAATGATCTCTGTAATTTGTTAAGAGAAGAGTATTTTTCAAAATCGATTACTGGTTCGCATAACGTAGCAGAATGTGTTTTCAACTCGGGTAATTCGTCAATGTATTTATTGTTTAATATAGGCCACTGTTTCTCATCTTTCAATAAAAAGTTAGGACCTGTCCACCAAAGAGGCATAGAAATTAAACGCTGAGCGTCAACTCCTCTTGAGATAAGATCGGCAGGATTTAAATCGGTAGGAACGTATCTCCAAGCTATTATCGGCTGATTCGGGAATTATAGCGTGATTGCAATTTATGCTAGTTTGCTTCGCAATTGAAGGAAGAGGACCGGATAATAACCAGCCGAGGTGGGAATTTCTTAATTTAGGTTTATTGATCCCTAAAGACCTTTGTTCATTACCTAAAATATCCCAGAATAGGTCCGCGCCTATTAAGACGTCTATGATACCTGGCTCATAAAATGACGGATCAGCTAACTGAATATCGATTGGCAACTTAAGTAAGCTTATATCAATGGGTGACTTTGGTATTTGACTTGTTATCTGCCTTAGCACTAAGCATGATAAGGTAGCATTAAAGTTGCTATGCAATGATTTTATTTTAATATTGCAGCTTTCGGTTATGCTGCTACTAGCATTATTTCCTATCCCAATGACCTTTAGTGAGTCAATTCGATGGGATGGCAATCCTAATTGGGTGAATATCCCAACAGCAAATTTTACGCGGCATGAGTGAAATCGGCAGTGCAGAGTGATACAATGAGGCTTATTTATTTTTTTATTTATAGAAGGCGCTGTCCCGTATACGAGACCATAAATATTTTTTGATTAGGACTACGTTAAATTCGGAATAAAAAATGATAAAGCACCATATTTTTCATTTCGGTTGCGCGGTCAAATCCATTTTTCTGTTTAATTTCCCTTATACAGTAAAAACTTTTGGTTATTTAGTATTATTGCTTATTTCATTTAAATCGTGAATAGTTATAGTACTATCACATAACAATTTAATAATTTTATCTATTTAATTAAATGACTTATAAGTAAAAATGCATGTGGTCAAATAAGACTTATCATATCGGTGAATTTTAGTTTGCCGAGAATATTTTTGCGTGGGACAACTGTAGCTCCTTGCCCCCGCGCTAAAACGCTACATACCAGTGCCGCCTCAATGCTTAAAGTAAATAGACGTGCGCCGCTTGCTCCGTGTTCCCGCCAAAAAAGTAAGTAGTTGGTTTCGGTGACATGGGACATTTTATTTTTCATTTCCGCAGGTTGGAATATATTGTCATCTAATTCTCCATAAAATGTATGAAATATTTATTGGAATCCTTCCCAAACTACGTTTATTAGTGTAGTATTAATAACGTTGTGACTTTAAAACTTTTATTGTTATGTTAAATTTTGTCATTGATTTTAATATCGGTGTTTTCATTTCGGTTGATTCGGTGGCCTAGATTGACCACCGAAATGAAACAAAATTCACCGAAATGATAACAAATATCATTTCGGTGAATTTTATTAATTCCGGTGCGTAAATTGTTCATATCGGTGATTGTTTTTCTCATTTCGATGGCTTCATTATATCATTCCGGTGAAATCTATACTATATTATACAGCTGAAGAGTTTATTTGTTTGTTCTTTATTTGAACGCGGTAATCTCAGGAACTACTGGTTCAATTTGAAAAAATATTTTTGTTGTGCCTTCCTTTTTAGAATTCCGTACCTTGAAAGGTAAAAAACGGTACCCTTATAGGATCACTTCGTTGTTCGTCTGTTTGTATGTCCCTACCCTTTTTCTCAGGAACACGTGGAGGTATCAAGCTAAAATTTAATCAAAAGCTCTGCGGTCCCTTAAAGCTGTAAAAAAATCAAACTTTTAAGCCAACGCAATCAAAAGATACAGCCGTTATTGCCGTAAATATCAGCAAATTTCCACAAATTTTCAACACTCGAAAAGGAATCAAAACCTACCTACAGGGTACTTCCCGTGAACTTAGAATCTTGAAATTTGGTACAAAGTAACGTCATTTATAGTACAGATACAGGAAAGTTGCAAAAACTGTATTTTTTTTGTTATATCATAATATAAAAAAAACTTACTGCCCCTTTTTTCATGAACGCGTTAAGGTGTTAAATGAAAATTACAATGATATGCATAATGAACTATTTTAGCGCAAATGTGTTAGGAAGGCAAAGGGAAGCGCTTCCTACCAACCGGGTGTTATGGCATCGGACCTTGGTCCCCAGGTCCGATGTTCACCGTCTTGGTTTATTCATATGTAGTTAGGTCCGATCTAAATCTTACATATCGCGGTTCAGTCTCCATACGTCGACTAACGGCGCCATCTAGTCGTGTCGAGCCGAGTCAGCGTGTTGCGATGATATGTAGTGATAGCGGTAGTTCATAGATGTCGCTACATTATAATTAAGATACAAATTATTCTTGCAGCGAAAAGCGTCGTCATTTTATTACAAAATGTCACAGGAAAAAAAGACGCTTTAAGATTTCTTTATAACTACTATTGATTTCCACTCTACGCTCTGACCGATCCAAAGGTTCCCATTATGCTAGCAGCATTGCCTCGTTGAATAGCAATGGAAACCTGTTGAACCAGCCAGAGTGGGGATCATTACCCTTATCCTTCAGTCGTTGTCCCAACTCTTTGAAAAGCTCGCGTGCCTCATCACCCCAGGGCCCAGCCGTCTCCACAGCGATTGAAACAAAATCATACTCAGACTTTAGCTCAGCATACTTAGTATGTTTTAACTTGGCAGCATTTTCCGCCGCTGAACCTGCTGAAGTTACAGTATGCCGTAAATGTGTCTAACGCATGTTGCGACCCATAAGAGGCTACGCCCTCTTCGCCATGAAACCAACGTTAGGCCATCTGGTCTCTTACCATCCGTGCGGGACAAGCCTGGTGGCTCTAGGACGCAAGAATTATTTACGGCAACCGTGGCCCGACGACAAATTCATTAATAGAATGGTGCCTCGGGAACCGCCCCGCACATATTTGACAACTCAGTCCATGGTGGCCGTTTTCATCTACCATCACACCACAAATACACCGATGAGGTTCACAAACTTTGCAGCCCAGTCTTAAAGCTACTGCAATTCTTAAGGAATTGTTGTCGAGAAGCGTACCCAACTGTGGAGACGGCAAAGCATGCAGCCAAGCACCAGATTTTGCAACTGCTTTAAGGCGAGCCAACATCACGCTGAATCCTACGGGAACGGAGTAAAGGCAAAATGCACAGAAAATGTCGATAGTAGTGTTGTTAAGCTAAAATTTTTTTTTTCATATGATATGGGTTTACTTTTGTCTCTAAACTATACCAGACGAGGCACAGACAGGGACGACGTTGAAGCGAGCTCACCCAGAAGAAGCCTGTTTACCCTTTTTTTGAAAATAACAGGGTTGTAGACCGATGGAAACACATATGCGGGTAGAGAGTTCCATTCTTTTGCTGTGCGCATTATGAAAGTTGAGCTAATCTCAGGAACTATACTGCTCCGATTTGAAAAAAAAATGTGTTAGATAGCTCATTTATCGGAATAAGCTATACTTGGTGTCCCTTAAATAGAGGTCCAGCCTAAAATGGGTGATAGGCTAGACAATGATAGTCATTAGAAAATATATAAAAAAATGTAAGTTATGTCCTTTTCAAGTTTTGTACACAAGAAAATCTACCAAATTGTCATCTAGTGATGGGTTTTCGACTACTCTTAATACAAATACTTTTTCTACTTGTTTATTTTGCGATGCGAGTTTGAATAGCCGAAGGCCTATTTTATTTGTAAATCAGGTTACATTTAAATAAATAGTAAATAAAAAAAACTGGAAATTTGTAGTCACAGAGTCTAGCTTATGACCCGTATTATGCGCGGTGCACGGCGCTTAAATTTCGAAGGGAGAATTGCTGTTTTCCGTTATAATAATATATGAGTCCTGAAAGAAAGGTTAACTTCTACATACGGGATACTGTAAAACATCACGCTACGACCTACGGGAATGGAGTGAAATGAAAACGCACGGATGCAGTCACGAGGAACCACGTGTTTTAGTGTATAGAAGTAATTTTGTTATTAAAGGTTTTCGTTGGGTGGATAAGTGTTGTCATTTCGGTGGGCGAGTTATTTCATTTCGATGAATCGTTTTTTCATTTCGGTGGCATCAAAACTTTGAAGTAATGTATCTTTTTAGTTTATCAAGATATTTTGATGGCGTTACGTATTGATCTAAACAACATCAAGAAGTATCATAAACCATAGTTTAAATTCGAAAAATGTTAAAAATAAAAAAGTTCACCGAAGTGATAAAAAAATCGACTTTGTTGAAATTGACCCAATTTATGTTTCAAAGATTCGGAAATAAAACTTGATTGGCTGCCGCAATCTAAGAGAGCTCGAACGTTAATCTTTTGCTGACTAACTGGATTCGAGACTTGTATTAAAGCAGTTGACAGTAAAACTTGACCTTTCGTTTGAATTGGATTGTTACAATAATTATTTATGACTGTGTCATCTTCCTCGTCAACAGATACGAGGTTATTGACTGACACAGATGCTGACGGACGATGCAGAAGGCTATTATGCTTCTGGGCGCAGCCCCGCTCGCGGCATGGACCCATACGACAGGCAGATGCCGAATGACCTTGTCGTAAACAATTAACGCATAATCGATACTTAGTTGCATCTAATATTCGTTCATCTACGCCTTTAGCCTTGAACGTGGGGCAATCATATATTCTGTGACGCTCGTTGCAAATAACGCATACTACGACATTACTTTGCCTACTGCTAGGGTTGCTAACGCCCGCAAATGATTTTACATAACTAGGCTGACCGTGTTTTTGATGGTTATTGGTGAAATTAGAATTAGGACGAGAATTCTTTGACGAATGACTGTCCAGCTTATTTGTCTCTGATTTATTGCTATCGGACCTATTGTTTCGACTTACTGATTCGAGTACATTAGCTCGATCAATAATGAATTTAAAGAATTGTTCTAATGAAGGCGTATCGTCATTCAAATTATTGCGATACTCTTCCCATTTAATAAGTGTGGATGAATCTAATCTTGAAGACAACATAAAAATAATCAAAACATCCCACTTGTCAGTGGGCAGCCCTAAGCTGGCCAAAGCTCGCATGTTTTTAGTTACGTTATCAACCAACATTCGCAGAGAACGTTCTGTTTCCTGCGTAAGCTGCTTCATATTTAACAGCGCATTGAGATGATAATTGATTAATATTCTTTTGTTATCATACCGGCTACACAATAGCTGCCATGCCTCGTTATAGTTTTTACTAGACACTTCAAGGTTAGCAAGAACCCTGGAAGCGTCGCCTTGCAAATATGAATTTAAGTAATGAAACTTGTTAATGTCTGAAATGCGATCATTATTATGAATAAGACTCTCAAATGTGTCCCTAAACTCCAACCAACGGAAATATTTGCCGTCAAATGGTGTAATTTGAATTTGAGGGAGCTTAAGACCTATTTCCTGATGAGCATGAGGATCGTCCACACAGCAAGTACTATTGTGAACAGAACTGCGTCTATGTTCACATGAATCCCTTTTTGAAAACCTTTCAGTTAAGTTTCTTGCGGTGGCTATAAGAAATATAACGTCTCGTTCTATTTTATCGCGTTCATCGATTTCAGCGGCAATATTTTCTGGGTTTAAAATCTCGATCTCATTTTGCAAGACATCAATTTTAACGGACAATGCTTCGAATTTTGCAAGTTTCAAATTTAACTCAGTTAATTTAATATCATTTAAATCACTTTCATTTTTGATAGACAATAAATAGTTTTTAAATTTCGTGATCTGTCCTTTGGCGGATGATCGCTTTGTAATTAACTGGCTGTAACTCTGTTCCTTATCAGCCATGATTGTGTATTGCAACTAACACTCAACAAAAAACTATGGACCGTTACAAGCGAAAAATTATTGAAGGTAGGTAGAATCGTAAAGAGATACTAAAAGGGTGCAAGTAAAATAATAAATTAGAATTGGCTCACGTTCCTCGTTTCGGTGTCACCTGATGAAACTGGAATGCAGCTGAGACAGGTAGGTACGCAGCTCGGTGTGTTCGACCGCCGCGGCGCGATGATCCGATGAAATAAATTGATGTTTGACCTGGAATGGTCGGCAATTTTCGCTAAGTAACGATTTAATTTATTGTAATTCGCGTTGAAAATGCGAAAGATTGATAAAATGCAACTAAAAAAAAGCGAATTTAATTTTTTGTTAAATATTGAGGGTAGGCAGTTTGGTTCAAAAAAATGATGAAATTTACACTAAATTTGGATAAATTCGACTTAAACACACGCTTCACTTGATTTACACAAATGGATTAAGATTATGAATATTAGATAGGTATGGAAAGGTGATTGGAAGTTGGATGAAATTGGGATTGTGAAGGAAGGCACTTAACTTTCGGTAGCCACGTTGCTGACGATGTGATGCTTTAGCTGCACCACTGCTCGTGCTCAGGCTCCCCGGATCGTCCTTGACTTGTCCTCGAATAGCTCCCGTTGAATCCGTGGCTTTAGTCCGTCCACTGCAAGGATTCTTGATTCCAACTGCCGTTATCTTTGACGTTTGAATTTCTTGATTTTTGATTATTTCTTCTTGATTTCGCGGATTCTTTTAGTTCCCTTCATGGGCCACCATGTCATATCTTTGGAGGATATGCTGGTGCCAAATTAAACCCCAAGATAGATGTAAAATAATATAATGTGAAAATAGATGTTGTCGGTACAGAGGCGAGTGAGCAAGTGACAGAATGACTATACAATTTTAATGATCTAATTTTAACTTAAATTAATGCGTGACTAAATAGGACGAGCTGTGAGTTGTTGCTGTTGACATTTGGGAAGGCGATATTGCTTATTGCCTGGACAGATTATAAGTTGAATACCTACTGCTATCCTGTTTTTAAATTTTCGTTCCTTTTTAATTGGGTACATGGGCCAATTTGATTGTAAACAAAAAGCTTGGTTTAGTTACTTAATAGCTAGATCAATAAATAGGTACCTGTCTAGTCTAGATACAAGTCGTTACTACCACTGTATTATTATATTAAATTCGTAAAATACTTTTTCATCTCTCCTGTTCGGAAAATAGCACTTTCCTGTGTAGATAGCCGGATGGAAAATAGCTTATTCATCCCTAGGGTGGAAAGTAATTTAGTTTTAATTGGCATAGTATAGAGTCAAGGCATGCAGTCAAAGCTTGGATCAAAGATAATTGAGTCACATCATATTATAAAAATAATAAACATTTTTGCTTAGCCCTACATTGAAAAACATGTTTATTATGATCGTTGATATAAAAAACATTCAATTGATTCAATCTATAATTTAAATATACATTTACTAATCTGTGATTAAAATATTCGGCTTCCCGCCATAATACCAAGATGACACTTTTTTTTTACATTGTCAGTGTATTTTTTTCTTTTTGAACTCTATGCCTACTTTTTTAAATTTTGACTATTATTATCTGTGGGGAAAATTCGATCGATATTTTTTACAAGGATTTTAATTATTTCGTATCGTCTGCTTTTTCGTACTGTTTTCATGTATTCGTGTCGTTATTCTTTCTAATCATGTTAGATGTTTGGAGAACTGTAAATTAAGTGTCTTTTTGTGCAAAAACTTGAGTTTTCCTTTCTCGCTGTACTACATAATACCTGACCATGACATCTACAACCACTATTGTAAATTTAATGTTTTTCCTCACAGTCGAAATGAAAAATAGTATGTTTAACTCGGGTGAAAGCACCATTTCACTCTCGAATTATTGGCGCTCTCACTTCGTTCGAGCGCCAGAAACATCTCAAGTGAAATGGGTTGCTTTTTCCCCTTGTATAACAATCTACTAATACATTTATGAATACCTCAGACTGAAAATACCAGTTTTTAAATATAGTAATTTTGTATTGGTCACGACGATTGATGTCTCTGTTATTTATTTCGTAATTATAGCTTGTTTTCAAAAGTTCCATCAATTTATATTTATTTGCAATTTTAAAAGTTGGTGCGGACACTTATTATCATTAATTACTTACCCACCTACCTAGCAGAAACATTTTTCTGTCATTCAGATAAAATATAGGTACATTGATCGATGGAAGTACTACAACCGTGCATTTTAGATTCTGCAGAAAATAACAAAATAAGGTTATTTCTTTTGTGTACTTATTTAAAGAGAGTGCATTTAACTCTTTTTGGCTCGCGTCCTGCTTAAGGATGAACTTTGTATTATGATTTTAGTAGCCTCTCCATTTAGCTATTATATTATGACTGTCTGTACATAGCATGAAGTGTAGAGGGACAGAAATACGAGACGTCAGGCGTCGAGGTTATGCATTAATCGCGTTGCAAGAGAGAACCACTTACCAGTATGAATATGTATGTTCGATTGTTTTTCATACTGATGGAAGGCGACTAGACTTGGTTGTCACTAATGTCTTGTTGCTCAATATGAATATAAATATTTTAGAGATTTTTCCTCTTTTAAATCATCGTCATCACAGGAATGGCAAGATGTATTACAATACCATTGATATACTTATAATTTTTGCAAGGACTCACTTTGTGATATTAAAAAATAATTAATTTAAGTGGTTTTCTAGAATACGATCGGTGCATCGGTGCACGTGCGATAAAACTACTGAAAGATTTTTTTTCACACTTTTTGTGTTGTCAGGCCAATAATATTATTGATGAGTTGAGTTCTTAATGTCACCGCGAGCACGTTATCTTATCTACTGACTAATATAAGATAGTATTGTTTTTCTCCTAAATGATACTGACCTACCTTTGTTGTTCAAATGAATAACTTGCTTCAATCGGACATATGTACTCTGACTTGTGTCCTAAATAGTTTTCTTATCGCAAAACTATCCAAATATACCGGACTATTCAAATATAACAATAAACCGGAATGATGCTTGATGAACTACATAAAATAAAACGCTTTACCAACATTTATCGAAAAACATAAGATGCAGGTTTTTTGCAAAGAAACGTTATATCACGCGCGATCATACTTAAATTGCATGATAGGATTAAAAGCGGTCATTCTCTACTAATGTATTTCTCAAAGTGCGTTGACCATTATGTAAAATTAAAACAATGAATGATAGCTATTTATTGTCTTCTCTCTCTATAATAAATGCATCTGCTACATCCAGGGAGATCATGCGATAGAAAAACAAAGGTATCGGATACTGCCCTACGATAGAAATCAGTGAGTTCAAGTCGCCTATAGGGCAGGGAACACTTCTACGACACAATTAATTAAAAATATATGTATCTGCTTGTACTTACTTTTAATGTAACATGGTCTCATGATGTAACATTGCAGTCGTAACATATCCGAAAGTTTTTCGATGCAACTGAAAAGAATTTCCTAGATGAGAAAATGGGATTCGGTTCGCTCCCCGAAATGCCGTCAGATGAACATCCCTGCAACTAAGATATCTCGTAGGCCTTTTGTATAACCTTTAATTCATTTTTCAAAACAACAAATCTCATAACTCATAATATAATTACACAATAAACTAGTCTTATAGTTGCTCAGATAATCTACATTGCGTATACGAGTATGACTGATAATCGCCGGGACTGATTTCTAAATAAAACAAATGAAAAAACTGTCATGAAATAAATTACCTATTTACCTACCTAGTAAAACTCTAACACCAACCCATAGAAGCAATAATCGCCACCTTACTACTTAATTACATAAACGCATATTTTATAAATCCATTTCACACCTTACTGATATTTCAAAAATATTTACACATATATTACCATAATTTAAGCGGTAAAAGCTGATACTCAATCTATGTCAACAATATCTACAGACAAGCTGCATGAAAGGCTATAACCCCTGCCAAAACAATTTGTAATGATTTGTAAAATGAATACATACATACCACCTACCAACACTTTATGAAAAAGATGTTATTGGATGGATGTAAGATTTCCTTTGCTTGCACAAATAAAGCCCACTAATGCTGAAAATATTTGTACAAACAAAGAGGAATTCAACATCTCTCAATGTTTACAGAACAGAACAGAACAGAACACAAATAAAGCCCACTAATGCTGAAAATATTTGTACAAACAAAGAGGAATTCAACATCTCTGAATGTTCTGTAACACTAGCTGAAACAGCTGAAGTACCTGCTGAAACCCACCTTCAATGAGTTACGCACTTACTCATACATTATGTATGTCAGGTCAAGTGATAAGTTTCAAAAAGTCCTTGAAATAGGTAGGTCCTACCTTAATAGATTACCTATTAGTCGTAATAGCTCATCGCGAATAGTGATTAAGGTGTCCGTTTGGTCGGCGAACGGTTAATGAACAAACTTTGTTATCTATGACCATTTTGTTTGAAGTCTCTGTCGCTCCTTGGACTTCATGCGAAGCCTGCATACATTGTGCCTATTGGGTAACGTTTCGCAAAACACTGCTGCGGTCGACAATACCGTGACGACCGGGGCAAAACAAGCACTTGTTATCTTATGAATAATGCCGATTATGTTAGGTAAACAAGCACGCACGCGGGACACTACGTTTTTCACAAAACCTTATCATTCACAGTGTGTTCGTTTCTATCATTTTTAAAGCCTAACTCAATCGCTTCAATAAATTCAGCGTCTTTTGCAAATGGCAATGAATGATAGTTTACCTAATTGAGATCTATATTTGGTCCCTAAACAGTACTAAGATAAATGCAATCTTTAATCATGCACATAAAAGCTTAAATGGACTGAGCAAACCTAATTCCTCCTCATGTTCTTAATATAAAAATAAATTAATGTTTAAAGTTTTTGCAGTAATTACACGAGACTGATGGAAAAAGATGATGTCTGTTTATGTAACACTCGTGAAAACCTGCACTTGTTATGAGGACCTTTAAATCTGGTGTTTTTACATCGTACTGTACTTACCTAGATGCATTAATCAATTTATTTTCGACGTAAGCTTCGCTTTCGGTTGTAAATTCATAACACGACAGTTCCGAGTTGGATGTCCTGCATAAAGCGCATGCAGATTCGGACAGCCTGTGTGTGGCGGCTGCGCCGGCGCACGAGTCACCTAGTTGTCGCACCCATTGTCCACGCCGCGGCCGCTGGGTGAGCCCCTACCTCGCCATTACCTCATACGTTCAATATTGGGTTACGAGAATTTTACTTCAAGGCCCCCTTTGGGGAACAAATAGAGATGGTATAAATGCAAAGACGGGCAACAATGAATCGCAGTTGACGTTCGCAAACCCGCGCGACAATGAATGCTCTCTTGATTCTCCTGTGCAGTGTTGTGGGTACGTGAAGTGACAGTGATATGATTTAATTAAATAAATAATAAATAAAATCAATTTCATTTACTGCAAAAGTTTAATATTTAACTTTATAAACTAAATGGTTTTATTAATTGTCGTTGGTTTTTACTTATTCTCTACTTCTTGGTGTTTTAGGTAGTACCGTAGGGTACTATGTGCAGCGAGAAGCCCCCTACAACGTGGGGCCAAATGACCCCTACCCGGTCGAAGTGAACTCGTACCTTCTCCAGGAACCGTCTCAGCGACTGTTCTGGGGCAACGGACAAGGAAGCAACCAAGTCGGAGGAACAGGATTGTGGGCCACGCTTACCAACAAATTCCCGTTCCTTGGAAATATGTTCGGTCGGTTGGAGGCGCCTGCACAATATTATGGAGCACCGAATCAGCAGGTGTCTACTCACTACGGTGTTCCTAATCAGTTGTCAACTCAATATGGGGTGCCGAATCAGCTGTCGACTCAATACGGGGTGCCGAATAACGTTCAGACGCATTATGGAGCCCCCGCGAGGTTGCAGCCGCAGTTTTACCAGTCGGTGCCTTACCAACAGCCGTCAGGGCAGTTCTTTCCGTCGGGTCGTGACGTGGCTCTGACGGACGACGCCGTCATCATCACCCCGCCCCAAGTGCCCATAGTGCCCCAGCCGGCGCCTGCGCCCGTCCCTGCGCCGGAGCCTTCCCCGGGATACCAATATAACAAACCTCAGTATCGCCTGGAGCTACCTCATAAATAAATAATAATATTTTAGCACCAAACTTTAAAAGATCAACGCTCACGGGTATTTACTTTTAAGGATACTAAGTTAACCATACTAAAGCTCTCTGTTCAATACATCGTAAGAAGTACCTACTGTTCAGCATATTGTCATTCCAGATATTTGATTCAACCCAAAGAAATGTATTAATAATGAAATAAAATAGCAAACCTCACAAGTAAGCTTTTTAATTTACTTATTAATAGTCCATCCATCCTAAGCACAATAAAAGTTCTTACATATAAATGTTTTGTAAAGTGACATACAAATAAAGCATGATCACAAAATTGTATACATAATACTAACAAAGCTTAAAATAATAATAAATGGAAGGTGTTTAATAAAGTTTAAAATACTGAAAATGAGCAGTCCTAGTACATAATTTGATCCTAATCGGCGAAAGCTTCCACGACATTGTATACACGCCTCATTTTCTTTATGAAGTAGGTTCTTATGTACAATATAGATTCGAATGTTTCGAAATAGCATAGGTACGATTCCCGTTATTAGCCAATCGTAATGCGACATACCTTGTATTAAAGTTATGTAACCTGCCGATAATCTTTTTTGTGTTGATTGTTCTGTCCGATTCATCGCTCGCGTCTGATTTATGGCATCAAGTGGCCGAAAATACAAGTATGGCATAAAAACATACATCTCCGATATTGCCGCTTGCTCATACATATGCATGGATGAATGCACTTTAAACATTATATTTAAAAAATGCTGCGGTTTTTGTTTTAATGAGGAGAAACTGCTCTTCGTAACCTCGATCTTCGTGATCATACATCTAAAGGTCCGAACTTAACAAGATAATATAAATATGGGATGTACTTTCTATACATAATAATCTTTTATTTCTTTATGAATTTGCTCGTCACTTAAGATTTTTATTCAAACTGATAGATAACTCCTCTACTACCTACTTACGAGTAGTGTGATCTGGTTGGCGTTTGAATTTTGCTGAATAGAAAATATATTTAGGAAAAGTGATATTGATTCATAGTCCATTTGGTAAAAGCAGTCATTTAGATTATATCTAGATCTGGAGTATACAGCTACAAGTATTGCCCAGTTAAGGGTGTCGCAAACGTTTAGTGATTGCCCACCTTATTACTGTCGCAGGGCAATCAATGTCTGGTTTCCCCTAATTGTTGACTGAGGTGTACTGGTCATAGTAGCCCTGACCGGAAGGCCCTACGCCGACCGACGAACTGGCAGTGACTGAGTGTCCCAGGAGAGGCCCGGCCTGGCGTCGCGTCAATCCGGGGCTGAAACGTTATATCGTTTATTATCGTGTTATATTTAATTCCTATATTTGGAAACAGTCGTTATCAAAATGAGGAACGTGGTGGGCGCTTAAGACTAACCGATCTAAATGTTACCAAAAGATGAATCAGTTTGAGAATCGGCATTATCTCTTCGTCCATCGTAATCACTTAGCTATAGCTACTAATAGCCGCATGCCTGCAAGAATAAAATGATGCAGGTCATGCAGGTCAATGAGTACTGTAACTACTCACTCATACTAAGGTAATTAATTAGGTATATGTACTAAGCATTGTACACAAACAGAAACTGAACTTACTAAGCTCTCTTTGATTACAATACATACGAGTATATGTGCAATCAATGACGCATTGTCAGGAGGACATTGAGAAAGTAATTGCCCTGATCATATTTTTTTGCCTATGCTAAATCTTCCTTTTCTAAATTACCCTCAATATACTAAGATTCTGATCTACTATCATAACTTAACGATCCACAAACCCTTTCCTCATGCTAACTACCTACTTATTAAGGAAATTTGATGCCACAATTTTCAGGAAATCACGATTAGTAGAAGGTATTATCATTGGACAAATATGAGTAAAATGTCAAAACCACCATTCTAAGGACACTCCGATAAGTTGATAGACATTACTGACAAACTTACTTAAAAACATCATGTACTCAATAATACCTACCTACTGCCTTGGTAAAAGTTTTTGCAGATGAGCAACTGCTCTTCCGTCGATTATACTTATTAAATTATACTTACTCGATAATTTTCAATAAAAAGTTGTAGTAAATGCCAATAAGTGGAATTTCCAGCCTGTCTCGTACCACACAACAAGGCCCTTTAGCCACACACCACAAAAACTGAAACTCCTTGTTTCTTTGAAGGCAATCTCACTTGTCACTACATCATACCTACCTACGAGTACTCGTAGGTCACATGACAAATCCTATTCAATAGAACTTTTAAGTAAGTTAATCACGCGTCGTAACTATAACTTTTATCTTTTTGCTACTTGACTGGTCCTATGTCCCCTAGATGGGGCAGAGTGCGTTCACAACAGTCCTCTATCGCGTTCGGTCTTGATCTTTTTGCTAACTTACTACATATTTAAGGTGGTACATTTGTTAAGGTCACTGCCCAACCACCTTAAGAGTTATAATCACTGGCACCTCGCGTCGTCTTTAGTTTGAAGTGACGCCGCTTTTCGTCGTTGTGTGTAGGTATGTGTAAGCATTTTACGTTTGAAAGTGGTCCAAATCAAAATCAAATCGTTGAATTCAAAGAACATGATAAATTATTAATAATTCACAAAATATAGTAAGCTTTAAGTGGTTCAAAAAGACAAAAAAAAGTGTATCGTATTGTGCTAATAATCAATTAGTTATACTTAGTAAGTACCTATGTATTTTATTATCATTATTACTTGACGAAACTACAAGGGTTCTGTTTTTTGCCATTCGGCTACGGAACCCTAAAAAGAATATGGTAGCATAATACATCTTAACTCGTCAAGTATGTGTAAACGAGACACAATATAAATTCCATTGTTATGCGACTCCCGGGTGTCGTTTGATACCAGACTGATTAAGGCCAAAAGCGAGTTTCTCATATTCTGCCAGATATTATTAGTGTAATCAGTCAGGTATCAAACGAATGCCGAGAGTCGCATAACAATGGAATTTTTATTGTGTCTCGTTTACACATACTTGACGAGTTAAGGCGCCAGATACCTCGACCCGTACCCTAACAACTTTCTAATTTCCCTCATAAACGATTTTAATGAGGTCAGGTGTAGGTTCAAAAAAGTTAAAGTGTGACCTAGAACTCCCACGCAACAACGTGAAAAATGAAAATTACAGCTAAATTACGACTACAATGGTATTGTCAAAAGTGTTTCCTCTAACTATTTCAACTAGTAACGCCTTGAACATCTTCAAATTATAATAATAGTGTGTGAATCAGCAAGTTGTGAAGCAAAACAATGCTGTCTTTTTTGCTGAAACGAGCGGAGGTCTCAGCCGACGGATGACCACCTCGTCAATGAACTTGGCTTTATTATACAACTCCATATCAAGGCACTCTTATGAATCCATTTAGTTTTTTGGTGGTTATCAAGTCATGTCAGAAAAACTTTATTCACTTAAAAAGTAGGTACCTACCTACCTAATGGATACTTACTTAGCATGAAATCATGAATACCATGAGTTTGTTCTCGGAAGTTTTTTCGGTTTAACGCCTGTGTAAGTATGTACTAGACTAGATTTTTTTACTATAACTTGAACTGATAGAAAAGTGAAACTGAAAATTTTTCATATAAGTTATAATTTACCTATTATAATTAATTCATTTTCAGCATTTTGAAAAAGGACGTCAATGCCGACGTGACTAGGATTAATATATTTACAGAATAAACCTTGAGCAAATGAAATTTCTGTTATATCTAGATATTTAAAATAATTGTGAAACCAAAAATGAAGATTGGGATACATAAGAATCAATTAACTTGCTAGTTAATTCGTATAGCTAGGTAATTGGAACAAATAAGGTTCAGAACTCCAGTAAATAAGGGCAGTATTTTACATCAATGTTAGTTATTCAATTAAAACCAAACATTCAACAGAAATAATGAAAAATGATTTTCCAACAATCAGATCACATTTATTAGCCTAAAATATGAATTACAATAAATATTTGCATCTTCCGGCAGTTGCACGGGTAGGCTGCGTCTGCACAACTAGTGCGCGCGCGGCGTGCAACTGGTGGAAAATTCGTTCAGGATGGATGAGCCGACACCGTGGTTAGTCTAGGTTACGTCGCAGCAGCCTTTAGTGCCTAGAAAAAGAAAAGTTAGGCACTGATGAATGCGTTTCATTAAAGCTTAACCAATAGATGTTGCATACATAAAAATATAGGCATCTGAAAATAGTTCACTGGAAACAACAATTTTAACAGCACTACGATGATTACAAGCGACAACACTGGGGCCGTGAGACTGGCACTTATTATTCTAAGACTGCCTTTTGTTTATTGTAGCAATTTAAAAGTTAAACTGCTAACTTTGGCTATTGGTGCTTGTAAGCTATTTAACTTGTTAGTTATTAACAGTAGGGGCAATATTGAAGCTCCTAAGTATGAATATGTACTGCAAACAAATATAGATTAATCAAAAACATCGATTTATAAGTTCAAAATAATCAAATGAAGGGCTGTAATAAACTAAGCCAGCCTTTTTGACTGACTGACAAGTTAGTAATCAGCCAATCAACTTGGCCAATTTTGATGTTTTGTGTTACGTATTAAATTACTTTCTTTTATTTGTTTCTGATATTTTTAAACACGAAATTACTATCTGACAAATAGCAGTGTTGTATATGAATAATTTCTAATTAGAGCGCGGAGATAGGTTACCGTCTGAACCTCAGACGACAACCTATCTATGGTAAGTAACCCTCAGAATCTGAAGCATAGCCTGAGGTATGTGAGCGGTGAGAGGGGGTGAACGCAAAGATACACGAGCGTGACCATACACATATACAGGGTGTGGCCTGTTATAGGAGCAAACATTTAAAATATAGGCTCTGTATATAACCAGTAACCAATTCTAGAGGAATTTAATTTGTTATAATAAAAAATAAATGTATTGTTATTTTCTAACAAAATAAATAGAACCAGCAACGTATTGCAATGCAAACAAATGAGTCCAGTCATAGAACTAGACATTGTCATTTACTAGAACGAGTTAGTGATTATGATATACATTGATTAGGGATTATAACTTTGGGTGACTATAACTCTGAGTTAAAACATTTTAAAGAACTATGACCAGGTCAAGGTAACTAAGTATGCACTGTAGAATCATTGGTTAAAATTTTTGCTCCTATTACAGGCCACACGCTGTATATTTGTGAATAAACTAATGTTTGTCTCACCAGTCGCATATCTCAGGCGGTGACTAGCTTAGCCGCGCGTACTATACATAATGTATATTATGTATGTATGTGTTACCTCAATAGATTCGGGTTAGAAGCGCCATAGCTCCTGAAGGAGGGTAGACCCCACCCGCCGGGCGCACGGCCTCCTGCGCCTGCGTTCGCAATCGCGTTTGCGGTCGCGTCACCTCCTCCATCTGGAATTATAAAATAGGAAATTGAGTGGTCATTATTTACGAAAGTGAAATCGTTGATTCATAATTTTAAAAAAAGAATATTTGCCTAAACAATAGTTAACATTATAACTAGGTAGGTAAAACACACTAAGCAAGTAATCATAATAGTACAAAACTTGATGACAACGAGATATGGCTGGCTATTTTTTTTCCAAACTTATATCTATCATATAAGTACAAGTAAATAAACATCCCACAGAAAAAGTGCTGTAGAACAGGGTGCATGTAATATTTTTATTTACCTTAGGTTGTAATATTAACGTTACAGTATTTAGCCTAGTTTAATAACTTCCTTTAAAAGCAAACGGTAACGAAAGCTTATCTTATAACGGTTTTATGTATAGTCGTTGGTATGTGTGTATGTAGTGCACTTACCAAGCTGATTTGAATAAGTAGTGCAAATACTTAAACTAATAATTTTGAGAAAGTGGGTTCAATCGATCATTTTTGTGACTGTAAGTGGTACATTATAGAGTCTGCTTGAGAGGACCGTTAGGCGAGCGGAGTCGGCGTCTGCGCCGGTTCATACTTCGCTATTAGAAGTGCGTCCAACACGTTCTTACTACTGTTACGGTGATCTACATACGGCGACGGTGCAACTAACTACCTGAGACCCGCGCATACCAATGAAACAACATCCAATGCATTCGTATGTAAAGCTACTGACATTAGTGAATGCAAACGTGTTTCTTTCAGAGAGCATAACCTGAGTTGTTTCAGTAATTATATGGTAATGTGTTCATGAGAATCAGACAATGAGGCTATAAGAAACAGTTTTATATTTTTAACTGATACAAGTTAGGTAGGCACTGGCATATTGAATAGGTATCTTATTTGATAAGTTTTTTGTACTAAATTACTCTTCACAGTTGTCTTTTCAATGAAGACTTCTAAACTTTATGAATTATGAGGCTATCTTTTTAAATTAAAAATCAAACATTTGTATTTTTATCTGTACACCCAAAGGACATTCGTTCAATTTGATAGCATTCAAACATATACAATATATTAAAAAAGTCGTGACTCTTCACAAGAAGCGTTTAATTGAAGGATTTCCGCTATCAATAGTTTGATAGGCTACATGAAGGCCAATGCTACAACGACGCAAAAGTAAAAATAAAATTTTAATTGGCTGCGGATGTAGGTAGCCTATTTGTTCGAGTGGGGCAATGACTTTACTGTGTCCCACGAACCGAGAAATATGTTTTTGCGAAGAAAGCACTTTTATTTTTGTACTATAAAATATATTAATCTTATTCACAGTTTTTAGTAAGGTAACGGCGTCTGTCTAGGCTTTACCACAAGCAGCCTTTTCGATCACAAATTAATAATGACTCATTAATGATTAGTGACCTGGCTAAAATTGCTTAAGAAATATCTCTTACTCAGGAAATCCTGGTACCTACGCCTACTACTTAGTCTGCGATGTAGAAAATCATCTTGTAACTTATATTTCGTTTGAATTATTGTTATCTGTCATATATATTGTGTACATTAATGTGGGTAGACAAAATAATAAAAACCAGTTGTTCTCAAATCGTCGTTTCAATCACACGCTTAAATACTACATGGTGTCAGGTGTGAATTAATTGATATCAAATATCACAGTGCAGTGTGTCATTACTTACCTGAAAGTACGGTTAGGTTTAATGACGGAGGCAACTCAAACAAGTGCGATTAAAATGGAATCGATGTATACAATGCTGCAACAGCCGGCCGCCATGTCAGACGAGGGCAACATGGCAGTGAATTGGCGAGAATGGAAGACGGCTTTTGATTATTATTTAATTGCCATTGGAAAGGAATCGACAATTTCTCGTGAAAAGTGTGCTTTGTTTATGCATATCATCGGCAAATGTGGACGAGATATACTCGAAGAATTAGATTTGGATGACGCGTCAAAAGCGAACTACGAAGTACTTGTGTCTAAATTTGCAAGTCATTGTGATCCTACTTGTAATGTTAACTATGTGAGACACGTATTTTTCGACACCTATCAACATGATGAAGGTTTTGACAAGTTTTTGAGTGCGCTGAAACTGAAAAGCAAGGCATGCGAGTTTGGACAGTTGCGTAACAGTTTGATTCTGACTCAGATCATTAGAGGCATAAAAGACAATGACATGCGAGAAAGATTATTATCGAAGCCCAAGTTAGAATTGGACCAGGCAGTATCGTGGTGTCGTGCAGCGGAAACTGCGAGCAAGCAAGCTGTGCGGTGTGTGAGTGGCGAGGCGGGCCCCGCGCGGGCAGGAGCCGGCGTAGGCGCCGCTGACGTCGCGTTAGAGGAGGTGCGTGCGCGCCCTTCCTCGGCAGCAGGGTCGCGCTATCATCAGCGTGGACGAGACTCGCGTCTTGGACCTCAACAGGATCGTTCCCGAGAAGGAGGGCCTAAGTGTGATCGGTGCGGTCGCAAACACAATAGCAGTGAAAAGTGTTGGGCGCGTAATATGAAGTGCTACCGCTGTGAGAAAATCGGTCATTTAGCAAAAATGTGTCGGTCTAGGTATGTAAGTGAGTTAGAACAACTTAGTGAGACGGAAGATCGAGAGGACTGCGCCGAGTTACGTGAGTCATTGTTGTGTACATTATCAATCGATGAAGTAAGCGATAACGACAGCGCTTGGTTTAATGACATATTTGTGGACAATAAGAAACTTAACTTTAAATTAGATAGTGGTGCTGAGGTTTCGGTAATGTCACTAGGTGCATTTAAGGAGGCTGGCTTTAGAGAAAACATATTGAAAAAGAACAAGTCTGTGATTAGAGAGGTTAGTAAGTCACAGTTACCGGTTGTAGGTTATTTTGAACCGACGTTACGTCACGATAAATACGAGTGTAGACAAAAAGTGTATGTGTTGAATTTGAATTGTAGTAATCTTTTAGGACTTCGGGCATGTCGTCAGCTTAACTTGATATCACGACAAATGAATGTTGGGGAATTAGCGCGTTATGAATTAGATGAATCTATTTTTGAGGGTATAGGATGTCTGCCGTATATTTATACAATTGAAATAGATAAAAGCGTGCCTCCAGTAGTAAACAGTTCTAGAAAGGTTCCTATTAAAATAATGCCTCGTTTGAAGGAAGAACTTGATAAAATGCAATCCAGTGGAATTATTATAAAAGAAGATTCACCTACAAACTGGGTTTCTAATATTGTGATAGTTGAGCGGCCAGGCAAGTTGCGAGTGTGTTTGGATCCTTATCATCTTAATAAAGCAGTACGCCGTTGTCATTTTCAATTGCCTACTATTGAAGAGGTTACTTGTAATCTTAATGGTGCCAAATATTTTTCAAAGTTAGATGCAAAAAGCGGGTTTTGGATGCTTAAATTAGACGAGGCCAGTTCGAAGCTGTGCACCTTTGCGACACCATTTGGTAGGTATCGTTTCTTGCGAATGCCGTTCGGAATCAATTGTGCCCCAGAAATATTTCACAATGAAATGTTTAAAATATTTGCTATGCCAGGGGTAGAAGTATTCGCTGATGATATTTTAGTGTGGGGAAAGACAAAATTGGAGCATGATAGCAGATTAAAAGATGTGATAAATAGGGCGAGAAAATTCGGTGTTAAGTTTAATAAAGAAAAATGTATATTCGGTGTTTCCGAGGTACCGTTTTTAGGTCATACGCTGAGCAGCAGTGGCATTAGCCCTACAGAAACACGTATTGCTTCTATCAAAAATATACCTAGTCCTAGGGATAAAAAAGAATTGGAACGTTTCTTAGGAATGACGAATTACCTATCTCGTTTTATTCCTGACTACTCTCAAGTGGCGTCGCCCTTGCGCGCACTTCTTAGAAAAGATGTAATGTTTGATTGGTTAGGAGTCCATGAGAAAGCATTTAATGAACTTAAGAGGCTGATAAGTAGTGCTCCTGTGCTGCGGTATTACTCGTCCCAGGAGTCGGTGACGCTGAGCGTGGATGCGTCGGGCGAGGGGCTGGGCGCGTGCCTGCTGCAGGGCGGACGGCCCGTGGCGTACGCCGCGCGCACCCTTACTCCTACTGAGAAGCGCTGGGCACAAATCGAAAAAGAGATGCTAGCTATAGTTTTTGGATGTCTTAGATTTCACCAGTTTGTCTACGGGCACAGTGAAGTCACAGTAGAGAGCGATCATAAGCCTCTTGAATCAATATTCAAGAGGGCTTTAAATGAAACTCCACCTAGATTACAGCGAATGTTATTAAAGTTGCAAGCTTATCGATTACGAGTTATGTATAAGCCAGGTAAGGAAATGCATATAGCTGACGCGTTGTCTCGAGCTGCGGTCGAGACCGGGTCGAGCGATAAGGATAGACAGGTAACTGATGACGTCACTGTGCACGTAAACGCAGTATTTGCAGGCGTTGATGCATCTTACGAAAAATTACAATTAATTAAAAACGAAACTCAAAAAGACGAATCGTTATGTTCGGTAATACAGTATTATTACGAAGGATGGCCACATAATAAATCTCAGGTCAAACAAGAAGCACGTCAATATTGGACGATGAGACACGATTTACACGTGATAAATGATATTTTGTTTAGAAAGGATCAAGTAATCATACCATACAGTTTACGAAAAGAAATGTTGGGTCGCATTCATGAGGGCCATTTAGGTATTGAAAAATGTAAAAGGCGAGCGCGCGATGTCATGTGGTGGCCGAGCATGGGCGCCGAGATCGAGGAGTGCGTGCAGCGCTGCGACGTGTGCCAGCGCCACCGCGCCGCGCCGCCGCGCGAGCCGCTCGCCCCGCACCCCGTGCCGCGTTTGCCGTGGGAGGTACTTGCTGCCGATATATTTGAATTGCGTAACAAGCATTTTTTATTAATAGTCGATTATTATTCAAAATTCGTAGAGGTTTAAAGCCTGGCGAACATGAGAAGCGACACGGTGATTAACAAAATGAAATGTATTTTTAGTAGATTTGGCATTCCTCAGAAACTTATCACGGATAATGGAACTCAATTTACATCATTTGAATTTAAACAATTTGCGAAAAAATGGGAGTTCGTGCATGTTACTAGTTCTCCCCTGTATCCGCGCTCGAACGGTTTAGCTGAGCGAAATGTTCAGACTGTCAAACGATTATTGAAAAAAGCATCTGAAAACAACACGGAATGGACTTTAGCTTTGCTCAACTTTCGTAACACACCTGTGAGCGGCGAGCAGTACTCGCCGGCTCAGTTATTGATGGGCAGGTCACTCAATACCAGATTACCAGTTTCACTTACTAATTTAGAACCCCAAAAAATTAATGTACAATCATTAAAAAATAAAAGACACCAAAGAATAAATAAAATGAAACAATATTACGACAGAGGCACTAAAGTAACTACGGATATGTCTGAAGGAGAGGCTGTGCGTATGAGAGATGGTGATGTGTGGAAGAAAGCAACAATTTTAAAGAAATTAGAACAAGATAGGTCGTATCTGGTGAAAGTTGACAACGGAGGTACTTATCGTAGAAATAGAACTCACTTAATAAAGTCTTTTACTCCGCCGAGCCGCAACAACTACTTATTTTACAATGATGACCAAGATCATCACCAAACTAATGACCAGATCAGGGGAGCCACCAATTCGGAGGCTTGTACATCAAAGGGGGGAAAAGACACAGTGGAAACTGTTCAGCCCTACAATAGCCAACCAAACAGTAGTGGTCATTATGTAACTCGTAGTGGAAGAACTGTTTACCCTCCGCAAAGATATGGTCATTAATATGCCTACTTACTTATATGTACGGTCGCTAGCACATCAGGTTACACATTTATGTTGTAAAATAGCCCTTATTACAACTGTATAAGTTACTGCATTGTTTACCTTGACGTGCTGTTGTCCGTACGTGTCTATACAGTTAACGTATTTTGAATGTCTAGTATTTAGGTGCATGTTAGATTATAATTTTATCATTTCTTTATTATAAGAAGAGAGATGTCATATATATTGTGTACATTAATGTGGGTAGACAAAATAATAAAAACCAGTTGTTCTCAAATCGTCGTTTCAATCACACGCTTAAATACTACATCTCTGAAAAAGCTTGCTTAAAGACTTTTCAGCGTCAGTACAAATATTCTGAGAGTTACTGACATGATTCCTAAGGAGTCGTAGCAACATCGAAGCTCATATTTTTTATTTAACTATAGCCTACAGTCAGTAGTTACTGCTGGGCAAACTAAACTCGTAACTTCGTAACATTAATGCTGCTCTAAATTATTGCTTCTAGCTAGTGCTTGCGCTTAGTTTATAGCACATTGTGTTTGCACAGGCCGGCTGTGACAACATAAAGAACCGAGGTTACGTAAGTGGTGTAACGGAACGAAAGCTATGCTAATGCTCTATGCATGTAGGTAGGTACCACGTAGTTAGTGCAACATGCACGTACGCCTGTAGCAGCGAGGTGACATGAAGAAAAAAAGCTCGTACGTGTGCTATATCTCATTAAATAAATAATGCAACAGTGTGCCCAGCCTTAAGTAGAAAGGAGCCATTTTAAAATCAGAATTTTATTAGCTGTCCACCGTGCCCCACGCCTGTTCAATAGCAACAGGATGATTAGAATATGAAGTACTTGGACATAGACCGTGGCACTTGCAGCTGTTAGCCTTCGCGTTGGCGTGATAAGATGAACAGACGACCTTGTAAAGATCGCAGGATCATACTAGATGCAGACCGCTCGCAACCGGTCGCTGTAAAACCGTAGGGGAGGCCTGTGTTGTTCAGCAGTGGACGTCCTTTGGCTGATAATGAGTCATAGCATAGAGTGGCACTTACAGCGTTGTCGGTGGTGTTGTTCCAGTTGTGTTACGGGACCATTAGATAGATCTTCTGTGGTATTGATAGGGGCCGCCGGCCTTGCTCAGGCGCGAGTCGCTGCAGTGGCACCGTCGGCGATGGGTGCCCGCTCGTATATGGTACAGTAGCAGTACTGGCCCTATGGCTATGATCTCTCTTTACAAAGAAGTTTGGTCATAAACCGTGCTACTTACAGCTGTTAGCCTCCGCGTTAGCGTTGGCACTGCCCCCGTTAGGGTAGGGGTAGGGGCCGATGGCCCTGCGCAGGTGTTGAAGCAGCAACTGCGGCGAAGCGTGCTCTTGCTTGTCTATGGTGCAGTAGCAGTTCTGGCACTTTGGCTATGATCTCTCGTTACAAAGAAGTTTGGTCATAAACCATGCTACTTACAGCTGTTAGCCTCCGCGTTAGCGTTGGCGCTGCCCCCGTTGGGGTAGGGGTAGGGGCCGACGGCCCTGCGCAAGCGCCGCAGCGGCACCGGCGGCGACGCGTGCCCTTGGTCGTCTATGGTGTAGTACGCGCGGGGCACGTAGAACTGGCCCTCTGGAAGTGAGTGTAGGATTTTCAGTCATGACATGATAATGATATGTCAAAGGGTATAGTGTTATTTATCCTTAAGTACATTTCAGGATAACTTAACCAACCCTACTCTCGTCGAGATAGAATTCGAAGGATTATAAAAACTAGAGTATGCAGGTATTTACTGTTTAGATTTCATTTATACAGGCTGACTTTGCAAGGGGGTGACGAATTTTAGGACCTGATGAGACCAAATACTTGCCACTTTTACTATGGGGTCATCGTTCAAAACCTTCATTTTTTGTCTGCCTCTTTATACATTATCATCAATGTACCTGGAATTTTATTTAAGATTTCGACCATGACCCCATAGTGAATGTCGGTCATATTGATGGTCTCATTCACCTACAAAAATTTGGCACCCCCTTGCAAAGTCACTCTGTATACACATAGTAATTAATTCTCGTAATTGTATCGTTACGCTAAGCTTTTTAAGGAGGGTTTACCAGAGTTAGTATAGAGTTAAAACAAATGTTGGTGCTTCGTGCAACCCAATCTTGAATATAAGGTACTAGCGGACTCTCGACCTTCATTGATCAACATCAAATCCATGTTGCCCCCGACCCTAACCCACCCCAGTCGCGTAAAATTTTTTTTTCGCGCAATTTTCTTTACTTTCTGTCATAAGAATCTTTTACTAACAATAATAAACACATCAAAAAAATAATAAGCAAAATCGATCTAGCCGTTATAGCGTGATAGCGTGACCACATGACCAAAAGTCTGTCTGTTTATTGTTTATGAGTCAGTGAGTCAAATAAATGTATTTTCTTTCTTTCTTTCAAAAGGGAAATACGGATTCATTTTATATACAACATTTTTTTTGTGTAAGTATTTAGTCTTGAAATATTGATCTATTACTATTTACAATTGTAATCTAATCGTGGAGAGTGGAGGAGGAGTAGGAAGGCCTTTGCCCTGGCAGTGAAACACCGCAGTCTCTTAATAATAATGAATAATAATACTATGTACATTTCATGTCGTCATCATTATATAGAAGAATAAGCTAAGCTTACTTCGGAAGTTCGTATACAGAATGACCATATGGGTCATCCATCACTGGTATGATGGTTTAAATAACCATCATACTGATCATACACAATGGGTCTTAGGATTGTCTGAATGAGATGAGTTCACTTAATTGGCCATGTAAAAAATCCTTTAACAAGGAAAAGTTGAGATCATCACTCTACCCATGATCCATCGCATCGCTACGACTCATCCAAGTTACAGTGGCGAACATTAAAGGTCAGGCGTATTTGAGACCTTAATACAATGGCATAAAAAGCGCTTTTAAACGTTTACGACTGTACGTAAAACATAACTCAGTTAGTTTATTTTCAATAAATAATTGCCATCGAACTCAGAGCTGGCGTCCGATAATCGTGACCATAACTACGATGCAATCATTGAAATTACACGGATTTAGCCGATACTTAGTTCCGCATAGATGTAGCATGCGTAAACTCTCAGTTTGATCTACTGAAAAACTATCAGATTATTTTGTTAGCAAGCATGAATTTATGATTGCAGTGTTGCAGTTTGCAGTGTTGATTGCAGTGTTGCAGTGTTGACTGATGTTTGGTTAATGAAGAACTATATTTATTCGAAAGCAACAAGGCGAGTCTCTTAAAAAAATAAGTAAAACGTGCTTATAAAAAACCTATAGGATGCGTGTCATGTTATGAGCAAAAGGTAAAGAAGACAGACCACCCAAATTTCCCAACCTTAAAAAAAACCCAACGTTTAGCTTCATAATATCACGGTATACAAAAAGACGATGATGCAGCAGAAGCTTTCAACGGAACCAATCAAAAATTGCTTTCAGGGTATTCGAAAAGGAAAACGTTGAGTGCAAATCGTCGGAAAGGGCGGCAAAAAGCGCAGGGCACTAACCTGCGACCACCACGGCGACAAGCGCAAGGAGAAACACTGTGGCACTCTGCATTCCGGCGGATTCGACTGGCGTTCTAAACAAACTGGCTCCGGCTCACCCACTCACACCTTTATATGCAACGTTTGAACGCGCGCGCGCATCGCATCGCACGCCCAACCATAACGGTTGTCGCTGCAAAAGCTATCATCCATTTGAATAGCCACGAAAAATTGCCAATTTGACGGCCAATAAACTGAGCCAGATATTTGGTGCGTTTCAAATAAACAGCTCCTTATACACATACGAGGTCGAAAAACTTGAAGAGCTTTTACTTTTATAAATAAACCATGTCAGAATTGAATCAATCACGTTATTATAAACTACTTAGCATCAAATGTCTAAAACAACTTTCATAAGCTTTCATTATAGTTATTATTATAAGATATTTGATCGTGTTTTTTTTTTATTCATCAGTCATATATTTATTTGATGCTTTATACTTGTAAAAATGTACGTAAGTAATATCCATATAGAATGTAATGAATTGCCAATTTAAAATTAATAAAATAGAGTAAACATGGGCATTGTTTTACGTAGTGACCTATCACCATTGTTTAACAACAGGGTGATCTAAAATATATATTGTAATATGTATTGTATTGTATGTAGGTACTAAGAAATAATTATGTTTGCAAAAATGATCAGGATAAGGTTCTAGATTAAAGAGTCAAAATAGAAGTAGTAACGAATGTTCCTAGGCTGGTTAAGGTCTAACTGGGAGTAGAATAGGGTGTTTACAGTAATTAATAAAAATAAGCAATCATCAACACATAATTAATTAGTAATAGTGCAAAAGACATCAACGCGTCAGGGAATGGTTTGGGACTCGTAGCAAGAGGTGCTACGAACGAACTAAGAAAGCTTCCCTTATTATAAATTATGAAAGCTAATCTTTATTTAATTTAGGCTTATCTCATGTATAAATGAAGATCTCTTATCGATCATCATTGAGATAAGTCTTTATTGTGCTCAGTCATTGATTAAACTACGACTATTACTGTTTTTGTGAAGTGATGGAGCTAAATTAATGTGGATTTTCTTCGAATGCCTTAATCGTAAACGATCCAAAGTAAAGACATCGTGACACTCACTGTGACATTTTATCTATGGTTGTAATTTGTGAATTATTACTAAATAATTTTGATTGATCTTGGATGTAAAGAGGAAACTTATAATAAATTGGCATTATGGCTTTATCAAATTATTGTTAGGTTTTCTTCTATGGCAGTTAACTCATTATTTATAATAGCATACAGCCGCACACAAAACGTTTATTTACTTTAGTGGTTTCCGCGCTTTTATAAACTTATAAAAATGAGGTCAGTAATTTTCTGACTGCGGCCGTATAGACAAAATTAAACAACAACGTGGAAACTTTGATTATTTTAAAAAAGTAGTTAGCTTTTCTAAAACGAAATAAACGCTCATACTCTTAAAAAATTTTTTTTTTTCGAAATAACTAAATAAGATTAAGATTTCATTTCGAAAATTAAATAGCAACTTGCCTGATTAAAAGTTAACACACTGTAAGTCAGTTGAAACAATAGGAACATAGTTACTTTAATAAAAGTCAAGTACAGAGAACATAATTTCGTTCGTAATTTACTACAAAGTGAGAAGCATTGTCTCCTCGAGATAAAATCCCTAGCTGTTGGGTATTACCGTAACACTAATTGTTTTTTCGCCGTATACAGAAATTAACTTGAACTATTAAATAAATCTGTTGTACGTTATTCATTTTTCTTAATGCTTATTGGGTTGTATGTATCTGTGACGGTGGCTGACACACTGGTTGTGTACATACGTATTATAAATGTGCTGCACACAAACAACGAACTAATACATGATAAACGAGAAATTTAACACCATTACAATTTTTTTATTGTTTTTAACAATCTACTCAGGGCCCGATCCAGCTGTTTCGCCGCTCCGGGCAAAACAATGTTTGCCACCCTTACGGTATTCCATAGATGGTGTAATTTTAACCTATAAAAACCGGCCAAGTGCGAGTCGTACCCGCGCACTGAGGGTTCCGTGTAGGTTTGCCAGGTCGCCAAACCTAATAGCCGGACATACCAGCCAGTTTGGCCGGACATTTGGGTAAAAAAGCCGGACGCCCTAAATTATTGAGGATTTTGTGTCTCAGTATTAATATGTACGCAAGCATGTACTTACCCGGTTTGATAAAAAATTAATTGTTGGCATCTAATATTTTCAATTTAAGTAATAAAATCACATTGAGAAGCGCTTCAAATTTTGATACTGAAAGACCAAAGTATTTGCGAACGAAGGGACCGCTTTTAAGAGTTTGGTGACATAAAAGCGCGAGCGAAGCGAGCGCTTCAAATTTTGCCCTAAACCGGCATTCAGAGTGACTAAATTATATAAATCAATGTGTGAGTTAAGCAAGAGTTTCCAATAGTTATGGTTTTAAAAATGATTTGACTGGTAAATAAATAATGTGCAATTATAAAATTTTGGAAGATGAAAAACGACCTAATAAAATGTGAAAGATCTCAAATAAAATGCACAAGCCTACTAGAGAAGTAAAATGCAATACTTAGATGTACAAAAATTGTTAAACATATTGAACATTTTTTTTTTTATAAAATTCGATATAGGAAACAGTAGATCATCCGCGAGCGAAGCGAGCGCGAAATCGCGCGACTCTACGGCGCGTGCGGGAGCGACTGACAGTGACTCGCCTGCGCTCGGCGATTGCTCGTTTGCTAAATGTAAAAAGCTTAACAAAAGCCGGACTAGCCGGACACCGTTTATTTTGGCCGGACACGCAATTAAAAAGCCTACTTATGTCCCCCATATGAAACCCCATAAATGGTTTTAGAAACCTCAATGTAATAAATTATAAACGACTTATCCGTAAACACACGCATAGGTTTGAGTCATAAAAAAACGTAAGGTATGAGTTTAATGTATGGGAGCCCCCTTAAATGTGTTTTTTTTTTACTTTTTAGGGTTCAGTAGCCGAATGGCAACCCTTATAGTTTCGTCAAGTCTGTCTGTCCGTCCGTATGTCACAGCCACTTTATTATAAAACTATATTAGCATCACACAGCTGAAACTTTGTAAGTAGGTGTATCTTATTTACCGCTTTCCGATTAAGATACAAAAGTTTAAAAAAATCATTTAAGGGGGAATCCCATAAAACCAAAACCTAAAAAAAATTTTTTACTCAATATTATGCACGGAGGGTGTCTATGGATACATGGATAGGTCTTTTGAAATGACATTGAGGTTACTGAAACCTTTTTTTTTAAAGTCTAACATTTGAGAAATAGACGCTTCCAAAGTCGTAAAATGAGCGTCTAACTTTTAAACAAAGCAAGTGTAATTTTTAAAAAAAAGAGACAATGTAGGTTTTACTTTCAACGAAAATTGGTTTGGACGAAACATTATATGTTCTTCATACAAATACTACGACAAACAAAGCTATATTTGCTGTCAACAAAATATTGTGGTATTTCGGCTAAGTGGAAGAAAGTGGATCCTTAATTCAGTTTAAGTTGGCACGGAACCCTCAGTGCGTGAGTGCGTTTCATCATTCAAATATTTGGTTCTGAAAAAATCTTTCAAATTTTCGCCGACAACGCGCCGTGCCGCCCCTCAATTTCGCCGCTCCGGGCAATTGCCCGGTTTGCCCCCCCCTAGATCGGGCCCTGAATCTACTGTGCAGGTGAAACGGCCGTTCCCTATATGTAAACTATAGTCAAAGATCTCAATAGGTTTTCCTACTGTCAGAAGTTTTATAGGGACAAAAAATCTAATGGAAGATACCCATTTCTATCTCTTGTAGAGCAAATCCACAGATAGAATGGATATAGGGACCGGCCGTAAGTATTACAACAATCAGACCTCATATCAATTAAATTATTTTTGATGTAAACAATACACAGGTTTGATATCCTATCTTTTACATCATTTCTGTTATGCATAATTATGATTACCTCAAGTCGCAATCGGTGTATCTTATCAATCGAGACTTAGGATAATTCTCTCAACAAACGTATGTGGGAAGGTATGATTTGGAGGTGTATAAATTAAAAATATTATGTTCTTACAAAATTTATTTAGAAATAAAAGTAACATCAAGCTTTTAAAATTGACATATCTCACAAAAATTATACAATAATTTATGAGCACAATTTTACATTAGGAAGAATAATTTCATTGTGTATCATCTCACGTAAGTAATAATATGATCGTAACAAACATAGATCGAATCTCATGATGTATCACGCATCACTAACATTCTTATCCCCATTCAAATAGTGATCAGTAATTTGGACTGTAAGTATAATAAAATTCAAGAGCACCAAAAGATTGTCACATAGAAAACTAAGTATCGAGTTAAAAATATAGAAATTTTACGTTAAAAAATAGCAACCATATAAAAATAAAAAAAAAAATAATTTATATCGTTATCTGTACTGGAATCCATCGAAGAACATAAAATATTGTTGATTTAAAATCGAAATGCAAATAATAAATGGAATTTTCATCATTTAATGTGTATGAACACACAGCACTTCATAATCCTTATTCAATATATTCATATAAACAACATTATAACCTAGACATTTTTTTTAATTTTTTACACTTTAGGAGATATTTTTACAACCCTGTATCCACTATACTTTTAATGACAATAGTAAGTTACGCAGTCTAAAAGAACGTATGTTTTAAAAGATATCGACACCACATCTATTTTACAATTATTAAAATCTATGATAAACATCGTCGTTACTATTATGTCATGTACGTACACAGAGACGTTCGAATCTATCCATTAACATAGAAATTAGAGTAGACTAAGAGTAAAATATAAATGCCGTCGGACAGTCTGAGAGCGGGGAGCGTTTGTGCTGCGACGTTAACGATGAAAAGAACGAAGACTGAAGGAAGTAAAGGGGGTTTTAGTGGAAAGACTCAGTACGGGATGAGGCGAGGACGAGACAACCTAGGAGGGGGGCGGCTCACTTGGCCTTGGCGGCCTGGCGCTGCCGCAACGTCTTGTTCGTGTTCTGGTCCACTTCGGGCAGGTCAGACTCCTCCACCGGGGCTTTCTTCACTGTTATAACAAATTATAAGGATTAGGAAAACTCTCGAGGTATGTGAATTACCCATCATTGTTTAACACTCCTGAAGTTTTGTTTCTGATTCAAATCAGTAAGTTAACCAAAAAGTTATCTTAATAAGATGGATTAAATGATTGATAATGTTAAATCTTAATGCATATACATTATTGTAAAAAAATATATATGTTTTTTATGAACATATTTAAACGAAATATTGATAGTAAGTCATAATTTTATCAACATTTAAGTATGACGACTTCTTTTTGTCATCGAAAATTATTAATTTTTTTAAGTTACCTTTCTCTTTCTTGGGCTTCTCCTTCTTCTCCTTCTTGGGCCTGCTCAGGGCCAGCTGGCGCGACTCTTGCCTCTGCTTGATCGTCTCCGAGATGAAGTTGTACATCAAGTACACCTGAGAAACAATACAAGTCATTTCAAATTGGAATAAGAAATATCATGTCCCGCCCGTGCGCAATTTTTGGTTTTTTGTTTCATCTTTAAAAATATGATAGTGAGTAAAAAATTAGGAATCCATAGCACCGTCATTTAAATCTTGTCATAAATACTTTCAAGTATGAAACCGAAACCGAAACCCTAATTGCTATTTTCTCTGCCAAAAAGTCGCGGGATAAATTTGTAAGAAGATTAACGGACCCAGCAAACTCTAAATTTTCCACCTCCGTTCTTAAATTTTCTTATTTTCCGCGCAATTTTTCTATTTTATAAGAACCTTCTCCAGACAATAACAAAAGCAACAAAAAAGAATTGGCAAAATCGATCCGTGATGGCGTGACCAAGGGAAATATGAATTCATTTTATAAAAAAAACAACCAAAAAAGGTTGGCAACCCCTGCCAACAAGGGTCAACGATATAGAACCCGTCTCACCTGGAAGCTGACCAGCACGGAGAGCGCGGCGACACGTAGCAGCAGCGGCGCGGCGCCCGCCAGCCCGAAGTAGAACGTGAGCACGCCCAGCACCAGCGAGCACAGCCGCACCGACACGAACACGCTGCCGTTCACCAGGCTCACAACTGAACGTAGAAAAAAATTAAAACAATTTATACTAAACACTTTAGTGGACAGTATTCCACACAATATAAATTATATTGTTATCACGCCTATAGGCGTACATTTAGGTTCACATTCGCTAAAAAGATTTTATTCGCTCATAATGCTTTTATTTGGCGAAAATTCCAGCACCTTGTCTTTTTAGATATGTTTAATAATATATTTATTTACATAATTCACTTATGTGAGAACAGAAAGTTGATGATAACACACAAGTTAACACCAAACAAAATAAATTAAGTAACAATAACAGTACACAGTTATTATATTTTTATCCTGTTCACACAAAATAGGCAAGAATAGAATGATGTTTTCTTTATGTAAGCAGACAAGCATATTATGTAGAAGCATTGATAGGAAAATTTAAAGAAACTGAATAAAAATCTAAGAAAAAAAATCAAGTCAAAAGTTAGAAACACAGCTAAAAAGTAAAATCAGCCTTATCAACATGAGGTAACAAACATTTATTCATAATTCCTAAATATTATGAAAGTTTGAATTAAATTCACTGAGCATGACCATGTTACGCATTCACAGTTGTAATAACTTACATTTGTCTAAAAAGTCATCCCTTTCTCCCCTGAGGATGTTGTTGAGGCGGGAGCTGTGGGCGATGAACTCAGCAAGGGAGTGCAGCACTACAAGGCACACTCCCACACGCTGGAACCTGGCAACAAACAATATGAGATTAGTATATAAGAGACATTAATAAATGAGAGTTAATGGCAAGCAAGACTTGCAATAGTCATTACATAATGTAAAAAAATTGCCAATCCAGTAGTGAGGATTCATAACAGTTTAACCAACATTTGATATAAAAATCGATAAATTGAGTTAGTGTCAGCATCACAAACAGCAATACATTAACAGTCTTACCAATAAAGACACACGCGGACGTATACACCTGCTATATTGACAACTCTTATTTGTCTTTTATTAGTAAGACTGTAAGTTTAATTTGTTGATAAAGATAAGGTTTATTGTAAATGCTATTTTATATTTCTACTTTAAACGTCTCAAACTTACTTGAATCCATAAGAAACAGCCACAAAAGCAAAGGCAGCAGCAGCATGTCGTATACGGCTGGCCCACTCATCCTTCTTGATCCTTTGGAAGTACAGTTCTGGGATGGTGTGGAGCCAGTACGCAGCTTGAACGATCCACCACAGCTTCAACAGGAAACTCATTGGGTGGTCAGGGTAAGCTATAAAGTTATAAAGGAAAAATTTTATAAAAAAAATGCCTACATAATGACATATTAAGCTCAGCATGACAGTAGCATACCTAATCCATAAGAAAATACAAAACAAGATAAAAAAAATCTTTATAAAAATTATAACTAAAACTCACCATCCCATAGCTTGGAAATGTTGAACATAAAACCTTCACGCATAATAGCATCACCTCCCCAGAACAAAGTAACCAGGTGGAATACAACCAGTTGGCCAGACTCGTTCAAAGCACTCAATCTTGACTTTGAAAGGTGGAACTTTTTGGATATTTTCTGCAAAGAAATACCATGATTTTACATTATAAATTAGCAATGAGAATTCATTATTTGTTGTACATTAGAAGTACACAAATCATTCAAATAATAATCTGTATAGCTGACCATAAGAGCTGATACTTACATCCAAGAAGTACTCTTGAAGGATTGCATGCATGACAATGCAAACAAGGGAGTAGAAAAACACCGCACAGGCATCTTTCCAGCCCGCTTCATACAGGAACGGTTCTCCTCTCGGGGCTTCTCTTGTCGGCTCAACTCCACTAACATTATGGTGCAGACTGATGAACAAACTCGCAATGGGGCTCGTCGACTGCAAGAACAAACACTCAATTTAACAAATTACAGTCAAATTCACAGTTAAAATAGCAAACAACACGAATATATGCGGTATACGTGGCATTTACAACGACTAACCTGGACCATCAGTCCGACAAGGAAAACCATAACCACACATGATACAATATCTGCATGGTTCTGTATAACGAATTCGTGACTAAATATAGGAGGGTTCTTGTTAGATTTTCTTCCAATTGCAGGCTTTACACCCATTTTTCCCGGCAATAACCTAAGCCTGAAATTGTAATACAACGATACACAAATGCTGTATTTAAGAGCACTTAATTATAAACAACAAACACAATAGAACGTTAGTAGAATATAAAAACCACAAACTTACGTTCCAATGAGCAATAATTACTAATTTCTAGCGAAACAAAAATATTCCTGACAGAAAATTACATCGACGTGACACTTTCACTTGCTACGCGGTGAAACGTCAACTCGAGGGACCATTCGTTTGTTGTTGTGTTGGCACTCGGAAGTATCAATAGACATACTATAAATTTTAAAAAATTTATTTTATGGGTAAATGCCATGCAAAATAGCACACATCCTTTAATTAAATGTAAAAAAATATATCATATAAACAATATGCTAAATATTTTTCATAAAGTAACCTTATAATATAATTAATGGTTAAGTTGACAGGAAATATCAGTCTTGCCCATAGAAAATTCAAAATAAGCTTTTTTTTATCCCACCCATACAAGGAATAATAAAACCGGCCAAGTGCGAGTCGGACTCGCGCACTGAGGGTTCCGTGCCAACTTTAACTGAATTAGAGATTCTTACTTCCACTAACACAAAATATTGTTGGCCGCAAATATAACTTTGTTTTTCATAGTATTTGTATGAAGAACAAAGTTATGTTTGCGGTTGTTGAAGATGTGCTATATCTCAAAAACTACTAGTTCGATTTCGCTCAAACCAATTTTCGTTGAAAGTTTTTGTTGAAGTCTACATTATATATTTTTTTCAAAATGTTCACTTCCTTAGTTCAGAAGTTAAATGGGGGGGGACGCCCATTTTACGACTTTGGAAGCGTCTATATCTCAAACGTTAGACTTTAAGAAGAAATGATTTTAGGAACCTCAATGTCATTTTGTAAGACCTATCTATAGACACCCGACACGTATAGGTTTGGATAAAAATTTTTTTTTAGGTTTTAGTTTCATGTATGGGAGCCCCCCCTTAAATAACATTTTTTTAAATTTTTAGTATCTGAATCGGAAAGCGGTGAACAAGATACACCTACCTACCAAGTTTCAATGGTGTGATGCTTATAGTTTCAGAATAAAGTGGCTGTGACATACGGACGGACAGACAGACAGACAGACAGACAGACAGACAGACAGACAGACAGACAGACTAGACGAAACTATAAGGGTTCCGTTTTTTGCCATTCGGCTACGGAACCCTAATAACAGTGCTATATTTATGGCGGATATAACAAGTAACGTTACAGTATAACTGGTCCTATAACTATGTGATTTTTTTGTACGTCGCGTCGCCAAGTCAAAAGCGTACTACTTAGACAAATCCGGTTCAATTTACATGCTGACTGAAATCAATTCATCATATATCATATAATAAATTATTAAGAGTGTGATAATACGTGTCAGACGTGTAGTCGCAGTTGTATTGGTTAATCCACTTGGCATCCAACAACAAGCTACTTTTTGTTGATGCTTCTAGATGCCCATTTTTTTAAACAAATAAAAGCCCGTGTTAGTCAGGCTAGGCAGGAATAAAGTTACTTTTGTTAGTAGTATCCAGACATAATCCAAGCCAATCAATTGTTGTGACCGCGTTCCATAATATTGTTGAAGTTTGACAGATTAAGAAAATTAAACTGGACTTCCTGATCTAGAGATGCTTAGTTCTTTAACTTGCAATATCTCTCATAGCTGGCAGTGCTATAAAGTAGCTAATTCTACATCGTTAAACAAGTTTGTAGGCGTCGTGTAAATAAAAGATAATTATAAAGCTGAAATGTCTTAACTTTATTGATAAATATCAATACATTTTTACGATTGTAAAATTTTGATATAATTTAAAACTTATATCAATTTGTTACGCTTAAATAAAATAATAAAAAAAAAATCAAAATAATTTCTACATAATTTCGTTACTACACTGATTTCGTAAAAATACTGTTAGTTAACTAAGGCCCACTAGTACAATCTTTTTAATTAGATTGAGCCATAAGAATATATAAACAGACACATTATTTAAAAAACTGACGGTGCCGTTTTGCAATTTCACAGATGTAAAATATTATATCTCGTTTACAATAAATCAGGAGCAGTGTGAAGTGAGCCCTATTGTATAAAAAATACAAATCTAAGTCATAATAATGTTGTAGCTTTAACCAGTATCTAATCAACGCTACATTATTTTATCACCATTCGAGTACAGAAGCAACCCCATTGTCAATATCTTTGAATTAACTTGATTTAAATAAAACTTCTATCTCAAAAATAAATTGACGGCATCTTAAAACCATAGGTACTAATATTTATATCAATAAATAAAGTTCAAAGTCAACTCCACAGCCATTTGCTATTACAAATTATGTAATTGTATATATCTTAATAACTTATTGGTCTGTGGTTACTGATCGATAAGAAATATACCTCTCTGCGTTACGATTACAGCATTATTATTTCAGGTTACGCATTCAATATTAGATAATATAATATCTAAAATATCTTCCAGCCGACCCATTACAACCAAAATGCATACCGTTAACATTCAATAGAGTATTAAATAATGTTCAAAATAAGTTACCTACTTTGCAATAAACACTCCATCTAAAAACATTGTCATTTAAATACTATATCTATATGCAATTTTCCTAAAATGCAACATTAGTAACATATGTTGTAAATGATAAAACTACGGATGGCGTTTTTTTGCTTGTTCACGAAATAACAGCGTACATACTTCAGCTCCAATTTCGATTTTTGAAACAGATGAAGATACCGCTGTAATTTCATTAACAAGTGCTAACAACTAGTTGTGAGACGTGCACCGTGAAATCTGTTTATATGACGGCTTCGGAGTCGATCTCTCCCTGCTCGACGGTCATGTACATGCCCTCTTCCTCGTAGGTAGAGTCGTGCTTCGCCAGGATACGCAGCAAAGGACGGAGCTTCATCCACCATTGCTGCTTCGGTATTCTTTGACTGCAAAAATATTATAAAATTAATTACCTTGGTCAATGAGATCCAAGTGAGTTTATCACTTATGTGACAGTGGTAATAATATATCACACAATTAATAAAATTATATAAACTGAAAGGGACAAATACGTTATATTTTTAGATTATCAATTTTCACCCCTTGACCATAGAAAAATATTGATATCTGTGGTTGTCTAGTCTGAGTTCTAGTCATCTGTAGACCTAAAATGCACGCCTCGATACCGTTTATCGCGTCGATGAAATACTACATGCTTTCCCACATTTTATAATCTGGTAAGGCAATTCTTACCAGATAAATCGATTGCCGCGATAAACAATAAAGAGGCGCTTGTATCGCTTGTCTCGAAGCGGTGCATCTTATCAAGTGTCCCTCACATAGATCTATTTATTTATTGCTAACTAGATAGCAATTTGTACTCACGCGAAGTTGGTTTGCGCTTTGAGCTCCTCCAAGGGCGTGAACTTGTACTGTCGCTTGACGACGCCGAGCAGGCAGGCGGTGTCGGGGCTGTTGGCGGGGCCCTTCTGCAGCGCCTCCACGAGCCAGTGCAGGCACTTGGCGGCCATCTTGGTGCCCATGTTCCGGTCGAACGGCGTCGGCGAACCGCCTTGCTGCATGTGACCTGCGCGGAGAAAGGATAATGTAAGTATAGGTAAACCGCGGAATTGAGACCTCGCCTGCGGGGTACAGGGGCGCGGGGGGAGGCGAGAGCGGGGTTTGTGAGAGGTGCGGGCGGCAGGCACATTCTTTTCAAAATTCAGTACGCTCGCTACACAGGTAGCGATAGCATCTGTTGACAGTTGCGGACGCTTTGACAGAAGTACACAAGAGAATACTGTCTGACTGAAGTCTGAAGATGAGTCGCAGTATATTCGGACACAAAATCTATATTATTGTATTTTTTGTCGTGTTTTTTTATTTATTTATATTTTACATCATTCTCCAGCATCTGTTACAATCTTTGTACATGATCTAAAGTTGTAGTACTTTTATATATTCTATGCCAAAGTATAACTGGGGAAGAGAATGCTCTTAGCATTAACTCCACCGTTTGAACACTGTAAAATAACAGTGTTTTAATAAAGGGTCTAAATATATACGAATATTTTAGAATGAAATAGAGATCTAAATTCAGTGGAATATGAACTAGATATGAATATGAACTAGATATACACTCAAACAAAACAGTCGCAGAAGATACCAGGTAATGTTATTTGAAATTTTTAATTTTGCCAAAAAATCAATCTTATTTTAAGATTCCATTTTATATATTGATCAAAATCCACGGCTCCGGATAAAAATATTTAGAATAAATTCACTCTCATTGGTGTAATTGTATCGAATCGAATATTTTTTTCCAACATGTTATGTAATTTTATGAAGTGTCGACACTGACGACCACCATTGTGACCACTGACGTCACATATCTTAAGAAATGTCGCGGCAAATTTCGTGTTTTGTGTATCTCCGCCGCCCGCACCCCTTACAGTCCCCGCTCTCGTCTTTCCGCCCGCACCCCTGTACCCCGCAGGCGAAGTCTCAACGAAGCGGTTTACCTATAGTTATTAGAATAAGGTCCGATTTTTCCCAAAAAATCTAACCCATTAGTCTGAGAAGAAATATTCATCTAATAACTAATGAGATACACCAGGGCCGATTTTATAACGATAACACATAAGTGATTGACATAGCACGATGGTTTCATTTAACTAATTGTTTAATTAAACTTTTACCATGTGAAGTGTAATCTACAATATCAAAACTAATTATATCGAGATTTTTTATTGTTATTACAACACCAACAAAAGACCCAATGCTTAGCTTATCTTCAAGAAACATTTCTTTAGATTTCTATGACCAGTTGCTCATACACGGTGGTGCCTTTTGAAACATGTGCTTTATAATAAAAAAAATATACACGAAATATATACGAGTGGTATAGGCATACGCCCGGATAGCGTAAGACACGGGGTTCAATTCCTCGTCTGTCACAGGTTCACAGTTGTCTTTTTACAAGTGCAATTTATATTATTAAGTTTGTATGGTGACAAAACACTATAAAAACAAAAATAATCTATAAAAAATATACGTTTTTTTCAGGTAGCCTTACCAAGCACATTCATCCTGGCGGTGAACAGTCCCTTCCCCTCCTCAGAGTACAAGCGATAAATAAACTCTGTGTTGTAATTATCGTTTGCCTTCTCGTTCCTAAGGATGAGACCGCGCTGGATGCCGCCAGTCATTTTCGAAGCCATGTGGTACACGTCTTGTTGGAGATCCTTGATGGAGAACTTCTCTTCGTAGATGTAAGCCGCGTCCGCGCCGCCGGCCAGGCCTGGGTAAGACATAGAGAATATAGAGTTGGAACCATAGACAAGTTAGTAAACGTGTAAGAAATAGTATGTACCTGCCAATGTCGCTAGGTAACCGCAGTAGCCACCCATGGTTTCAATGACGAACACGCGCCGTTTAGTGCCCTGAACAGACAATTTAAACGTGTAAAACATAATAAATATTAATGTAACAAATATATTAGGACTTGGGAATGATAAAATGAAACTAAACATTTATCTTCACACAGAACAGAATACATACAAAACTAGGTTATAAATTCAAGTATCTTCGTGCCAGGCACGTTGTTGCTGATGGTGAAGGCGATCATAACGAAAGGTAGGCAGAACGCAGACATAATGGATTAAGTAGTTACCTTCGACCACAAGAGTGCTGACTGTCTACCTAAAGTAAATGACGCGACGCGACGATACAAAAATGAATCGCCGCATACTGGCACATGCAGGCCGCAAGCTAAAGCTTAGGTCTCTCGATCGTAACGCACAACGTTGCGGTATGCGTCGTCGGATACGTAATCGTATGAAGAACGTCTCGAATGGCCTCTTGCTCCGTCACCGTATGGGCCAGCGGCGATTAGGTTTTTGTGCGTTCCTATCGCGAGATCTAAGCTTAAATATATTATTTTTTTGTTTACGCTTGTAGCTCACTTAGGACACCACCTCACAAATTATTTAATTTATTAATGATTTATCTTTATTTCAGAAAGCTCAAGTGGCGGTGGGCAGGGCACATAGCTCGTAGAACTGATGGCCGCTGGGGCAGAAAAGTGGCCGCTGGGGTAGATTGGATACCCTTCGACCAAAGGCGCAGCGTAGGACGTCCACCGACAAGATGGACAGACGACCTTGTAAAGATCGCAGGACCGCACTGGATGCAGGTCGTTGTGGAAAGCTATAGGGGAGGCCTATGTTTAGCAGTGGACGTCCTTCGGCTGATAATGATGATGATGATGATGATTTCAGAAAGAAAACTTTCCATATTGGGTTAGTAGTAACAGATAAAATATCTTACGACCTAGGGTAGAAAGTAGGGCGAAAGTTTTATATCTACCTGAGCCGACTGCCTTATGCGGTCGCAAATCTCGGTGATCTCGTTGAGCGCGGTGTCGGCGCCGAGCGAGAAGTCCGTGCCGGGCACGTTGTTGCTGATGGTGGAGGGGATCACCACGAGCGGCAGGCAGAACTCGGGGAACTGGGACCGCGACTCGTACAGCTCCAAGCCAGCTTGGTAAGCCTGACGGTTAATGAAAATAAAATAATGAAGTTTACAGGTAAAAAATATATTATGTTAGATACAGATATATTTAATCATAAATCTACTAAAAAAAAAGCGTTAGTAAAAATAAAAGATTTTGATTTAAAAATGATTTAAATTTTTCACTTTGAATGTCAATATATCAGTAACGCATCATTTCCCAGGTATGGTATTATGTAAAAAAAGTTGTTTTCGGCTTCGTTAAGCCTTTTGTTACACCCTGTATTCAGAACAGATGAAATTGTGCAAGAACTACAGTAGTCACATAACAACATATGATACGAATTCTGTCATCAAAGAAACTCTTCTCTTATTTTTTGTATAGAACTTAAACAGATAGAGTATCTTTATTTGAACTTCATCTCCAAAACCTTCACACGTGCCTTACCTCGAACCCTCCAATGATGAGCAGCCCCTGAATATTAAACTGCTTGATGCGAGCGGCGATGTCTGCCTTCTTGTCTCCCGGCAGGGTACGCTTGGTGCCGAGGAAAGCGCCTCCCTGACCGACCCAGCCGGTCACATCGGACCTGGATATAGATAAAGATTTTAATATCGATGGTTAAAACATTTCAAAGGCAACTGACCACTGGCCATAGAAGATTTGGCCAATATTGGAGGACAGCATCCAATCTACTTATTTACAGTTAGTATGTTGCCCTAAATACCCATAAGAAAAGTATAATTCATGTTTCACTTCCCCAAAAAAGTTATAGCTACATAAAAACCATTTTCGCTAGGAACTATGTATCTAATATCTCTTAGGATAATTGTTTCGAGTATATATATTTTTAAATAATTTAAGGATTTGTTTCATAGCTGTCCATGGCTTGGCCAAGAAGTGGTCATTTCCTTTTACCTTATAAAATCTATTATAGATTGGGTATGATGTAGGTATGTTTAGTAAACATTGTTTACTACTATGTTGAGATGTTCTCAATCAATACAATGATGTTGTATAATATTTGATTTAAAAACTATTGTCTTGTCTAGGGTCTATATTTATCTTTATCTGTAATCTCAGAGACTAAAAGCAAGACATGTAGGTCTTGTCTTATTACCAGTCCATCTTGACGATGTTGCCGCTGATCAACCCTTCTATTCCGTCGTGGATGCCCAGCACCGTGTCACCTCGGTAGATGCAGTTCCTCACGAACGAGCGCACGGCCGCGTTCATACCGCACGCGGGGGCGCCCACGTGCATCACGGCTAGTGTGTATCCTTCCTAAAATAGGAGAAAATTAATGTAACTTGCAACATGATAAAATATAAAGACTCACGCAAATAATACCGTCCTCTCGATATGAGCTAATATAGCAAGTTCTCTGTTAAACTGCTCTGCTACTTTAACGTTTAGCTCACACGAAAAATCGATATTCTATTTTATTTATTACAACAGTTAATCGCACAGCTTATGGTAAGAAGGAATAATTCTTCAAGCATATCTAGCTCCTTGTATGCAACGACCGAGCGAGAAAAAGCGACAGACATCGTGATCTCTAAAGTCATAACAATGTAAGAGCTAGATAAAACGATGTCTGTCGCGATCACTGAAATGATAATAAGGTTAGAAATGCCCTGGTCAGTGCAGCAGAGGTGAGCTAGTTGTGAGCATATGCATGAGCAGTACTTCAGTCGCGTGACAAGAGCGTTGCAGTAATATTCTGCAAGAACAGCGATTTTGTTGTATTAAAAAAATACTCATTGATGACTGTGCACGCACATTTTACTAACAAAATTGCTACCTTAGCACGCAATGTATCGCATCCAATTTGCTTGGTTCGCTTGCGTACACAACGATAGGGATGTAGCTCACGGTACAGTAAAAATATCGATAAATGGTAATTTCCCTACTGATGTTTTAGGAGATGAAAACATGATTAATTAGTTAAAATAAATATTGTTTAGTATTTATTTGTAACAAACTAGCGCCCTCCCGCGACTTCATTCGCGCGTCTAAGTTTTACCGTTCCCATAAATCGTAGAATTTTTTATAAGCCTTTTATAAGTCTTCCCCTATAAATATGCTATCTAAAAATGTATCTGACATATTTTATAACCAGTCGAATAGTTTCTGATATTAGCGCGTTCAAACAAACAAACAAAAATATCCATCTTTTTAATTAGCATATTTTTATATTATAGATAAATGTTATATGTATTTTACGTCCTTTGACATAGACCTGACTTAAATCGGGTCTGATTATGTTTCTTATTTTTTATGTTGCATGTCTTAGTTTTATTTTTTCTTGTTTGCTATTAATAAAATAAAGTTTTTAAACTTATACGGGGATATTATCTTTTTATTAAACAACAATATGGAAATACTTTCTACGCCTATTGTCAATTATATGTAATTCTTTCGGATGCTAGAAAGAGTAGGCTATTGCTATTGTGCCATGTAGATATCTACCCTATCATAATCAACAACACCGAAAGGCCGTTCCCACGAAAATTTTGCAGAAAAGTTTCACATTGAGCATCCTTCGACAACATCAGAGCGTGGATGTCCACCGGCAATATGACCTTCTGAAGATTGCAGGATGGCATTGGACACAGTAGACCGCTTGCAACCAATTTCTCTATTTCAAGTAAAGTATAGCAATACATTTTTTTTCTTATTGTTTTCGATCGGAAGGTAATTGTACAACCCTTTGATGCTATAAAATGTACCGTACAATTATACAAATACGCAAAACTAAAATCTTATGGTTTTATTTCAATCCATATTGAAAAAATACACTACACCGGTAATTGAAGTTATCGATATCGATCGACCTAAAATATCGACTTTTACCACAACGTAGTATTTTGACATTAAAGAATGAACGTAGCGGAATGATGATTGATGGTTCCACTGCTAGCAGCTCTGTGATTGGTAGTTGGTTTTACGTACTAATCACACCAATCACAGAGCTCCCAGCGGAAAGTGTGATTGGTTTGTGATATTGATGCGTTGATTCATTGATTGGTGCTTTTGGCACTGCAGCAACAACGCCGTACCGCCCACCGGCGACACAGGTTCTCATACAAAAGAACTGTCAGAACGTTTCTAATCTTATTATCTATTCAGTGGTCGCGATCTATAAACTTATAATAACAATTTTATTTATCACTCGTGCAATTTAAAAATCATGAGCCAAGATGTTATTTCCGAACTAGTTATATTACGGTAAAAAGACGTCATACGTCTATATCACTTTAATTATTCCATATACGTGAAATACCGTCGCTAAGCTTAAACAACGTCTTGAATATCAATAAATAGCACGTAATAATTCAAGAAGTATTAAATAATCTCACAGAGGGCTTCCCAGACGCGTCGAAGGCTTCCTTGGGCGGCTTGAGACGGGTCAGCATCTTGTACGTCTCCAAGTTGCGCGCGAAGCTGCGCCCGCGCAGTTGCACCGCCAGATCCCACTTCCTGTCTGCCATGGCCTGTAATTAACACTAGTTATTATGAACATAAATGTAGGATTAAGTAATTGAGATGACTTTTTAACATGCTGTCTTATCTGAAGATTCATCATAATGACAAATTAACCAAAATCAGACATCAATTTGAAACATTCTACTTTGTAGTTTATATTTCAAATTAAAATCTGATGAAAACCAAATTTGGTTAGTTAGCAACAATGACAAGTTTAAATTTAAATGTTATACCTGCGCGACAGCCTTAGTTCTCCTCACGCACTCCATGAGCGGCAGCCTGACAGCCTGGTTTCCGTCCAGCGAGACCACGCAGGGCTCCGTATCCGGGGTTGCCTCCATCAGCGCCATCACCGCTTCCGCGCCCATGCGGCAGCCCTGAATGATGGTGGCACATTTAGGGCTTTTTGTTTACATTTTCGCCGCACATAGGATTTACTCGTATATGGTTTGATGAGTTTACGCATACACACGCACCGCTCGCTATGTGTATCGCCGCTGCGGCGTAATATGTAAATAAACAGCCTAATGAATATTGGCAGGGTTGGTGTACTTGTCTTGACGATCTAAAAATATTGCCGTTTGGAAAATAGATAGCCTATGTCTAAACCAGAACAGCACTAGCAGATTTTTAATGACTAAAGTGCTTCAGGGTTTTTTTAAATTATAAAATCTATACTATTATTATAAACTTGAAGAGTTAGTTGGAGCGCGCTATTAATCTCAGGAAGTACTGGGCCGATTTAAAAAATATTTTCGTGTTGCGTACTTTATTTATCGGGTTACGCGGGTTCACGGATGTGTATAAGAATATTATTTTGTTTACGCGACCGCCGGCGGCCTATCGATCACTGAGAGATTAAGGCTATAAAACATCACGCTGCGACGGGAGGGGATGGAGCAAACTCAAAACGCGGAGGACGCAGTCGCGGGGGATCGCTAGTATGAAGTTTCTGATTATAAAAATATTATTAAGAGGATCCTGTGCAGGCGTAGCACAGCGCAAGTTTTCATACATTTCGAACGCCAACGGTCGAAATATGCTTGCGGGGGAATACGTTTTCCTACCCGTAAACCTTTATGGAATGAGACAAATTTAGTTTCATTCGTTTTCATACATCCTGAACTACGCTTGTACGTCTTCGATTTTATGTATAAAGACTCATTTAGTTAAAAATGGACGAAACTCCGAAGAGATGGTTCTTATACTTTCTGAAACATACAATATTAAAAAAAAACGAACGAGCATAGTTTTTCAAAATATCTCTAACATGTAAAAAAAAATTCAAAATCAGACATTGTTTAAGGGGTGGAAAACGTTTTCTCTTTTTGTATGGAAGCTTGCGCGCACACAATCCTCTTAAGTAGTTGATTATTTCGAGTTAGACGACATATAACAAAGAATGATAGTAAAAGTTTTAATGTCAACCCCCTTTTTTATGTCAACGTTATTGTTAAAATAAAACTGATTACGCGATTTATTTTATCTTAAAACAATAGTTTGATCATTGCTGCTTCTCGGTTGTTGCATTGTATCAAGACAAACATATTATGATAAGTATAATAATGCGATTTTCGATGAGTAAACCGATAGCTCCTTGAACCCAACGAAAACTGCTACGATAACAATAAAAAAAATAAAAATAAAGAATGTCTTTGAGTGGACATGACAACATGATACTGAACGGATATTCGTACGTTTATTTACCTGAACCATGTACCTAACTTCTATCACGCAACGATTCACACCGAACATTGTCTCTTACAATCTACTTTGTGTTAAACGAGTAGACTAGAGGTACTTACTTTATACATAGTTCCATCCAAGAAGGCGCGCACCACCTTTCGGCGTTTCGATCGTTTGCAGTGCATGTGTAGTTTTTGCCATATTTATGATATTATTCGTGTAATTAACACAATTATTCAATATTTATTATTTTAATATTTACCACCCACCCCGCACCCCGCGCTTTTTAATCAAACATGAATGGCACGCGTTTCGTAGATGGCACTATCTATAAAATCATAAATATCTCACCAGAATCCTGTCGAAGGCCGAAGGGGACCCTCCGCGCTGCACGTGACCGAGCACGGTGATGCGCGTGTCCTGCTGAAGGTTGTCCACCACCACCTTTTTCACGAGCTCGGCCGTGATCGGCTTACCTTCGCGGTCGATCGCGCCCTCGGCCACGATGATTATGTTCAAACGCTGACCTGACTTCCTTTCCTATATACAAAAATATAGATATAAACCATGTTACGCCACTATGAAACAGGCAAAAGTTTATATAACGCAAACACTGCACGTCAAACTGAGGACAAATCACTTGGTGCAATTTTTATATTTACAAATACAACAAACAGTTAAGCACTTTTGCACGCCAAAACACACATGTTAATTAAAGTAAGTAATAAAAAATAGATCAGTTTATAAACCATGAAAAACACCAAAGCAGATCAAAAGTGCAAAAGCATGTTTCCTATAGCTTTACTGTAGTTTTCCCTTCTGTTATCCGTATATTACTCTTATTGCGCTAGCATTATTTGGCAGTTAAGAAATAAGCTGAAATAAATAGCTGAATCAACACACAATCAAAGCAATTACATTTTCATTGGAGTAAAGTATCAAATCAACTGGTGGTCATACTTTTTTCAATATGATGAGACTGACTGCAAAATGACATCAGGATTTTAAATCAGGAGTAATTGAACAAAGCCATTAATCAAATGATCTTGCGTAAGTTTTACTCGACAGCTTGTTCGAATGATCAAACATTCAAAAGCATTTATGCACGCATTAGGTCTTATCATAAAGAAACTAGCATCGCATGCTAAATTCTATTAAAATTACTAATAAATACGCGATTTAGAAAAGCTGTGGGGTAAATTGCGGACTTGAGGTTCGATGTATAATAATGATGTTATTGAATTAATGTTTAGCTTGTTACAAGATTGTGTGCTGTATTTCAGTGCCACTCAATTAAACCTTCATACCTGTTGCAATCGTTTGCAAAGCTTTTCAACCCAATTATTGGGAACAGGGTCCTCAGGAATGAACACTTGGTCCGCCTCTGTAGACAGAGCGGCTACTAATGCCAGATAACTGCAACAAGCAGTTCCCGGTGACAATGGTCATGCATGAACCCAGTAAACATGGTGATGATGAACAATTTCGGTGCCAACAATTTTGACATGAACAATTTTAAGGCCGAGTAGTAGAATAAATGAGAACTTCCAATCCAAAAAAGTGAAATGACATTAAAGTGAATCCTGCTCCCATATTATGAACAGTAATTTTCCTTGCCTCTTTTATTTTTGCACACATTTTTTGTTCCCAATTGAGGGGCGCTGGGTCTTCGCAAATAAAACTATAAGTAGCATCCGTACAGAGGGAGGTGTAAACTGCAAGAAAACTAAAAGGATATTTGAGTTAGGGAAGAGAACTGGTGCTTCCAAGTTATACTCAACAAATCACAACAACCGGTACATTATGAGGGCAAGGTGCTAATGAAACATAGCTTGCCTGTTCTAACTTATCACAGAGTTTAGTTGGCCAGTCAACTGAAGGGGGGGCTTCAGGGATAAAGACAAAGTCTGCTTCAGATGATAAGGCGGTGACCACAGCAAGATATCTAAAGCAAAATCGAAAATTAAAAAAAAGTTCATTGTTTTACATTACATACAGAATTAATTTCTGTTATCTTCAGTTGATTTTATAAAAGACTAAACTAAACTTTACTACAGCCTCAAAAATGTCAAAACACACCATTTACATTTTTTAAATAGGTAATATAATTATACAATGTGTGATTTCGAATCTTGATCAAACGAAATGATCGGATACTAGACCCAAAATTATCGACATGAAAAATAAGAAAATAAAGTTTTGGCCGCCATATTTAAAAAAAAAAAAATTTTTCATTGTTTCTTTTTATCGAAACGGTGTATTTAAAAACATATCAATTTGTGTTAAACATTTAACACATATTTATATGTTTTTTGTTAGTTATGGTTGATTTTTGAATATTTTATCTGACCAATAAGAAAATTTATAATACTTTTTGTCGATAATTTTGGGTCTAGTATCCGCTCATTTCGTTTGATCAAGTTTGGAAAATACAAATTATATTCTGCTGAATCAATACTTAAAATTTACATATTTATAAAATAAGTTTGTTTTGGGCACAAACTTTTAAATGACACAATAAGCTAATTATATTGATTGTGTACTTTTATCAATTGCACAGTAATGTATGACTTCAGACTTACCCACAATGTCTACCCATGACCTCCATAATAAATGTTCTTTGGTGGGAATAAGCTGTGCTTACAATAGCATCAATAGCCTCAATAATACGGTGCAAGGCAGAATCTGTTCCTATAGTCATGTCCGTGCCGCAGAAATCATTATCAATGGAGCCAACCTGTAATATAAAAATTAAATAAAAACTATATTATTTAGCCTTTTTGTGAACCTGTGTAGTTTCAGTTACATTAATAGTTTTCTATTATTTAGCTCTTGTTCTTCTGTTGCAAGTTCAGTTGCCGCTTGGCAAAGGCCTCCTCTAGCCTTCTCCATTCCCATCTATTATCATCACCAAAATATACAAAAAAATACTTGGTGAATATCATTAGTTAATAATACTAACAAGATTTAGTGACATTCTTCATCAATAATAAATAAATCAATGTAACAAATATTAGAAATCATTGTTCACATGTCACTTAATCAGTCAGGTATCAAACGAATGCCGAGAGTCGCATAACAATGGAATTTTTATTGTGTCTCGTTTACACATACTTGACGAGTTAATATTCAAGCTGAAATTTAGTATGATGCAAGTTACTTGTGCATTATGTATTAATATTTGTACGGGACACCTTTAAATGATAGATGATATTTGATAGAAGAAAGTTTATTGCTATGATAACTTAAATGCTATTGATAATGCTAATGATTTGATGATGAGAACGCGTCCGCCGTGTATGGGTGATTAACGTTAACTGATGAAAAAGGTAAAATGAGTGACGCGCGTTCATTTGGCCTAATTACAAATTATGCTACATAAACAATAATGTACGGTTGTACCGTACATGCTGCCGGACGGCAGATGAAGGGTGATGGGGTTGATAGTTAAGAATGTTATGTTTTTGTTAGTCAGTGATAGAATGATATGGCTTAATGCCTAACAAGGTGATTCCATTGTTTCTTAAAATTATGTTAGTGGTTGATGTCGCTTAAACGCACACTTGTAAAAAACGGGGAAGTGGCTTTATTTTTCACTTGCACACTTTCACTTTGCATTATTGCTTTAGAATTGTCATTCACACTATCACTAGCACTTGCACTAACACTGGCGATGTCTTGAAGAGATAGCCGTGGCGCCGGTCGCGGCTGCGCCTCCGAGGGCGCGCGCGGCGCACGGGCACGGGCGAGGCGGCGCGTGCGCACTCGCCTCCACAGGAACGCTGCTCCTGCTGCTCCGCATGCTGCCACCAAAATGTAGATAACGACATAGTGGTGTAGGTCGTGATGAGATATTCCATCCAAATCTGATGTTACGTCTTCGCGCTTCAGTTGCTCTATTTGACGTCCTATTTCCCTCAGGGAATCTAGGCGTTCATTTTGCTCTGTCTGATTTGTATTATCTCTGCTTATAGGTACAGTTAGATTGATAATGTTATTGATAGGTGGAATATCGATAGAAATTAAATCTGGTTGCATGTGCATTGTGTTGATTTGAGGATTGTGTGAATAAATCATGAATGAGTCTCCTTTGAGCACGCAGTTGCTGCCGATTGATAAGATACCGGCCTTGCTGACGCTCTCAGTTTCGACTTGGCTTCCGCACATGAATCTGAGTATGCATTGATCGCAGCAAAAAAACATGTAGGTATTTACAGTATTTAGTGCATTCCATGAATTTCTGCAAGTAGTTGTTATGGTTTTACATCTTTCTGATGAATCATCTTTGATACATAGATTTTGATCGTTCTGCATATGATAAATAGGCCCTCTAAGTTGGCATAGTTTTGTAGCGAGATCTGAGTGAAAACATGATTGTACATCAGACTCGGTCATTGGTAGGTATGAGTCTCTCTGAATATTTACCGCTATGTAGTCGGAAATTGGTATAATGCTTATCATGTCATTGTTGACTAATTGAGGAACTGGCGTAACTCTGTAGATGTCATAACTCTCTCTAGTCAGCAATGGGACCTTGACTTCAAATAAAAGATACTGCTTCGTTACCTTTACTTTGACTCTCAGCATATGATATAGTTTTGATATACCACCGTGAATGTCGTCTATTGGTAATGATAACTCTTTTGCTAAATGTCCAGAAATTATGCTTAACTCATCTTTCAGTTGATCGGGTGATAATAGGTGAATATCAAATTTTCCATGATAGACGTCAGTGACAGTATCAAGTAGTGTGTTTTGAATTCTTTTCAGGTTAGCTAAAATGTTATTAGCAATAACCGATGATAAAGTAAACTCATTGATAGCTTTTAACCTCTCTACCTCCTCTCTCGTGATAAATATCTGTTGTTCTAGCTTGCTTAAATGCTGATTGAATAGTTTGTGTTGTTGATCAATTGATGTTTCTAATCTTTTAAGGAAGTTGTATTGGGCTTCTATTATTGATGTCTGATTTTTCCATAACTTAACAAGGTGTTGTTCATTGTGTTTGATGAGGTCAATGTCCTTTTGATATTGTACTGCGAAATCATCGTCCAATACGCCGAAGAGTGTGTGGGCGACGGATCCTATTCCATTGATAAGCCCGCGACGTACTCGCATTCCTGCCGCCGCAGATTGCTGACCAAGGAGCAGCTGATCGTAGTAGTGTAATTCGGTACTGCCGTGACGTAATTGTAAAAGGATTACGTCACATTGTTGTCGTTCTTGCAGTTTTGAACATATGTTTTCAAGGTGAGTGATATATTTATTGAATAACGATGAGCCATTCCAGTATGGATCTATATCGTAATAAATGATCATTTTCCATTCATCTCTGATTAGTCGCATGTTTGATGTTTTATCAAAGTAAAGACTTTGTGTGTTTTTGAAAGGGGTAACGTTGTATGCTCCTTGAACTATTTGCATGAATGTAGTGCATAATAGCAAAGAAAGCGTGATAAGATGACTGAGTTTCATTGCAGGTGCCCTTGACTTGCTACATTTGCGATTTTCTTTGACAGTTGATAATTCTTGGCTGTTTTTGGGACTTGGAATTTGATGTTCTGCTTCAGAGTTGACTGGCAATATTGATAATTTTGTGATAGGTCTCTTGATAACTCCGTTTTTTGTTTTGACGCTAACGACTCGAACTAGACCCTCTTTGCCGGGGTGAAGGTCGATGACTCGTCCTAATGCCCACTTTCCTGCAGGCAGGTTGGCATCATGAATGATTACGATGTCTTCTAATTTGATGTTGCTATTTGCTTGCTGCCATTTGCTTCTGGCTGATAATTGTGTTAGATATTCCAATCTCCAACGTTTCCATACGTCTTGAAATATCTTTTGGGTTAAATACCATCGTGTTCTTTCATCTCTTTCCGTCTCTATGATGCTGAGTACCGGACCGCTTGCTAAAAAATGTGATGGCGTGAGATAATTGATATCGTCGGGATCTTCAGTAATAGCGCAGAGTGTGTGTTGTATCTGAATCGGAAAGCGGTGAACAAAATACACCTACCTACCAAGTTTCAGCTATGTGATGCTTATAGTTTCAGAATAAAGTGACTGTGACATACGGACGGACAGACAGACAGACAGACAGACAGACAGACAGACAGACAGACAGACAGACAGACTTGACGAAACTATAAGGGTTCCGTTTTTTGCCATTCGGCTACGGAACCCTAAAAAGATTGGGAGCCGCTGCCCTAAGGCCAGTAAAGAGGCAC
>OY757252.1:8533739-8592212 GCA_963584085.1 Pyrausta aurata
GTCACATCAGTATATCGATATAACATTTGTCCGAAACATAGTATTTCGTGAAATATAGAGAAAACAAGTTGGCTCAGACGACCGGATGTCCGGCTGTCTGAGCCATACGTTTATCATGATTTCTCGAAAAGTATTGGATTAAAATGGATGAAACTACTTCGGATGGCCGTCACCTACGCGTCACATCCTTTTTTATAAGAAACAGCGCCTTGAAACCCTCTGAGAGCTGAGATCCAGAGTGTCAGAAAATGTGAAATTCTGGCTGTCTGAGCCAAGTTTTTTTGATTTTACACGTAAACTACTGCGTCACCTACGATGAAACCTGGATATACCAGCGTCACCTACGATTCGTTATCAGCCTAGATAGGCCAGATCTCTCTAGGCGTCTGGCTCAGCTGCCCGGATGTACACATTGTTGTGACCGCGTTCCATAATATTGTTGAAGTTTGACAGTGTTAGGGTTTGTAGTTTTTGTAAATTAATTTCAATGGTAACCTTGGATTATTTTTGAACTGGCAACACTTTCAATAGCGAGATTATTTGCTTCGCTTTGATTGGTTACCACCATTTTTGCGACGGCCAATCAGAGCACAGTATTTTCCCTCCTAAAGTCTCGAGTTCCCGCGAAGAAAAAAAGATTGCTTGGCGGGGGCGATGACCAATTTTGCTCATTCTTCTTTACGTTTTCGACTTTTCAAGTTGTGAAATTAAATTGTGTAAAATATATTTGGAAGTACCTACTCATTAAATTATAATTGAACCACGAGGAGACTTCTCATTCCTGCTTCCTGCCTGGATATTTTATATTCAGAAGTGTGCAGAACAACGTTTTTAACACGTAAGTACACGCCCAACTACCTACATGTTTTAAAGTAATAGTATTTCTTATTGAAAGCGAATTCTTGCTATGGTGTTCTTTTTGTGTTTTTGGTGTTTTATGTAGCTTAACTAATAGTCTGCTATGGCTTTATGGGCTATTAAAAGGGGACGAAATTTCGTTATTTTTAAGCTACGACCTCCTGTTTCTGAGATAATTGTCATTTTAGATATTCGATAACTTTTATACCTTATTTGCAAATGGAGCTTACAGAAAAATGTTCTACTGTGTATTTGGTGTAATTATTAGTACAGAATAGCGGGTTAACGTTTTTTTTCTTTGGTTGTGAGTTCTCAGAACATGGCGGACCCTCCGCCGGAGCACCATCGAAGGCGAGATACGGATCATCGGAGGTTAGAAACCCCAAGCCGTAACTCAAGACGCGACGCAGCCTCATCCGATAGTCGAAGACGCTTACGAAACTCGCCGCGAGATCGGAGCCGCAGTCAACTTCGGGCGCGTAGTCTGGCGTCATGCGACCCGGACCTCGAGCGGGATCGTGAACGTGTCAAGATTCTAGAAGCCCAGCTGCTGAGGGAACGCGAGCGACTTCTACACGCCGAGGAGCGACTGAGCGCGTCTGCTCGACGCGAACGCGAAGACCCAGCGAGGAGCACCAGCCACCGCAGAGTGCGCCCTGCCACGTCGTGTCAGCCTGAAGATACCTGCCAGCGTGAGCATCATTCGAGATCAGCGGAGGCATCAGCTGAGCACCGTGGCGTCGCGGGATATATAACAAGGTCACGTAGCCCTTCCATAACTAAAAAGGATTTTCTTGACATTTTTAACTGTTTAAAGGATAGTTTGACATCCCAACCATCTACAAAGGACGCACGGTCTACTACTAAAATTGATCATATGAATATTTTACCTAACTTTGATCCCTCTCAAAAGAACCAACGCATTGATGTGTGGCTGAAAAAGGTTAATGAGTGCGCCTCGGTATATGGATGGGATGACCGAACTACAACACATTTTGCCATGCAAAAGCTCCAAGGCCTGGCAAGGACTTGGTACGAAGGGTTGAATTCTGTGCTTTATAGTTGGCAGGAATGGCAAGTTAAGCTTTTAAATGCATTCCCTTTCGAACAAAATTATGGCCAGGCATTGGAAGACATGCTCAAAAGGAAAAGTCGATTTAATGAACCCATTGAAGTCTATTTCTATGAAAAGCTAACTTTACTAAATCAGTGCGACATAGTTGGTAAGCGAGCTGTTGAGTGTTTGATACATGGGATTAGCGATAGGACTCTTCGATCGGGAGCCTTAGCCTTACGTTGTAGTGAACCTGATCAATTGCTGCAATACCTTATGAGTAGTAAAGACTCGCACAACTTCGCTGAACGATCCCAACCTAGAAATAGATCGGACAGTGCAAACAATAACAGTACCACTAGCAGTAAGCCAACTAATAAACCAGGCTTTAACTCTAGCTGCTACAATTGTAAAGAAAAAGGTCATAGCTTTCTTTATTGCCCAAAACCACTCATAAAGTGTACAAATTGTAATTTGCTTGGCCACTTGGCAGAAAACTGTAAAACTGATAAAGTCCCGAAACCTAACACTATTCAAAAAACTATGTGTATTGACGGTGATGTTGACCATCAAATCGAGACTACTAAAGGCTCAAAATTCGTTAAGAATGTAGTAATAAATAACACTTCTTTTGAAGCTTTTGTCGATTTCGGTAGCGATGTGACTCTTTTGAAGGAATCTGTGGTTCGTACATTAGGATTAACCCATGACAATGTTCAATCTCACTTAAAAGGTTTTGGTAATAGCCTAGTTCAGACAATCGGGGGACTTTTGTTGAATCTGAGTATTGACGGGGTTGAAGCGACGGTACCATGCAGAGTAATTGCGGATAGTCTTCTAGAGAAACCCGTCTTGATAGGGCAATCCTACACCGAACAGTCGCATATTATTGTTTACAAAGACGCCACGAGACTGCAGTTCATAGATATTGGAAAAGAACTACCTACACCAGAACTTGAATCAGATGTTGAGATCCCTTTAACCATTAAAACGACGGGGGTACTGGTATTATTTGGTCCCGCATCGGTTAGAGCTAGGGTCGAATCAAATTATAGCGGTACAGCTCTTCTTAAGAGTGTAGTGGCCGGAGACCCTACAACAAAATATCTGATTTGTGGGGGATTATGTTTTGTTGAGAGAGGTCAATTGGTCGTTACGGTTTTTCCATATAGTTCTTGCGTGATTCCTTGCAATGCGGTACTGTGTAGGGCAGAAAGAGTTAAGGTCGTTAATAGAGTATTAGCTGAACCTAGTGAAATTTCCACCGTCATGAATAGGAAAACAATCGATGATGACAAAGTTCGTGTGGACGATGGCGTATCGGCTGATATTAAAAATAATTTATTGGCGTTGTTAAAGAAATATGCTCACTGTTTTGCCGATTCCCTTAAGGACCTAGGCTGCACAAATGCAGCGGAAATGAATATAGAGCTCAATAGTGAACGGCCAGTTGTCTATCGTCCATACAGACTCTCTCATCATGAACGGGAAAAGGTGCGTTCCATGATACAGGAAATGTTGGATGCGGGGATTGTGAGGGAGTCGGTATCGCAATACGCTAGCCCCATTCTCCTTGTCCGAAAAAAGGATGGTTCGCTTAGGCTTTGTGTAGACTATCGTATGCTGAATTCAATTACGGTAAAGGAGCGATACCCTATGCCGATAATTGAAGATGAAATAGCGCGGTTAAGCGGCCAAGCCTGTTTTATAACGCTCGATCTCGCTTCGGGTTACTATCAGGTCCCAATAGGTGAGCATAGTAAACATCTAACATCATTCGTAACCCCGGACGGACAGTACGAATTTAATCGTATGCCGTTCGGCTTAGCGAATGCACCCGCTGTTTTCCAGCGAATGATAAATTCGATATTGGGAAATGCTAGATTCAGTAAAGCTACGGCCTATATTGATGACATCCTTATATTTGGTAAGGATGCTACCGAGTGCTTGCAACGACTAGAGGAGGTGCTGCAGGTGATCGAAAGTGCTGGTTTGACCTTGAACTTGACCAAGTGTGAATTTTTGCGTGATAGAATTGATTACTTGGGTTATGAAATTAGCGCTTCAGGAGTGCGTCCGGGTGAAAAGAAAATACTTAGCGTCATGAATTTCCCACAGCCTCAAAATGTTCATAACGTGCGTCAATTTCTTGGTTTAGCCAGCTATTTTCGCAAGTTCATCCAAGGTTTTGCGAGCACGGCTGCTCCGCTCAGCAAGCTGTTAAAAAAGGATGTGGTCTGGGAGTGGGGTTGCGAGCAAGAGAAGTCCTTTCAAACTTTGAAAACTCGCTTAATCCGTAGGCCTATTCTAGCGATATACGACCCTGAAGCTGAAACCGAACTCCACACCGACGCTAGTCGGCTAGGCATTGGAGGCATACTATTGCAGCGTACTACACCCGAAGATGACTTTAGACCAGTGGCATATTACAGCCGACAAACGTCTCCAGAGGAGAAAAACTTTCACTCCTACGAGTTGGAGACGCTAGCTGTAGTATGCTCACTGCGAAAATTTAGAGTTTACCTCTTAGGAAAACAATTTAAAATCGTGACCGACTGTAGCGCACTTCGTTCTACTTTTTCTAAAAGAGACCTAATACCCCGAATTGCTCGATGGTGGTTATCACTTCAAGAATTCGACTGTTCTGTCGAATATAGGGCGGGCACGAAAATGGGTCACGTCGATGCATTATCTCGCAACGCCGTTGACGTCGATCAAACTATCACTGATCATTTTCCAACTGTGATGGCGATTACCGCTGATGACTGGTTGCACACACTTCAGCTTGGTGATAGTGAGCTCCGCCGAATCTGTACTATTTTGACCTCAGAACTTGACGAGCAGGGGCTGCAATATATAAAAGATAACTACCTCTTAAAGGATAATAAATTGTATCGATACATCGACGGTGACAAAGATAATTTGCGCTGGGTCGTACCGAAGGGCGCAAGGTGGCAACTGTGTCGCCTTAACCACGATGATATTGGCCATTTTGGCGTGGAGAAGACCCTCGAAAGATTAAAGAAAAATTATTGGTTTGCTAACATGTCTAAATTTGTAAAGAAATACGTGAAATCTTGCATTGAATGCGCTTTCGCCAAAAATAATTCTAATAAAGGCCGCGAAGGTCTTCTCCACCCCATCACGAAGGTCGAATATCCGTTCCACACGGTACACATTGATCATCTTGGCCCATTTGTCAAGTCGAAAAGAGGTTTTACTTACTTGTTGGTCCTCGTAGATGGTTTTACCAAATATTGTCTTATTAAACCCGTCCGTAATACGAAAAGTCAGAACACAATTAGAGCTCTTGACGATATTTTCTGTACGTTTAGGTGTCCTAACCGTCTTATTAGCGACCAAGGAAGCTGCTTCACAGCACATAGTTTTAAGTCGTATTGTTCCGAAAAAGGTATCAAACACATCCTCAACACCGTAGCTAGCCCGAGATCAAACGGGCAAGTTGAGAGGTACAACCGTACAATACTCGACTCCATGCGAGCTATGGCTGTTAAGTATGGAGAAAAGGATTGGGACAGACACATCGGCACCATTCAGTGGGGTTTAAATCATACTTTACAGAAAACTATTGGTAAAACCCCATCTGAGGTGTTGTTTGGCTGTTGTATGAATGGCGAAAAGAATCCTATTCTTTCGGAGATAACGGTAGAAACGCAGGACAATTCTTATATCACTGAAACGCGGCAGGAAGTTAAGGAAAGAATTGATAGCGAACAAATTAAACAAAAACAAGCGTATGATAAAGGCAGAAAACCGGCACGTTTATATAATGTAGGAGAGTTAGTCAAAATAACTAAAACTTGTTTCAACAATGACGGACAGAGCAAGAAGCTTATGCCTACGTACATAGGGCCCTATCGTATTGCTCAGGTTTTAGGTAGAGACAGGTATAAGTTAGTTCCTATTCCAGGCATGAGCAATTCCCGAAACAAACGTCCTACCACTGTAGCAGCAGATCGCATAATGCCATGGATCCATATCAATGCATTAGAACTAAACGAAAACGACTCGGACCACGAATGTAATAACGATTATTTAAGGGATAATTAGGAAATAGGATTTTCATTACTTACACCTTACCTTAATAAAATTGACCTATCGTTAATTGATTGAGGTCCTCTCTAAGAGGCATTTTACTACATATTGGCTTTTATTTGTTTTAGATCAGACACGAGAATCGATCGGTTCGTGTTTGATGTTTCATACCTCTGCCGCCTCAAGTAATCGAGTTCTTGAAGGCACGTTACTACAGATTACCCATTAATCGATCGTGGGTAACTGGTTTAATCGATACGTATGTCCTCCCATAATCGAGTCTGGGTTGACACAATTTTAAAGTTTAGTTTTAACCTTCATCTGGAATCGATTACCAGAAAGGTTAGTTTTGAGTATTTTGAGTAATCGATCCTCAAAATGATTTTTTTTTCTCTATTATTTAATGAATTCCTTCCGAGCATGACTATTAAGTTAATTTTAGTTAAGTAATCGTGATTCATGTTGTGATGCTATGTATAGGAACATTTGTTAATGTAAACTTTAATTATATAATTATTGTAATATGTAATACAAGTATAATTAATTAAACACCTCTTAGATCACTAGTTGTTATATAAAGCGTGTTGTAAAACACTCTAGGATCGCACTGTATAGATAATTACAATAATATGTATTTTGCCTAAAATTACTACAAAATTGTATCTTGTCTTATTTTAGTCGATTTATTATATTTTTATTTTCTTGAAGTCTAAGCAACTATTGGTCATAGCTCCGATTGTTAGGGTTACACCTGGGGTCGTGTGCGGGGACGCTCACGATGTCAGGACGGTCGATTGTTAGGGTTTGTAGTTTTTGTAAATTAATTTCAATGGTAACCTTGGATTATTTTTGAACTGGCAACACTTTCAATAGCGAGATTATTTGCTTCGCTTTGATTGGTTACCACCATTTTTGCGACGGCCAATCAGAGCACAGTATTTTCCCTCCTAAAGTCTCGAGTTCCCGCGAAGAAAAAAAGATTGCTTGGCGGGGGCGATGACCAATTTTGCTCATTCTTCTTTACGTTTTCGACTTTTCAAGTTGTGAAATTAAATTGTGTAAAATATATTTGGAAGTACCTACTCATTAAATTATAATTGAACCACGAGGAGACTTCTCATTCCTGCTTCCTGCCTGGATATTTTATAACAGATTAAGAAAATTAAACTGGACTTCCTGATCTAGAGATGCTTAGTTCTTTAACTTGCAATATCTCTGCAATAGCTCTTGCAATAGCTGGCAGTGCTATAAAGTAGCTAATTCTACATCGTTAAACAAGTTTGTAGGCGTCGTGTAAATAAAAGATAATTATAAAGCTGAAATGTCTTAACTTTATTGATAAATATCAATACATTTTTACGATTGTAAAATTTTGATATAATTTAAAACTTATATCAATTTGTTACGCTTAAATAAAATAATCAAAAAAAATCAAAATAATTTCTACATAATTTCGTTACTACACTGATTTCGTAAAAATACTGTTAGTTAACTAAGGCCCACTAGTACAATCTTTTTAATTAGATTGAGCCATAAGAATATATAAACAGACACATTATTTAAAAAACTGACGGTGCCGTTTTGCAATTTCACAGATGTAAAATATTATATCTCGTTTACAATAAATCAGGAGCAGTGTGAAGTGAGCCCTATTGTATAAAAAATACAAATCTAAGTCATAATAATGTTGTAGCTTTAACCAGTATCTAATCAACGCTACATTATTTTATCACCATTCGAGTACAGAAGCAACCCCATTGTCAATATCTTTGAATAAACTTGATTTAAATAAAACTTCTATCTCAAAAATAAATTGACGGCATCTTAAAACCATAGGTACTATAGGTAAACCGCTTCATTGAGACTTCGCCTGCGGGGTACAGGGGTGCGGGCGGAAAGACGAGAGCGGGGAATGTAAGGGGCGCGGGCGGCGGTGATACACAAGAGACGAAATTTGCCGTGACAGTTCTTAAGATATGTGACGTCAGTGGTCACAATAGTGGTCGTCAGTGTCGACACTTTATAAACATTACATAACATATTGGAAAAAAATATTCGATTCAATACAATTACACCAATAAGAGTGAATTAATTCTAAATATTTCTATCCAAAATCGTGGATTTTGATCAATAAATAAAATGGAATTTTAAAAAAACCGGTTAAGTGCGTGTCGGACCCGCGCACTGAGGGTTCCGTGCCACCCTTAACTTAATTCAGGGTCCACTTACTTTCACTTAACGAAAACATCACAATATATTGCTACAGCAAAAATAACTTTGTTTTTCATAGTGTTTGTATGAAAGACAAAGTTATATTTGCGGTTGATAAAAATGTGCAATATCTCAAAAACTACTGGTTCGATCTCCTTCAAACCAATTTTCGTTGCAAGTTTTTGTTGAGATCTACATCATATATTTTTTTTAAAATTTTCACTTTCTTAGTTCAAAAGTTAGATGGGGGGGGGGACGCCCATTTTACCACTTTGGAAGCGTCTATATCTCAAACCTTACACTTTTAGAAAAAATGGTTTTAGAAACCTCAACATCATTTTAAAAGACCTATCCATAGACACCCCACACGTATGGGTTTGAGTAAAAAAATTTTTTTTGGTTTTAGTTTCATGTATGGGAGTCCCCCCTTTAATATCATTTTTTTAAATTTTTTGTACCTGAATCGGAAAGCGGTGAATAAAATACACCTACCTACCAAGTTTCAGCTATGTGATGCTTATAGTTTCAGAATAAAGTGGCTGTGACATACGGACGGACAGACAGACAGACAGACAGACAGACAGACAGACAGACAGACAGACAGACAGACAGACAGACAGACAGACAAACAGACAGACAGACAGACAGACAGACTTGACGAAACTATAAGGGTTCCGTTTTTTGCCATTCGGCTACGGAACCCTAAAAAAGGTAGATTTTTTGGCAAAATTAAAAACTTCAAATAACATTCCCTGGTAACTTTTGCGACTGTTTTGTTTGAGTGTATTATCGAGTTCATATTCATATCTAGTTTATATTCCACTGAGTTTTGATCTATATTTTATTATATAATATTCGTATATATTTAGAGCATTTATTTAAACACTGTTATTTAACAGTTTTCAAACGGTGGACTTAATGCTAGAATGATGTAAAATAGAATTTAAAAAAAAACACGACAAAAATACAATAATATAGATTTTGTGTCCGAATATACTGCGACTTATCTTCAGACTTCATTCAGACAGTATTCTCTTGTGTACTTCTGTCAAAGCGTCCGCAACTGTCAACAGATGCTATCGCTACGTGTGTAGCGAGCGTACTGAATTTTGAAAAGAATGTGCCTGCCGCCCGCACCTCTCACAAGCCCCGCTCTCGCCTCCCCCCGCACCCCTGTACCCCGCAGGCGAGGTCTCAATTTCGCGGTTTACCTATAATATTTATATCAATAAATAAAGTTCAAAGTCAACTCCACAGCCATTTGCTATTACAAATAATGTAATTGTATATATCTTAATAACTTATTGGTCTGTGGTTACTGATCGATAAGAAATATACCTCTCTGCGTTACGATTACAGCATTATTATTTCAGGTTACGCATTCAATATTAGATAATATAATATCTAAAATATCTTCCAGCCGACCCATTACAACCAAAATGCATACCGTTAACATTCAATAGAGTATTAAATAATGTTCAAAATAAGTTACCTACTTTGCAATAAACACTCCATCTAAAAACATTGTCATTTAAATACTATATCTATATGCAATTTTCCTAAAATGCAACATTAGTAACATATCGCCGCTTCTCACAAAAAGTATACAAAAACGAAATTTTTGCGAAATCGAGTTATATATACAGAAATACTCAGGATCATCTAATGTTTCTCTTCAATAGTGACTAATAAGGCTACTTCACAAAATCGCCGCTAGGGGATCTAATGTTTAGTTTTGAATTGGCGCGATTTTGCATCTTTTTCGCACAAAAAGAAATCATTTTTCAGTTTAGACAACGCATCCGTAGAATCAACGCAGTATTTTCTCATAATTAAGTTATAATTCTCTTTAATACTATATTTTATCGTATTTGAATGGTATTTGTGATAAGAGCGGCCTCACATTTAGACAAATCTTTTCAGAAAGACTATACATACTCAAAATTATGCAGTTTTTACGATAAAATATTGAACTAACAACTGTATTATTCATGAATTGTTTAGTTTTAACGAAAAAATAATGAGGAAATTGAAGATTATTTTATAAGTTGTATAGTTTAAAAATGGTAAAGATGACAAATCAAATAAGACTATTTCGAAATTACTTCCATAGGAGTTCACATCCTGGCCCAGAGCGAATGGTCTGCAGAATAATCATAGTTACTTGTTGCTAGGCACTGAGGAGGGGACCTCCTGAAACTGCACTGATTTAATTTACTCACTGTTACTATGGATTTATTGTTTGGCACTTTTATAACCCAACCACTGTATACTGTATACGACCGTCCAGTAGTCGCCTAGTTGTTTAAGGTAACTTTTGCCTTATTCGCGCGTCCATTCAGCTTCAGAAGTCCATCTACCAACAATAGGCCGAAGCGATGAAGAATGCCTTTCTTCGTGCAGTCTATTTCTTGAGGAAACGAGTCTTGTTGTCGTCGTCGCAGCCAGAGATTCGTTGCCTTATCGATATGGTCGTGGTCGAGCGCAGTGTTCTTCTTGCGGCAACAGTCCACGAACTACAGTACTCTTGCCCTGGATCCAATGGGCTGATGTCAGGTTGTGCTGCATCCCTTTTTTTCTGTTCTTCAGTGTTAACGTATAGCAGTTCGGTTGCGATGTCATCGCTGGTTTCTTCTGGGCGTAGCCAGTCTCGCCTAGGCTTCTCTAGAAATTACTCCAAACCATGGATCTTGTTTTGACGTTGGCACGTAGCCTGCTTGTGTAACCACATCAGTTAAGTTCTGGTGAGTTGCAGGAACCCACTGCCACGTCTGCTAAGCTCGTTTCTTGGATGGTCTCGCCGAGCCGGTGTGCTACAAGGGTCGTGTAGCGTTGACTTCCGTTCCTCAGCCAACATGTAAGACTGTCTGCAAGTCACTCTAGTAGACAGTGTCATTGATGCGAAGTCAGTGTTCTTGCTCGATGGCCTTCGCAAACCTTGTTCCGATCAATGCTGTTTGTAGCTCTAATCTGGGACCTTCGCGCGTGCTGCCACCAGTACTACTTCTACTTCCTTGTTGCTGTAGGTGAGCCTCCAATGTGCAACCGTCACGTAGGGTTCTTTCCTCGCGTCGCAGAAGATGGATCTCGCAACGTTGCACTTCTCTTCCCAGATTTAGCATCGAGAAAGCTGCAGCCTTTTAATCTATTCCAGGCTTGTGTTCCAGCCCTTGAATTCCATGGCGAGATCTTCTGGACTTGGTTCGTCCTATACAGTATGTAGACTCTACAGAAACTATGGCGCCTCTACCTACACTGTAGAGTGATCTTAGCTGCTATGCTATAGCAGCTCAGAAGTTCCAGCGGGTCGTAGCTCTGTTTTAATATTTTAATAGATACTTTCTGTCAAGAAGAAAGTAAAAATCTCATAGATTATAATGTTTTTATTACTCAGAAAAACTTAAAAATGGTTGTTTAATTAAAAGCACACTATTGTGCCATCACATCACATGCACAAATAGTAAACGTCTAAAAGTGACTAAAAGTATGGATACATACCTAGTAATAATGTTTAATTCTTTATTTTGTACAAGATTTTAATGATTAACAGGTTTAATGTTAAAGTTTATGTTACATTGTTGCTTTGTCCTCATTTAAAAACGCCATCTTTTATGTTTTCTTCATATATAAACTATCACTTAACTAAATTATCAGCAGATATTTTCTCAAAAAGTAGCTAAAGTCAAAACAAGTTTTTTTTAAAGATTATTTTTCATATCTACGTTTTCTTAATATTATCTTAAAAAATATTATTTTGAAAGATAAAGGATTGAATTATTTTTAGATAAAAAAATCTACTACTTTACTCTATAAATGACGCTTTCATTAACTGTTAAACTTTCAAAACGCTCTCCTCTAAAGTTTGGTATTTTTGAGATTGTACACTTTTTTAGCGAAGCGGCGATATGTTGTAAATGATAAAACTACGGATGGCGTTTTTTTGCTTGTTCACGAAATAACAGCGTACATACTTCAGCTCCAATTTCGATTTTTGAAACAGATGAAGATACCGCTGTAATTTCATTAACAAGTGCTAACAACTAGTTGTGAGACGTGCACCGTGAAAGCTGTTTATATGACGGCTTCGGAGTCGATCTCTCCCTGCTCGACGGTCATGTACATGCCCTCTTCCTCGTAGGTAGAGTCGTGCTTCGCCAGGATACGCAGCAAAGGACGGAGCTTCATCCACCATTGCTGCTTCGGTATTCTTTGACTGCAAAAATATTATAAAATTAATTACCTTGGTCAATGAGATCCAAGAGAGTTTATCGCTAATGTGACAGTGGTAATAATATATCACACAATTAATAAAATTATATAAACTGAAAGGGACAAATACGTTCTATTTTTAGATTATCAATTTTCACCCCTTGACCATAGACAAATATTGATATCTGTGGTTGTCTAGTCCGAGTTCTAGTCATCTGTAGACCTAAAATGCACGCCTCGATACCGTTTATCGCGTCGATGAAATACTACATGCTTTCCCACATTTTATAATCTGGTAAGGCAATTCTTATTCCTTATAAAAACAAATGATTACATTTGATTTCGTAAAAACCTTTTTATAATATGATAAAAAAACATTTGAAATCGATTGCCGCGATAAACAATAAAGAGGCGCTTGTATCGCTTGTCTCAAAGCGGTGCATCTTATCAAGTGTCCCTCACATAGATCTATTTATTTATTGCTAACTAGATCGCAATTTGTACTCACGCGAAGTTGGTTTGCGCTTTGAGCTCCTCCAAGGGCGTGAACTTGTACTGTCGCTTGACGACGCCGAGCAGGCAGGCGGTGTCGGGGCTGTTGGCGGGGCCCTTCTGCAGCGCCTCCACGAGCCAGTGCAGGCACTTGGCGGCCATCTTGGTGCCCATGTTCCGGTCGAACGGCGTCGGAGAACCGCCTTGCTGCATGTGACCTGCGGAGAAAAGATAATGTAAGTAGTTATTAGAATAAGGCCTGATTCCTTTGGGTTAGTCGGAGAAGAAATATTCATCTAGTAACTAATGAAATACACCAGGGCCGATTTTATAATGATAACACATAAGTGATTGACATAGTATGATGGTTTCTTTTAACTAATTGTTTAATTAAACTTTTACCATGTGAAGTGTAATTCACTTGTAATTATATCGAGATTTTTCATTGTTATTACAACACCAACAAAATAGCCAATGCTTAGCTTATCTCCAAGAAACATTTCTTTAGATTTCTATGTTGCTCATACACGGTGGTGCCTTTTGAAACATGTGCTTTATAATAAAAAAATATACACGAAATATATACGAGTGGTATAGGCATACGCCTGGATAGCGTAAGACACGGGGTTCAATTCCTCGTCTGTCACAGGTTCACAGTTGTCTTTTTACAAGTGCAATTTATATTATTAAGTTTGTATGGTGACAAAACACTATAAAAACAAAAATAAACTATAAAAAAATATACGTTTTTTTCAGGTAGCCTTACCAAGCACATTCATCCTGGCGGTGAACAGTCCCTTCCCCTCCTCAGAGTACAGGCGATAAATAAACTCTGTGTTGTAATTATCGTTTGCTTTCTCGTTCCTAAGGATGAGACCGCGCTGGATGCCGCCAGTCATTTTCGAAGCCATGTGGTACACGTCTTGTTGGAGATCCTTGATGGAGAACTTCTCTTCGTAGATGTAAGCCGCGTCCGCGCCGCCGGCCAGGCCTGGGTAAGACATAGAGAATATAGAGTTGGAACCATAGACAAGTTAGTAAACGTGTAAGAAATAGTATGTACCTGCCAATGTCGCTAGGTAACCGCAGTAGCCACCCATGGTTTCAATGACGAACACGCGCCGTTTAGTGCCCTGAACAGACAATTTAAACGTGTAAAACATAATAAATATTAATGTAACAAATATATGAGGACTTGGGAATGATAAAATGAAACTAAACATTTATCTTCACACAGAACAGAATACATACAAAACTAGGTTATAAATTCAAGTATCTTCGTGCCAGGCACGTTGTTGCTGATGGTGAAGGGGATCATAACGAAAGGTAGGCAGAACGCAGACATAATGGATTAAGTAGTTACCTTCGACCACAAGAGTGCTGACTGTCTACCTAAAGTAAATGACGCGACGCGACGATACAAAAATGAATCGCCGCATACTGGGACATGCAGGCCGCAAGCTAAAGCTTAGGTCTCTCGATCGTAACGCACAACGTTGCGGTATGCGTCGTCGGATACGTAATCGTATGAAGAACGTCTCGAATGGCCTCTTGCTCCGTCGCCGTATGGGCCAGCGGCGATTAGGTTTTTGTGCGTTCCTATCGCGAGATCTAAGCTTAAATATATTATTTTTTTGTTTACGCTTGTAGCTCACTTAGGACACCACCTCACAAATTATTCAATTTATTAATGATTTATCTTTATTTCAGAAAGCTCAAGTGGCAGTGGGCAGGGACATAGCTCGTAGAACTGATGGCCGCTGGGGCAGAAAAGTGGCCGCTGGGGTAGATTGGAGACCCTTCGACCAAAGGCGCAGCGTAGGACGTCCACCGACAAGATGGACAGACGACCTTGTAAAGACCGCACTGGATGCAGGTCGTTGTGGAAAGCTATGGGGGAGGCCTATGTTCAGCAGTGGACGTCCTTCGGCTGATAATGATGATGATGATGATGATTTCAGAAAGAAAACTTTCCATATTGGGTTAGTAGTAGCAGATAAAATATCTTACGACCTAGGGTAGAAAGTAGGGCGAAAGTTTTATATCTACCTGAGCCGACTGCCTTATGCGGTCGCAAATCTCGGTGATCTCGTTGAGCGCGGTGTCGGCGCCGAGCGAGAAGTCCGTGCCGGGCACGTTGTTGCTGATGGTGGAGGGGATCACCACGAGCGGCAGGCAGAACTCGGGGAACTGGGACCGCGACTCGTACAGCTCCAAGCCAGCTTGGTAAGCCTGATGGTAGAAAAAAATAAAAAATAAGATGGTTAAATTTACAGGTACACAATATAATAATAATAATAATAGTCCCCCTAGCCGATTTCGACTACGGTGGCCAGTCACAACGACTAACCGACTGCGCGGGACATATTATAGTGCACAAGTGTGTGCGCAAACACAGGTGCACTCTCTATTCCTTTCACTCTCATAGCCCGATGGGCCAGCACACACAATATATCATTTAGATACAAGTTATATTTAATCATATCTACTTTAAAAATAAAATAAAAAAAGATAATGATTTCAGTATTTTACTTTGACTGTCAATACCTCAGTAACGCATTATTTTCCAGGTATGGTGCTATCTAAAAAAAAACATTTAAATGGAGGGAATGTGTTGTTTCGGCTTCGTTAAGCCTTTTGTTACACCCTGTATTCAGGATAGATGAAATTGTGCAGGAACTACAGTAGTCGCATAACAACTTAGGATAAGAATTCTGTCATCAAAGAAAATCTTATTTTTTGTATAAAACTTAAACAGTATAGGTAGAGAATCTTTAATTAAACTCTATCTCCAAACCTTCCCACATGCCTTACCTCGAACCCTCCAATGATGAGCAGCCCCTGAATATTAAACTGCTTGATTCGAGCGGCGATGTCTGCCTTCTTGTCTCCCGGCAGGGTACGCTTGGTGCCGAGGAAAGCGCCTCCCTGACCGACCCAGCCGGTCACATCGGACCTGGATATAGATAAAGATTTTAATATCGATGGTTAAAACATTTCAAAGGCAACTGACCACTGGCCATAGAAGATTTGGCCAATATTGGAGGACAGCATCTAATTTACTTATTTACAGTTAGTATGTAGTAGCTCTAAATACCAATAAGAGAAGTATAATTCATGATACACTCCCCCAAAAAAAGTATAGCTACATAAAATCTCAAAATTTCGCTAGGAACTATATCTAATATCTCTTAGGATGTTTGTTTCGAGTATATATATATATATATATTAATAATTTAAGGATTTGTTTCATAGCTCTGCATGGCTTGGCCAAGAATGGTCATTTGCTTTTAGCTATAAAATCTGTTATAGATTGTGTATGATGTAGGTATGTTTACTACTATGTTGTGCATGCAGGTATTGTCTTATTACCAGTCCATCTTGACAATGTTGCCGCTGATCAACCCTTCTATTCCATCGTGGATGCCCAGCACCGTGTCGCCTCGGTAGATGCAGTTCCTCACGAACGAGCGCACGGCCGCGTTCATACCGCACGCGGGGGCGCCCACGTGCATCACGGCTAGTGTGTAACCTTCCTAAAATAGGAGAAAATTAATGTTACTTGCAACGTGATTAAATTAAAAGACTCACGCAAATAATACCGTCCTCTCGCTATAAGCTGATATAGCAAGTCTTCTGTTAAACTGCTCTGCTACTTTAACGTTATTTTTCGTGTTAGAAAGTAAAGCGTCTAAAGCTTTTTTATTATATTTATTTCAAAAATCAATCTAACAGCTTATGGTAAGGGGATTATGTTTTATTTATGCATATCAAGCTCTTTATATACATTGAGCCAGCGAGATAAAACAATTTTATTCATAACTCGTGCAATTAAAAAATGATGACTAGGTAATTTCTATACATTCGGTAAATAGACGTCTAACGTCATTATGTTAGTAGCTATATAACTTTAAATATTTCGTACACGTGAAATACTGTCGCAAAGCTTAAACAACGTTTTGAATATCAATAAATAGCACGTAGTAATTCAAGAAGTATTAAATAATCTTACAGAGGGCTTCCCAGACGCGTCGAAGGCTTCCTTGGGAGGCTTGAGACGGGTCAGCATCTTGTACGTCTCCAAGTTGCGCGCGAAGCTGCGCCCGCGCAGTTGCACCGCCAGATCCCACTTCCTGTCTGCCATGGCCTGTAATTAACACTAATTATTATAAACATAAATGTAAGATTAAGTAATTGAGATGACTTAATACAATAGTTTTTTGATAAATGTAATGAAGGACGCAGAGACGTATTTTGGGCAGGAACCATTTTCTTAGACGTCACTTGCGACTACGCCTCTTCTTATCTGGCAGCAACAAATACGAAATCTTTGGCATTTACAAGGCACAGAGCTCACTGAGGTGACTTTAAGCAATAGTGTTGGCTGTGTGAAGGACGCGGAGACGTATATTGGGCGGGGAGCCATGTCTGTGACGTCACTTGTGACGCCCCTTTGACGTGACGCTAAATAAATACAAAGTATGTAACAGACGGAATGGCACATGTTCATGAATTAACATGCTGTCTTATCTCAAGATTCTGGTAACTACTGTTTTTTTAAATAAAAAACAATGCCAAATTAACCAAAATCAGACATCAATTTAAAACATTCTACTTTGTAGTTTATATTTCAAATTAAAATCAGATAAAACCAAACAACAATGACAAGTTTAAGCATAAATGTTATACCTGCGCGACAGCTTTAGTTCTCCTCACGCACTCCATGAGCGGCAGCCTGACAGCCTGGTTTCCGTCCAGCGAGACCACGCAGGGCTCCGTATCCGGTGTTGCCTCCATCAGCGCCATCACCGCTTCCGCGCCCATGCGGCAGCCCTGAATGATGGTGGCACATTTGGTGAGTAGGTTTTTTTGTTAAAATTTTCGCCGCACATAGGATTTACTCGTATATGAGATGAGTTTACACACACACACGCACCACTCGGCGTAAGTGTGTATCGACGTTGCGGCGTATTATGTAAATAAACAGCCTAAGGAATATTGGCATTGTTGGTGTACTTGTCTTGACGATCAAAAAATATTGCAAAATAGATGTTTGTTTTTATGAATATTATTTTGTATACGCGACCGCCGGCGGCCTATTGATCACTGGGCGATTAACGGTCGAAATATGCCTGCGGGGGAAAATGTTTTCCTACCCGTAAACCTTTATGAAATGAGACTAATTTAGTCTCATTCGTTTTCATACATCCTGAACTACGCTTGTACGTCTTCGATTTTTTGTATAAAGGCTTGATTAGTTAAAAATGGACGAAATTCCGAAGAGATTTTTTAGTAAAAAAAGTGAATGTTTAGGTTCATATATTTTCTGAAACATACAATATTTTAAAAAAAAACGTACGAGCATAGTTTTTCAAAATATCTCTAACATGTAAAAAAATTGACAAAATCAATCAATGTTTAAGGGGTGGAAAACGTTTTATCTTTTTGTATGCAAGCTTGCGCGCACACGATCCTCTTAAGTAGTTAATTTTTTCGAGACATATAACAAAGAATGAATGATAGTAAAAGTTCAGTCCCCCTTTTAATGTCAACGTTATTGATACAATAAAACTGATTAGGCGATTTATTTTATCTTAAAAACAATAGTACGATCCATGCTTCTCGGTAGTTGCATTGTATCAATTATGATAAGTATAATAATGCGATTTTCGATAAACTGTCAAGAATGTCTTTGAGTGGACATGACGACATGATACTGAACGGATATTCGTCCGTTTATTTACCTGAACCATGTACCTAACTTCTATCACGCAACGATTCACACCGAACATTGTCTCTTACAATCTACTTTGTGTTAAACGAGTAGACTAGAGGTACTTACTATATACATAGTGCCATCCAAGAAGGCGCGCACCACCTTTCTGCGTTTCGATCGTTTGTAGTGCATGTGTAGTTTTTGCCATATTTATGATATTATTCGTGTAATTAACACAATTATTCAATATTTATTATTTTAATATTTACCACCCACCCCGCACCCCGCGCTTTTTAATTATGGCATGCAAATTGACTATTAAAAATATCATAATTAAAGGTCCATTTAAAGTCACATTTAAATTATGATATTATCAGTTCCGAAATCAAATAAAAAGCCAAAATTTGGATAAAAATTATTCAAATTAAATAATGTCCAGAATAAATTAAATTACTCATTATACAAAACAAATGCGAATGGCGCGCGCCTTCGTGGATGGCACTACTATATCTATAGAATCCCGAATATCTCACCAGAATCCTGTCGAAGGCCGAAGGGGACCCTCCGCGCTGCACGTGACCGAGCACGGTGATGCGCGTGTCCTGCTGAAGGTTGTCCACCACCACCTTTTTCACGAGCTCGGCCGTGATCGGCTTACCTTCGCGGTCGATCGCGCCCTCGGCCACGATGATTATGTTCAAACGCTGACCTGACTTCCTTTCCTATATACAAAAATATAGATATAAACCATGTTACGCCACTGTGAAACAGGCAAAACTTGATATAACGCAAATCTGTTCGTCATACTTCACAAACTGAGGACATCACAACCAATTCGTGCAATTTTTATATTTACGAATACAAACAAACAGTTAAGCACTTTTGCACGCCAAAACACACATGTTAATTAAAGTAAGTAATAAAAAATAGATCAGTTTATAAACCATGAAAAACACCAAAGCAGATCAAAAGTGCAAAAGCATGTTTCCTATAGCTTTACTGTAGTTTTCCCTTCCGTTATCCGTATATTACTCTTATTGCGCTAGCATTATTTGGCAGTTAAGAAATAAGCTGAAATAAATAGCTGAATCAACACACAATCAAAGCAATTTCATTTTTATTGGAGTATCAATGGTGGTCATAACTATTTTCAACGTGATGAGACTGACTGCAAAATGACATCAGGATTTTAAATAGAGTAATTGAACAAAGTCATTAATCAAATGATCTTGCGTAAGTTTTACTCGACAGCTTGTTCGAAAAGTCAAACATTTAAAAGCATTTATGCACCAATAACTATAGGTCTTATCTTAAAGAAACGAGCATCGCATGCTGATTTCTATGAAAATTACTAATAAATATGCGTTTACAAAAAGCTGCGGGGTAAATTTCAGACTTGACCTTTGATGTATAATTATGATGTTATTGAATTAATGTTTAGCTTGTTACAAGATTGTGTGCTGTATTTCAGTGCCACTCAATTAAACCTTCATACCTGTTGCAATCGTTTGCAAAGCTTTTCAACCCAATTATTGGGAACAGGGTCCTCAGGAATGAACACTTGGTCCGCCTCTGTAGACAGAGCGGCTACTAATGCCAGATAACTGCAACAAGCAGTTCCCGGTGACAATGGTCATGCATGAACCCAGTAAACATGGTGATGATGAACAATTTCGGTGCCAACAATTTTGACATGAACAATTTCAAGGCCGAGTAGTAGAATAAATGAAAACTTCCAATCCAAAAAAGTGAAATGACATTAAAGTGAATCCTGCTCCCATATTATGAACAATAATTTTCCTTGCCTCTTTTATTTTTGCACACATTTTTTGTTCCCAATTGAGGGGCGCTGGGTCTTCGCAAATAAAACTATAAGTAGCATCCGTACAGAGGGAGGTGTAAACTGCAAGAAAACTAAAAGGATATTTGAGTTAGGGAAGAGAACTGGTGCTTCCAAGGTATACTCAACAATTCACAACAACCGGTACATTATGAGGGCAAGGTGCTAATGAAATGTAGCTTGCCTGTTCTAACTTATCACAGAGTTTAGTTTGCCAGTCAACTGAAGGAGGAGCTTCAGGGATAAAGACAAAGTCCGCTTCAGATGATAAGGCGGTGACCACAGCAAGATATCTAAAGCAAAATCTTTCATTATTTTACATTATTAATTCTGTTATCTTCAGTTGATTTATAAAAGACTAATTAAACTAAACTTTACTACAGCCTCAAAAATGTCAAAACACACCATTTACATATTTTTAATAGGTAATAATATAATATACAATGTGTGTTTTAGAAACTTGATCAAACGAAATGTGGGGATACTACACCCAAAAATATAGACATGAAAAATTTGAAAACAATTTTTTGGCCGCCATATTTAATAAAAAGTAGTCTCATTTAAAAGCTTAACAGTTTATCTATCTAATAAGATAAAAAAACTACAACCATAATTGACAACAAATAAATAATTAAAAACACTGTTAAAAACATCTTAAATTTGTGTTAAAAAGTTGTATTTTTTGCATTTTTTATCTGACCAAAAACATTTTGTTATATATTTTTTGTTGATAATTTTGGGTCTAGTATCTGCACATTTCGTTTGATCAAGTTTTGAAAATACACATTGCATTCTGTTGAATCAGTACATAAAATTTTAATTTTTATGAAATAAGTTTGTTTAGGCCACAAACGTTTAAATGATACAATAAGCATTGGCTTATGGTAATATATTGATTGTGTACTTTTATGAATTGCACAGTAATATATGACTTCAGACTTACCCACAATGTCTACCCATGACCTCCATAATAAATGTTCTTTGATGGGAATAAGCTGTGCTTACAATAGCATCAATAGCCTCAATAATACGGTGCAAGGCAGAATCTGTTCCTATAGTCATGTCCGTGCCGCAGAAATCATTATCAATGGAGCCAACCTGTAATATAAAAATTAAATAAAAACTATATTATTAAGCCTTTTTTTGAACCTGTGTGGTTTCAGTTACATTAATAGTTTTCTATTATTTAGCTCTTGTTCTTCTGTCGCAAGTTCAGTTGCCGCTTGGCAAAGGCCTCCTCTAGCCTTCTCCATTCCCATCTATTATCATCACCAAAATATACAAAAAAATACTTGGTGAATATCATTACTTAATAATACTAACAAGATTTAGTGACATTCTTCATCAATAATAAATAAATCAATGTAACAAATATTAGAAATCATTGTTCACATGTCACTTAATATTCAAGCTGAAATTTAGTATGATGCAAGTTACTTGTGCATTATGTATTAATATTATTGAGCAAAATATTTTTAACTCTGATGCAATCATTCATAGGGTTATGTAAAATAAATAAATTAAAAACTACTAACCATTCCAGCAATATGCAAATGCTTGTATTTCTCTCGCTGATCTTTGGTAATTTTATTATTCTCAAGTAGCTCATCTAGCAAGCTCGACCACTCTTGCCGGAACAGGTTAGCTCCAGTAAGTGATCCATCACCACCAATCACAACCAGATTGGTAATACCTCGATTTACAAGATTGTATGCTGCTTTCAAGCGACCCTCCCTTTTGCTGGATTTTGAAATATCAAATAACAATTTGAAATGACATCGAAATTAAGACATTACTTAGTTCACCTCAATTTTTTTTATCTATTGCATGAAATCATTAATGTAAACAAAATAAAGTTTTGAGTGTCAAGTCAATGAACTTATATGTTTGTTGATATTTGTCAACAAAAACAATAGCTAGGAGTTATGATGATGCAATGAACACTTCATCATTTGTAAGGATTATTCTTCCTACTCTATTAACTATTATGAATACTCTACTGACAATTACCTAATAAGAATAACTAAGGAAATTAGAACATTTGAAAACTTTTTTAAAAATACAAACAAAACATACATGAAATCCATACAACGTGCAGAACCAATGATGGTGCCGCCTTTATGAATGATAGAGCTCACGGACGACCAGTTAGCTTCCTCAATATTATCTCCGCCATCGACCATACCCTGGTAGCCTTCACGAATGAAGTAGACCTTGCATCCTAAATAAATGCCCATTCGCACCACCGATCTGACGGCTGCATTCATTCCCTGGGAGTCTCCTCCGCTAGTGAATACAGCCAAACCTTTCCCTTTATGAGAGCCTCGCTCGATAAACCGCTGAGTACTGGAATCCATCGTTGAGGGTTTAAAACCTCACCTCAACACCTAAAAAGTTAAAACAAAAGTATTTATAAGAGACAGCAACAAATCAACAGCACATATAAAGACGAAGTGATCTCTACAGAAACATTTATCTCATAATAAAAAGCTTATCTATACGTACATACCAAAATAATTTTTGAAATCTAAATAATTTGAACCTATTGTGAACTTCACCAAGGTGACCTTTCGGCTTTCAAAGACAGGCGCAAACAAATGTTGACAAGTATTTGATTGACATACCAACTTTTTTATATTTTCTACCATGACTGTAGAGCTGGCTTTTGCATAAAATTATATCGGTAAAAAGATTACCGGTACAAATTATATACCGGTACAAAACTAAGACAACCATTTTTCCTTGCATTTGTTAGTTACTTAGTATATTGACGAAGTAAAACTACTGCCTTTATTCTCAAAGAAACTGATAAACTTAGAATGGCATTACTTCATATTTATTTTAATTGCAGGCTCGCTGTTCGACGGATGGTGAGATTGGACCGATGATGTAATGATAGCTTAATAAAGGTAAGAAGAGCCATCATGACATGAGCCACCAAAGACAAAAGATTTTAAAACTAGTAGAAATGTAGTAGTTTCAGATACAGCAACATTTGATTGACTTTAGTAGATTTTGTAGAACGAATGAATCGCAAACAGCGTTTTACTATTTACAAAACAAGTAATTTATTTATCCCCTTCATAAATTAAGTTTTATTGATGTGATTGTGTTGCGTAAAATACTTTTGTTGTTGTAAATGTTTTAGTGTGCAATATTACTACTTTTCTGCACTTCAAGTAACCAAACAAAATGTCTGCTGAATCTGATATGGAATATTCAGACAACGATGGCGATGACTACGACTATTATGGCGAACAGGATGATTGTGATATGGAGACAGTGGATCGTAGTAAATCTGATCCAGAATATTTTTTATATTCCTGCCTTAAAGTGGAAGAGGTAGAAAAGCTGTTGAATGAATCGATTGAGTTGCTCAGCAATAGCCTTCAAGTTACGCCTTCACTTGCCAAGGTTTGTTATTGAAGTTCTAAATAACATCCTGAATTGGTTTTAAATGTGAACTTGAATAATTTTAATATACTTTCTAGGTAATGCTACATGCATATGAATGGAATGCTCAAGAGATAATAAATAAGTATAAGGAAAATGCGAACGAAGTGTTGGTATACAGTCATGTGAAGCCACGGGTGGCCTCCCTGTCGCAGGCCAGCACGAGTCGTGCCATCTGTGCCGTGTGTGCAAACACCCCTCCTATCCATAAGTATAGTGCTTTAGCTTGTGGACATTATTTTTGCAATGATTGTTGGGCTATGCACTTTGAAGTACAAATTATGCAAGGTAAACAACAAATGTATACAAATAAATTATTATGATCTAATATTTTGTTAATATGACTGGTAAAAATGCTATTCCAAAAAAAGTTAATGGCAACCTATTTTCCAGGTGTGTCCAATACTATTATGTGTATGGCACAAGATTGTGAAGTTAGAGCTCCTGAAGATTTTGTTATATCCCATGTTCCTAAATCAACTCTGCGTGAACGCTACCAGCAATTTATGTTTAAGGATCATGTGAAATCACATCCCCAACTAAGATTTTGTCCAGGACCTAACTGTCAGGTAAGGCAATTAGACTACCATATAAAATATTCTATGAGTGCTTTATATAAAATATTCAACTATGCACAATGCTAAATGTAAATAATGTTACATAATAATTATTTTTTCTTAGAAATATTATATTGATCTTCCAAAAATAAACTAGATCTATTAATTATACATTCAGAAAAAGATCTTGTTAATTATAAATTGCAATTTTAGTGGGTCTTCCGAGCCTGGGTGCGTGAAGGCGCACGCCGTGTGGAGTGCCGCGGCTGTGAATTGATTACATGCTTCTCATGTGGAGCTTCTCACCATGCTCCTACTGACTGCTCTACCATTAGGCGCTGGTTGACAAAATGTGCTGATGATTCAGAGACTGCAAACTATATCAGTGCTCACACAAAGGTAGTACCATAATGAAGAAAATAACTGTTTGCCTGTACATGATCCATTAAAAAGACTAAATATTTAAAACAGTTAAAACTTTTTTCAGGACTGCCCTAAATGTCAGATATGTATAGAAAAAAATGGTGGTTGTAATCATATGCAGTGTGGAGCCTGTAGATTTGATTTCTGCTGGGTATGTTTGGGTGACTGGAAGGCTCATGGCTCTGAATATTATGAATGCAGTCGTTATAAAGAAGATCCTAATTTGGCAAATGACAGTCAGCATGCTCAAGTAAGTCTTTGTAATCTTTACTTGTAGGGGGTATTGTAACATAGTTTTGATATGGCCAACACATTGAATTAATTTTTGCAGGCAAGGGAAGCACTTAAGAAGTATTTGCACTATTATGAAAGATGGGAAAATCATGCAAGATCTCTAAAGTTGGAAGAACAAACTCTAGCTAATCTCAAAAGTCGCATAAATCAAAAGGTTTGGATCATGATTATACACATGCAATATTCACTTTTAAAATTATTATTGCCTTCATATTCTGACTTTCCATACTTTCAGGTGATGGCGGGAGAGGGAACTTGGATTGATTGGCAATATCTTTGGGATGCAGCAAGGCTCTTGAAGCGCTGTCGATACACTCTTCAGTACACATATCCATTTGCATATTACATGGAAGTTGGTCCAAGAAAAGAACTGTTTGAATACCAACAGGTATGTTGTTATTTATTATTCAGAATAGAAAAAAAAATGAATCTTTGATTGTTATTCTGAAGTTTCGTACTTATTTATCATTTTTTATCTGTATTATTGTCAGTTTGTTTTGCAAATGTATCAAACCAAGGTCGAAAAAGCTTTATAAATATTATTTATAAATTTCAGGCTCAGCTGGAAGCAGAAATAGAAAATTTGTCGTGGAAAGTAGAAAGAGCAGAAACTACACATAGAGGAGATTTAGAAAATCAAATGGATATTGCTGAAAAGAGACGCACGACACTACTTAAAGATTTTCTAGACTTGAATACAAATTTTGCTTCCAGTAGCAGTAAAGTTTAAATACCAGACTTGAAACCTTGATACCGCATTTATGACTGTAACTAAGAACATCACTCAGCATGTTGTATAATGTACTTGTGTAAAGCTAGATTTTTTGTTCTGCCAAAGTATATTTATTAACATTAAATTTGCAATAAAATAGTGAATAATTTGTACAGTCTTATTATTTTAGAGTCTAGTTTAAATACCTAAGTTGTTTGAAAAGGAGGTGGCTATTTAAAAGGGTAGGGTAAATTTACACGGAGCGGTAAGTAGTATACTCGCCACGTGTGCAATGCCAGATTTATTTATTTCTATAAGAGTGAAAATTTAGTTCTAAAAATGAATTTCTGTGAGTTTCTAATTACAAGATCATATTCACCACTACGTTACATTCATAGCTGGGCACCGTTAATCAAATAGTTAACTTCGTTAATCGTTAATCCGTTACAAAAAAAGTTAGCTTCGTTAAACGTTAAATCGTTACATTTCGGAAGAATTAACGCAAGTTAACGTTAATCGTTAATCCGTTAATATGTGTAAAATATCATTTTTTTTATCGTTGCGTTAGTGAACTTATAAAACCTGTTGGTTTAGGTTCTGGGAGTAAACTGGTTAGGGACAAAACGAAATACTTGTGTAATTTAATCGTCGGGCATTTCGTGCATATTTTCCTTCATGCAATTGACATGTTGAAGTTGTCATCTGGGTGCCAATTCCGCTAATTGAGTCTTCACTGAGTTGTACATCACTAGTACAACGATAGTGCTTTGATACACCTCGCTATTCTGACAGCGGCTGCTGTAGTGACTCTATCGTGCTACAGTAGTGAGTGATTTTCTGCTAAGTAATTTGACAGCTTTTTGACATAGATTGATAACACTGCTGAACATAGGCCTCCCCCATGGCTTTCCACAACGACCGGTTGTGAGCGGTCTGCATCCAGTGCGATCCTGCGATCTTTACAAGGTCGTCTGTCCATCTTGTCGGTGGACGTCCTACGCTGTGCCTTTGGCCGAAGGGTCTCCAATCTAGGACTTTTCTGCCCCAACGACCATCAGTTCTACGCGCTATGTGCCCTGCCCACTGCCACTTGAGCTTACTGATTCGCAGGGCTATGTCCGTTACCTTAGTTCTTCTACGTATCTCCTCGTCTCTGATTCGATCTCGTAGAGAAACCCTCTCCATCGCTCGCTGTGTGATTTTGAGCTTCTTTATGAGGCCCATAGTTAGAGACTGGTTGAAGACTTTTGTCTTCAGACACTGAGGTAATTGAGACGAGAAGACGCTCTTGCGCAGTTTCCCGAACGCTGCCTAGCCGAGTTGGATTCTTCGATTGACCTCTTTCTCAAAGTTGGACCTACCTAATTGGATTACTTGTCCCAGGTAGACGTACTCGTCAACAACTTCGAGAATTTGAGTTCCCAACAGATACCGGAGTGGGTACAACACGGGAGTTCGACATAATTTTCTTCTTTTCCATATTCATTTTAAGACCCACTTGTTGGGATACTCAATCAAGGTCTTCGAGCATAGTGCCCAGATCATCCATGCCACAACGACTTTTTTAACATAGTGACTATAATATGTTCTCATCGGCAAACCGGAGGTGTGTGATGTATTCGCCATTGACATTGATGCCGAATCCTTCCCATTCCAGGAGCTTGAAGGCGTCTTCCAATGCCGCTGTAAACAGTTTCGGAGATATAACGCCTCCCTGTCTTACACCTCTTCGCAGTGGAAACGCCCTCGTATTCTGTTTCTGTACTCGGACCAACATGGTCCGAGTACAGAAACAGAATACGAGGACAGGTGGCGTTGTCATACAGACACTTTAACACCTCTATATACCTATAGTCTATGTGGCACCGCTGAAGAGACAGAAGCACCGCTCAAGTTTCGATCGAATCAAAGGCCTTCTCATAGTCCACGAACGCTAAGCATAGGGGTATATATATTTATATATATATATACACCGTGCTTTTTTAACCGTCTTACAGCCGAAGGCCACTTAAAGTATCCAATAACTACATGTCATTCGTTAAATAAAACTTGTTTTTTATTAAGATTTCAAAGACTAAGACATTAAAGAAGATATCAACACAATTTAGTACGAAACATCCTGTAACGAGCACTACGCGCGGGTCATTTACTCGGCTGTCTAGCACTACTGACCAGTTTTACGCACGAATAGAAAGGGGCGAGGCGGTGGGCGTCACAAAGGATTGCGCTAGCGCATGATTGGTTAGAGATCCACGTGGACTGTCTTAGATTGGCTACGGTGCGGAACGCGTGGAGGCGGCAAGGTCAAGGAATGCATTGTTGAAAACGTAAACATTATGAACAGAATGATACATTACGTAACATTACTATTCGATATTTTTTACACAAAAATTATGTTGAGTGTAATAAAAAAAAAAAACATGCCCTAGAGGTTTATTAAGATGGTTACATTACGTGGGCTTCGGGTGTAAGACGGTTAAAAAAGCACGGTGTATATATATATATATATATAGGTTTTTTTTTTAAATATTATACTCTGACTTCTGTATAATTTGCATAAGCGTATGGATGTGGTCTATGGTACTATACCCTTTTCGGAATCCGGCTTGTTCGGGAGGTTCGAAGTCATCAAACCTAGGTGCGAGACGATTCGTGATGACCCTTGAGAGCAGCTTGTAGACATGGCTCAGGAGTAAGATGGGTCTATAGTTCTTTAATAAAGTTTTGTCTCCTTTTTTGAAGAACAACACCACCACACTCCTGTTCCATGCCTCAGGTGTGATGCCCTCTAGCAGCACGGAATTAAACAGCTTCTGAAGGTCTTTGAGTACCGGTGACAAATACCCCTTTAATAATTATTTTTTATAATTTCAAAATACTGTATCAAAATTTATAAAAATAACAAACTAAAAGCGATCCTCATTTTGATGTTAAAATGTTTTCACCCGTGGAAAACAGCCGTTCAATTGCAGTACTTGAGGGTATAGCATTATTGTATTTAATGAATACATTTATGAATATCTGTTCCCCGAGAAATGCAGTATCGTTGAACGAGACTTTTGATTTCATGTCCAGCCACATTTGAACGAGACTTTGCGCTTTACTCGTTAGAGAGTTGGAGCTTTTTGGTTTTTCAATAGACTGTGTGACAGAATTATTAAAAAACTTACTTGTATGCACCTGTTTTTCGCGCCGCGCCGCGGTGCCGTGCGGTAAACAGTAGGCATTGGAATAACGATTAACGGACTAAGCTGCATATTAACGGAAGTTAACGTGTCCGTTAACATTTTTGAAAGTTAACTTAAAAGTTAATCCGTTAATCAAAATGTTAACTTCGTTAATTAACGATTAATGGATTAACGAGTTAATGCCCAGCTATGGTTACATTTTATACGAAAACGATACTATACTACACGACTTTTATGGGCTGGTTTTGATGATTTGTTTTTTCAACTGTTGCTGTTTTTTCTTCAGTTACATGTTTTTGTCTGATCATATTACCATATTTCACTGAAATAGACTATTTTCGCAATGTCGAGAGATATCTACTTCATCAAGACTTCATCTTCCACCTCATACATAACCAATGGTTTTTTTAACATAAATGGGTGAGATATAGTCAATTGATCTTTTATAGAAATAATATTCATGAGTTCGTTCAAAGGTAAAAAGAGTAAAAACTTTTATAACTTTTTTGACCAAATAGTTACTTAATCAGTCAGGTATCAAACGAATGCCGAGAGTCGCATATTAAAATTTACTCAAAAAATGGCGTTGAGGACAAACTGATTAAAAAAAAAGCATAAGGAGCCTCTAAAGTGTTTAATTTCTACTATATGATAAAGCGTGATATACTGGCAACACTGTTTTCCATAGACAAGGAACGCTATATAAATTACGTCAAAGTTTTTTTCTAATCAGTGGACCAAAAATGGCTACCACGAATGATTCGAAGGCGCCTGTGCGCCAAGTAAAAAGAGTGCAATTTGGTATATTATCACCAGATGAAATCGTAAGTTGTTAATTTACTGCATTCCAGATGTGGCGGATCATAGTTTTGTATGAAAACGTGCAAGATTGTATGCATTTCATAGGAACAAAATGTGTCTGGGGAAGTGGCACGCATACTGTAGTGCTAGCTTGTGAATTCGATTGTAGTGTTGTTCTCCAAGTTTATCTTAATAATTGTATCTAAACAAGACGCCATTAAACAAAATTATACTTTCCTCGCCAAAGAATAGTCTATCTTGAAACTTTGTAGAGGTTTCATATTATTGCGTGGTACTTCCTTGTAGTGCTAAAGATAATGTTACTTTCCAGCGTCGTATGTCAGTCACTGATGGGGGCATCCGCTTCCCCGAAACGATGGAGGGCGGTCGCCCCAAATTGGGTGGCCTTATGGATCCACGACAAGGGGTGATTGATAGGAATTCCAGATGCCAGACTTGTGCTGGAAATATGACTGAGTGTCCAGGACATTTTGGACACATTGATTTAGCTAAACCAGTATTTCATATTGGTTTCATCACAAAAACAATAAAAATATTGAGATGTGTTTGCTTTTATTGTTCCAAGTTGCTTGTCAGCCCTGTAAGTATATTTTTGATGTAAAGCATCAAAACATTATTTTGGTTACTATTATTATAAAGCTTAAAAGAAACAAAGATCAGAACATCACTTTCACATTTTTTATTTTACACAATTTGCTTTTGAACATTAGTAGGAGTAACCCAATTAATCACAAATGTTACATTACTTTTTAGTAAACATAACTAATCAACATTTCATATTTTTTAGACAAACCCAAAGATAAAAGAAGTTGTTATGAAATCAAAAGGACAGCCACGTAAAAGACTGACATATGTCTATGACTTGTGCAAAGGCAAAAATATTTGTGAGGGTGGCGAAGATATGGATATAGGGAAAGAGGGTGAAGAAGCTAAAAGGGGGACAGGTCATGGAGGTTGTGGTCACTATCAGCCCTCTATCAGACGGCAGGGTCTTGACCTCACTGCTGAATGGAAACATGCAAACGAAGACACCCAAGAGAAAAAGATCATAATCACTGCAGAAAGAGTATGGGAAATTCTAAAACACATAACAGGTTAGTTGATTTTAGTAAAATAATAAAAAAGACATTTATTTTATGTTTAAATATACTTTAGTTGTTTATTTATTTAAGTTTATTTACAGATTACATTGTGTTGTTGATATACTTAAAAAAAAGTCAGTTTTTTTCTTGAACTGTTAAGTTGTGAAGAGCAGTTTTGTATTTAGTTGCTTTATCTATATTGATAAGGGTATTTCCCTATCATATTTTAGATTATAACTTAAAATCTAACTTTAAATAAAATGTCTTTCAATTGCTAAAATTTAAAACATCTTTACAGATGAAGAGTCCTTTATACTGGGTATGGACCCTAAGTTTGCAAGGCCTGACTGGATGATTGTAACAGTGCTCCCAGTTCCACCACTATCAGTTAGGCCTGCAGTTGTCATGTTCGGGGCGGCCAAAAATCAGGACGATTTGACACACAAACTTGCTGATATCATCAAATCAAATAACGAATTAATGAGAAATGAACTGTCTGGAGCAGCAGCCCATGTTTTGGCTGAAAATATAAGAATGTTGCAGTTTCATGTTGCCACCTTTGTAGACAATGATATGCCTGGCATGCCAAGGTATGTTTGTTTGTTTACATAAGATGTATATTTAAGGTTTAGGCAAACAGTTTTTAATGAAATCATGCAATAATTTTTCTTTTTTCAGAGCAATGCAGAAATCTGGTAAACCACTCAAAGCTGTTAAAGCACGATTAAAAGGAAAAGAAGGCAGAATCAGAGGAAATCTGATGGGAAAACGTGTGGATTTCTCGGCTCGTACTGTAATCACACCTGACCCGAACTTACGTATCGACCAAGTAGGAGTGCCCAGATCTATTGCACAAAACTTGACCTTCCCTGAGTTGGTCACTCCTTTTAATATTGACAGAATGCAAGAGCTTGTAAGGCGCGGCAACGCTCAATACCCCGGCGCCAAATACATTGTGCGAGAAAATGGCGAGAGGGTTGACTTGAGGTTCCATCCTAAGTCATCAGATCTACATTTGCAATATGGATATAAAGTAGAAAGACATTTGAGAGATGATGATCTTGTAATTTTCAATCGTCAACCCACTCTCCACAAGATGAGTATGATGGGGCACAGAGTGAAAGTACTGCCCTGGTCTACATTCCGTATGAACCTCAGTTGCACTTCTCCATATAACGCTGATTTTGATGGAGATGAAATGAATCTGCACGTGCCACAGTCTATGGAAACAAGGGCAGAAGTGGAAAACATTCACATAACGCCTAGGCAAATTATTACACCGCAAGCCAATAAACCCGTAATGGGTATTGTACAAGACACATTGACTGCTGTGAGGAAAATGACTAAAAGAGATGTGTTTCTGACCAAAGAACAAGTCATGAATCTCCTCATGTTCTTGCCGACATGGGATGGAAAAATTCCACAGCCTTGCATTTTGAAGCCACAGCCTCTCTGGACTGGCAAACAAATATTTACTCTGATCATTCCAGGAAACGTCAACATGATCCGAACTCATTCCACCCATCCAGATGAAGAAGATGATGGGCCATATAAATGGATTTCACCCGGTGACACAAAAGTAGTTGTAGAGCATGGAGAACTACTTATGGGCATTTTGTGTAAGAAGTCACTTGGTGCCTCAGCAGGTTCTTTGCTTCACATTTGCATGTTGGAGCTAGGACACGAAACTGCTGGTCGATTTTATGGTAACATTCAGACTGTGATCAATAACTGGCTGCTACTTGAAGGACATTCCATCGGTATCGGAGACACCATTGCCGATCCTCAAACCTATTTGGAAATTCAGCGCGCCATTATCAAAGCCAAAGAAGATGTCATAGAAGTCATTCAAAAAGCCCACAACATGGAATTGGAGCCGACTCCTGGTAATACATTGAGGCAGACATTCGAAAATCAAGTAAATCGTATTCTAAACGACGCTCGTGACAAAACCGGTGGTTCAGCTAAGAAATCTCTCACAGAGTATAACAACCTCAAAGCCATGGTGGTGGCGGGTTCCAAAGGTTCCAACATTAATATTTCCCAGGTTATCGCCTGTGTGGGACAACAGAACGTTGAAGGTAAACGTATTCCGTTCGGTTTCCGAAAGAGAACTCTGCCCCACTTCATCAAAGACGACTACGGTCCCGAATCTAGAGGTTTCGTAGAAAACTCATACCTCGCCGGCTTGACACCTTCCGAATTCTATTTCCACGCTATGGGAGGTCGTGAAGGTCTGATCGATACCGCCGTAAAAACTGCCGAAACAGGGTACATCCAACGTCGTCTGATAAAGGCTATGGAGTCCGTAATGGTCCACTACGACGGCACGGTCCGTAACTCCGTCGGACAACTCATTCAGTTGAGATACGGCGAAGACGGTCTCGCCGGCGAAACGGTAGAGTTCCAAAATCTGCCTACGGTCAAACTGTCAAATAAAGCTTTCGAAAAGAAATTTAAGTTCGACCCGTCGAACGAGAGGTATTTGAAGAGAATTTTCAACGAAGACATCATCAAAGAGCTCACGGAATCCGGCTACGTCATCGCCGATCTGGAGAGTGAATGGGAACAACTATGCAAAGATCGCGAGGTTTTACGTCAGATCTTCCCCAGCGGCGAATCGAAAGTGGTCCTGCCCTGCAACTTCAAGAGAATGATTTGGAACGTGCAAAAGATTTTCCACATCAACATGAGGATGCCTACCGATTTGAGTCCCATTAAAGTTATTCAGGGCGTGAAAGATCTGCTGAAGAAGTGCGTGATCGTGGCCGGCGAGGATCCTCTGTCGAAGCAGGCCAACGAGAACGCCACCCTGCTGTTTCAATGCCTGGTGCGGTCCACGCTCTGCACCAAGTTCGTATCCGAAGAGTATAGGCTGTCGACGGAGGCGTTCGAATGGTTGATCGGAGAGATTGAAACTCGCTTCCAGCAGGCGCAGGTGAACCCGGGCGAGATGGTGGGCGCGCTGGCCGCGCAGTCGCTGGGCGAGCCCGCCACGCAGATGACGCTCAACACCTTCCACTTCGCCGGTGTGTCGTCCAAGAACGTAACCCTCGGTGTGCCGCGTCTAAAGGAAATCATCAACATATCCAAGAAACCGAAAGCCCCGTCTCTAACCGTGTTCTTGACCGGAGGCGCCGCGAGAGACGCCGAGAAGGCTAAGAACGTTCTCTGCCGTTTAGAACATACGACGTTGCGCAAAGTCACGGCGAACACCGCCATCTACTACGACCCCGATCCCCAGAACACTGTCATCGCCGAGGATCAGGAGTTCGTCAACGTGTACTACGAGATGCCCGACTTCGATCCGACCAAGATTTCGCCGTGGCTGCTCCGTATCGAATTGGACCGGAAGAGGATGACAGATAAGAAACTGACCATGGAGCAGATCGCCGAGAAGATAAACGCCGGATTCGGCGATGACTTGAACTGTATCTTCAACGACGATAACGCCGAGAAACTGGTTTTGCGTATCAGGATTATGAACAACGAGGAGAGCAAATTCCAAGATAACGACGAGGAGACGGTGGATAAGATGGAAGACGATATGTTCCTTAGGTGCATTGAGGCGAATATGTTGTCCGACATGACCCTGCAGGGTATAGAGGCCATAGCTAAAGTGTACATGCATCTACCACAGACTGAAGCCAAGAAGCGCATCGTTATCACCGAGCAGGGCGAATTCAAAGCTATCGCCGAATGGTTGTTGGAAACTGACGGTACTTCACTCATGAAGGTACTGTCCGAACGTGACGTCGACCCGGTCCGAACGTTCAGTAACGACATTTGCGAAATATTCACGGTATTGGGTATAGAAGCTGTCCGAAAATCCGTAGAGAAGGAAATGAACGCCGTGTTGCAGTTCTACGGTCTATACGTGAACTACCGTCACCTGGCTTTGCTGTGTGACGTCATGACGGCCAAGGGTCACCTCATGGCTATCACCCGTCATGGTATCAACAGGCAAGACACTGGTGCTTTGATGAGATGCTCGTTCGAGGAAACTGTCGACGTGCTGTTGGACGCCGCGAGTCACGCCGAAGTGGACCCTATGAGGGGTGTGTCCGAGAACATTATTATGGGACAGCTGCCGCGGATGGGAACAGGTAATTGTTTGTTTTATTTTTTTAGAATTTTTAAAGACTTGTGAAAATTATGGTGCACAAAGATGCACCTTATGCTAAAAGCATTCTTTGTCAGTCAAACTTTTGGGTCATGCAGAGAGATGGAAATAGAAATGAATAAAAGGAAAAATAAATATTTAGGAACAAAAACTGATATTAAAAATAAAAATAAACTTACTCTAAATTACTGAAATAAAATATTAATAAAAAAATCATCAACATATTGTTTTGGTGGCTTGTCTTTTTAACTTGGGGGATGCCTATATTCTTTGGCTGATAATGATGATTTGTCTTTTCATAAATTTTCATGTTCTAACATCTCTTCTATCATTCGTAGGATGCTTCGATTTGCTGCTCGACGCGGCCAAATGTAAGCACGGCATGGAGATGGGCGGGCTGGGCGTGGGCGTCGCCGGCGGCATGTACTTCGGCGTCGGGACCCCGTCGATGACGCCGCTCATGACGCCTTGGTCTACACAGAACACGCCAGGATACGGCAGCAGCGTATGGTCTCCTGGTCAAGGTAAATTTCGCCAAATGTTATTATTAGCTCAGTTACTATAATCGATGCGTTATCGACCGAGTCGTCGAGCTATAAACATTTCCTTTGTCTATCTCGCTTGCACTTACGGGTCTGCACTTCGCTATTAATTCGTAACATTAACATTTATAACAATATTAAGATGGCCTCATTCATCATGACTCAGTTGCTAACGTGCCGCTAAGGTATTCACTTTTATGACGTGTGCGTTTCACCATGAGAGTGCTGATAAAACTAAGGTTACAAACAACACAGAAAACTCGAAATCTAAGTTTCCAATCTATGGAAGAGTAGCATTTTGACTTTTGACACATATATTTTTTTAGAGCTTCAACTAAGCGACCGTTCTTTGTTTCCAGTGGGCAGCAGCATGACGCCAGGCGGCCCCTCGTTCTCGCCGTCCGGCGCGTCGGACGCGTCCGGCCTGTCGCCCGCCTACAGCGCGTGGTCGCCGCAGCCCGGCTCCCCCGGCTCGCCCGGCCCGCCGCTCTCGCCCTACGCCTCCCCCGCCGGCGCCTCGCCCTCCTACTCCCCCACCAGCCCCGTGTACGCGCCCGCCTCGCCGAGCCTCACGCCCACCTCCCCGCACTACTCCCCCACCAGCCCGTCGTACTCGCCCACATCGCCGAATTATTCCCCGACGTCGCCGATCTATTCGCCGACCTCGCCGAGCTACTCGCCGACGTCGCCCGGCTATTCGCCGACCTCGCCGTCGTACTCGCCCACGTCGCCGAGCTACTCGCCGACCTCTCCGAGCTACTCGCCCACGAGTCCGGCGTACTCCCCGACGTCCCCGAGCTACTCTCCGACGTCGCCGAGCTACTCCCCGACGAGTCCGTCGTACTCTACGACGAGCCCCTCGTACTCGCCGACGAGTCCGTCGTACTCCCCCGCCTCGCCGGGCTACTCGCCGTCGTCGCCGAGCTACTCGCCGACGAACCACTACAGTCCGACTTCGCGCAGCTACTCGCCGTCCTCGCCGAACTACACGCCCACTTCGCCCGGCTACTCGCCGACGAGCCCTTCGTACTCTCCGACGTCGCCGACGTACTCGCCGACCTCGCCAAGCTACTCGCCGTCGTCCCCCAAGTACTCGCCGACGTCTCCGACGTACTCGCCCATGAGTCCGTCTCTCGCCGGCACGAGCCCCAACTACTCGACGCCGACGAGCCCGCAGTACTCGCCGACGGGCTCGCAGTACTCGCCGACGAGCCCGGCGTACTCGCCGTCGTCGCCGCAGCACCCGGGCAGCACGCGCTACTCGCCGTCCTCGCCGAACTATTCGCCTTCGTCGCCGAACTACTCGCCGTCGTCGCCGGGCTACTCGCCGTCCTCCACGAAGTACTCGCCCACGTCGCAGACGTACACGCCGACGTCGCCGAACTATTCGCCGTCGTCTCCGGCCTACTCGCCCTCGTCGGCCGGCCCCTCGACTTACTCGCCCAACTCCCCCTCGTACACCCCGACCTCCCCCAACTACGACGATGGCGACGATTAAACCGGCTATACATTTCAGTGATTACAAACTTGAAATTGTCTCATATTATTTTCATTATTTTAATGAGCTAGTTACTAGTGGCATTAAGTATTCTCTTTTGATCTAAGATTATTTTGACCCTGTAGGTGGGTAAGGGTCTAACTAAACTAACCACATGCATTAGTCTGAAATGCCAGAAATTATTGTTAAAAAACTAATATTATAATGTAAATGAAAAGTAAAATTACCTTTTTGTTAATTTTCAGTTCGTTAGATTAGAAAGTTGTCATGATCAATTTAATTTAGGTTTCTTACCCATGTACAATTCAGTAATGTATAATTTATTAAATTAAGATTGCTTTAAATAAGACTTACAAATTATAACTGTCGGAAGTTCGGAACCATACAATTCAGCATTTGTGATGTTCCCACATTTACCTTTCTTTTTCATGCGATACTTATTAAGTTTATCGGAACATAATTAATTATTGTAAGTTCATGTTATCAGGTGTAGGTACTTGTAGTAACTTGTGAATGTCACTTACACCGGTGTCGTATTGAAATTACTTCCTTGATGAGTACAATGATCTTGACCAAAGTTGGGGAACCTTTTGAACTATAGGTTAACAATGTTATGAAAAGTTCAGTCAGTGTTGAAAGTTTTTAAAAATAAACAATATATTTTTAATTCCATTTATTATTCGACCCTGTACATCTTGTCGCTTCTTAGTGTTCGCTTAAAGTTCTCGCGATCCCTTTCAGTTTCATCATTGGCCTTGATACCCGCCCGAGTGTGGAGACCGAGGCCAAACTCTTAAATGCAAATAAAAATTGCAGTTTCGGATGGGCACTATTTCATTAGTCGTGTCTTTAATAATAAGCGTTATCTATTTTATGATTAGTCAGTAGTAGTCCTTAACAGCAATAGTAAGAGGTGTAAAGTAGAGATCTATATTTCTTTCTGTTGACTACGGCTGCACACTTATAGTTTGAATCAAATACGTATGTCAGTCAACCTTATCCTTACTGACTCAGTAAAAGGATAAGGCTGACTGACATACTGACAAAATATTCATAAGTATATAAGGTGTTTTTCTATAAACGGGTGAAACTTTAACAGAACTTCAGATTACTTTAGAGAAACCGGGCCCTATCATTTTTTTTTTACAAACGGGCTAGTTAATAAAAATAAAAAACTAGCCCGTTTTTTTAAAAAAATGATAGGGCCCGGTTTCTCTGAAGTAATTTGAAGTTCTGGTTAAGTTTCACCCGTTTATAAACACCTTATAACGTTGGTGTTTTGGAACTCTAGTGCGGACGAAGGTTGCTGAAGAGACGATAAATATCAAGTAGATCTAAGAGCTTATTACTTACTTAAAAAATATTGAGTATTGTAATAGTGGAGGTGAACATCTATCGCGACATTGAAACGCATTCTTACTTTGAGCCTGCGCTTTGCGCTGGTTCTTTTTAGTGTTACCTTACTGTTATTTTTTTAAATTGGGACTTATATTTTTGAACTAAGTTTTTGATGTAATTGTATAATGGAAATAAATCTTTTAAAGTACCACTCATTTGTTTTATTATACTTATGTTTAATTGTTATGGCGATATGAAATAGGCATAGTCACTTAAATAATTACAACACATTTTTGTTGTGTTTTATTAATTTATTACGAAATCGGTTCTAACAATTATTAAATTTAGGTATATGTTATTGTTATAATAAGTAATTCCAATACAAAATGCAGTTGAAAAATTGTAGGTAAGTACGCGAACGAACGCTATATTTGGAAGATAATTTGATGCTTGAATAAAATTTCTATTGGCCATAAAAAAGAGGGTAAATCTTTATTAGTCTAACTATTCAACAAAATTAAAATTCAAAAAACATGAACAAACATAGATCATTTTGAGCAGTATGAGCCAGGGAAAACATCTAAGTACGTAGGTACCTATACTTAATTTCTATCTCCAATTAAGAGAATTGGCTAAAAGTAGGCCAACAATCCGATTTTTTTGATAAAAGTTTTAAACTATTTACAATCACGCTTAGCTACTAACCATGATTACAATGTTTTGGTAAAAATACAGACTTACATCAACTTATACACCCGTAACCGTAACTATTGTGCTTTTAATTCTCGAACACAGCCATTTTAGTTTCTCTAAATTTACTGTTCAAATTATTCTACATTTTATAATTTAAGACATAGAATGGTATACCTAGTCACGCTTATCGCAAATTAAATCTATACTAATATTATAAAGCTGAAGAGTTTGTTTGTTTGATTGTTTGTTTGTTTGTTTGTTTGAACGCGCTAATCTCCGAAACTACTGGTTCGAATTGAATAATTCTTTTTGTGTTGGATAGTCCACAGTTATCGAGGAAGGCTATAGGCTATATAACATCACGCTACGACCAATAGGAGCAAAGATATAGTGGTAAATGTGTAAAAAAACGGGAGAAAGAAGTCACGATTCCACGCGGACGAAGTCGCGGGCAAAAGCTAGTTAGTAATAATAAGTGACATGAGCTAAGACATCATTATAATTTGGGGTAACAGTATGGTTTTATTTAACATCAATTAATCGTAATGTTCCAAAACATTGATACAAATTTGTCGTTAATTCACTGGTTTATCATTCCTAATTTGCATTTTATGTAAGTACCTAAAATGTCTTAAAAAGTTTATATTATTAATGTGCATTATATTACTTTACTTAGTTTTATTATTTCCTGTAGTTAGATAATTATGCCGTGACGTGGTTCATTCATAGCATTTACTATACAATAAATAATAATACTGGTATGGAAGCCTAGTTTGAAGCTTTCGAGGAGGTTTATTTCCCTCGATATATCTCGATGATGCGATCCTGGTCGACGTACTCGAAGATGTGAGGTGCGTCCATCAAGATGCCGACCGTTCCTGCCGTGGTGACGATGAAGAAGATGTACAACTGCAGCCTGTCAATTACCATGGCTACGTACTTCCAATCCTCGCGAGTCTGTAAATATTAAGGTAAATTTTAAGTTTATTACAAATACATACCGGTAAAGGGAATAAGAGACATTGGACAATAAACCTAACAAGAAACCTGATAAAAAATGGTAAATAAAAAGCAGCAATATTAATTACCTGAATGTAGAGGTCTTCGTTTCTCAAATGTTCTGCAATGAACTCAACAGCCTCTGTTGCCTTAGCTGCTTCGGGCGAAAGCAGCAAAGAATCGGAGCTTTCGGACTCTCTTCTTTCGCCACCAAGACCGAGGCCTCCAAGAGCACCCAGTCCACCTAGGGCGCCAACCTCACCGCCTCCACCGGCTGCGCGGTTAATCTTGCAGTTTGGATGGTGAAGGTCAGATAGTTCCATCGCCTCCATTTTGCTCTGCTTCGCACCGATGGCACTGGAAATTTCACCAAGGGTAAATCGAAGATTTATCATATTATTATTTTACAATTTGAGATCTTTATCTTCTTACCTTATGTGCTTTGGCAGGTCATGAGGTGCAGCTGCGTGTGGCGGAGCGCCCATGCCAGGCATCTCCATCATCCAGCGCAAGCGCGTCTTGCGCGGGCGGCGCATGAGTAGGGCCGCGGGTAAGTAATGCAGGAAGACGCTCCGGATCCAGAGAGGCATTCTGAAATACAGAGGTTAGTAAAATACTTTTAGTTAGATGGATCTTTATGTACTCAGAAATAGCTAATAATTATAGACAAGTCCAGATTTAATAAGTAAGGAGTTTATCGCTACCTGTGTGTCCTTGGACCTCTGAAGTTCCAGTTGATGATGATGACCGTAACTAGAATACTGACAGTGTTCATGATGAATGTAAACAGCAGGTACTTGGCTATAAGGGGCAACACGAGCGACGTCGGTGGAAGGATCTTCGACACCAGTAGCAGAAACACAACCAGTGACAGCAAAATGCTGATACCCAAGGTTACCTGGAAGTTATTGTAAAAGTAAGTACCACCTCCATTCTACAGACCTCTTGTAGTTACATCAATATAATATTTTACCTTTTCACCAGCTTCAGCAGGCAGATAGAAGACGAGGACGCAAAGGAACGAGATCAGAACTGTGGGTAGGATCAAGTTCACAGTGTAGAATAAAGTTTTCCGGCGGATGATGATGTAGAATGTGATGTCCGTTTCAGTGGGGTGGTTTCCTTCGTAAATATTAAGGTAAGCCGGCACTTCGATGATATCCCATGTTCCTGATTTCCAGTAATCGCTGAGATCTACAAAGTTCTTGTTGTTGTATAGCGCAAGTGACACCTGATCACCGTTGAAAGTCCACGACCCGAACTTCATAATACAGGTTTGCTGGTCGAATGGGAAGTATGTCACGTCAATGGTGCAGGAACTCTACAATAAAACGCTTGAATTTAATACAAACTTTACAGGTAAACAAAGATAAAACATAAAGTAAAAACAAATGCGATACCTGATAAATGGCAGGTGGAACCCATAGGACTTCACCGTTCGGGTAAATCAAGACGTTCGATTTATATCGCACCTCGTAGTTACCGTCGGCGCTGTAAACAAAATACGCCAGTTATTCACTAGTATGTATGTCCTCTGTTGGTAAAAGTTTCATTAACTTTCTTTAATTAGCACCTACTTGTTGAACAGCACGATGTCCGGTTTCCACACCTTGTCGGGCGGCAGGCGCAGTACGCCGATGCCTCCGTAGTCCGCTTCATCCCACATCAGCTGATAGTCCATCCACACTAAACGCAGCCATACGTTCGACTTCATGATCTGATTCTTTTCGTTCTGTAATCAAAAGTCTGTTGGTTAGTCTTAACCATATATAAGTACGAAACAAACATAGAAATCTCGTCACTTGAATAAAATAAAAAACCGGTTAAGTGCGTGTCGGACCCGCGCACTGAGGGTTCCGTGCCACCCTTAACTGAATTCAGGGTCCACTTACTTTCACTTAACGAAAACATCACAATATATTGCGACAGCAAAAATAACTTTGTTTTTCATAGTGTTTGTATGAAAGACAAAGTTATATTTGCGGTTGATAAAAATGTGCAATATCTCGAAAACTACTGGTTCCATCTCGTTCAAACCAATTTTCGTTGCAAGTTTTTGTTGAGATCTACATCATATATTTTTTTCAAAATTTTCACTTTCTTAGTTCAAAAGTTAGAGGGGGGGGGGACGCCCATTTTACCACTTTGGAAGCGTCTATATTTCAAACCTTACACTTTTAGAAAAAATGGTTCTAGAAACCTCAACATCATTTTAAAAGACCTATCCATAGACACCCCACACGCATAGGTTTGAGTAAAAAAAAATTTTTAGGTTTTAGTTTCATGTATAGGAGCCCCCCTTAAATATTATTTTTTCTTACTTTTTGTATCTGAATCGGAAAGCGGTGAAATACACCTACTTACCAAGTTTCAGCTATGTGATGCTTATAGTTTCAGAATTAAGTGGCTGTGACATATGGACGGACAGACAGACAGACAGACAGACAGACAGACAGACAGACTTGACGAAACTATAAGGGTTCCGTTTCCGCCATTCGGCTACGGAACCCTAAAAATGAGTGTGGGTCACATTATGATTTTACATACTTTAAGAGGTATATAATTACAGTTTCAGACCTGTTTATCCGACACAAAAGTAGGCTGCTGTTGGCAGTACTCGTAAGTGTGATGTTACCAAGTTACACTTATTATAGTCTTTGTAGATGCTTACCCACGGTATTACTATAGACATCTCTAGGTAGAGCTAGATACGTACGACGTTGATGAGCTGCACAAAGGCCAGGCCAAACCGCACGTCGACTTTCTGGGTCATGTTCTGCACGGGCCGGATGAGTTTGTTGTACCCGCGGAACAGGTCTCGCACCAACCGCTCCTCGTCTTCCGAACACCATCCTAGAATGAGCAAGACTTTTTACATACTGCTAGATGATTACAAAAAGCTGCAGTGTCTATCTTGCGGTGAAAAAGAGCTCGAACTCAAAATCAAAAGTACTTTTATTGTAATTAGCTGTAATTACTTCTATCCATGGAATTAAAGAAAGTACTCGTGCTTTGAAATGGACCTATAATAAAAACAAAACTTCCATCTCGGCTGTAGTGCGTCGAAATAGAACCTATATTAATAAAAAAAAACTTAATCACAGTCGAACCGACACCCATTTTGGTTTTGAAAGCGCGAAGAGTGCGCTATTTAACAAATTAATAATTAAGTTACGGGAAAGAAAGGTTTGTGATACCAAAATTTTTATTTGGCAGGGATGCTGCGGGGAAGGCAGATCAATATGGGAACAAGGAATAGCCGTGAGATAAATGTCACATTTACTACTTGTCAAAAGGTTAAATTTTATTTAAGAGTAGCTTAAATGAATAGTAAACATTTAAAAACTGCTTTGCTAATACTAGTTATTCAAAGTAGTCGATTAATTAAGTACTAACTAAATACTCGTATACCTATTTGAAGTATGTTTTTTAAACATATTGATAGAAAAGATTAATTTCAGACATCATTCCATTAATAACATTGAGTTAACTAATATATCTCGTAAGATTACTGTTGAATAAAAAAAGTATGTATCCGATGAATTTAAATTATTTTTTTCTTAAAAATATGAACAGGTAAATCGAAATGCAAATGAAATGTATGTCGGTAAGTCCGCAAACGACGGCAGTCAATCATTATCTTGCGTGTTTCCTATGTACTGTTTATGATCGTGCATATCATACCTGAGTAGAGAATGGTGAGTAGCGCTGCGGCGAGCAGGCAGGCGCGCGACCCGCCCAACATGGCGGAGGCGACTGCCGCACGCAGGCCGCCCGCCCAAGCTGTTTGCCAGGCACTTATGCGGACATCGCTCGACTTTTCTCTAACAGTCTGTGGATGGTATTAGTGTAGGCATTTTCTCTATTTTGTTTGCTAGGCAATGTTCAATTACATATTGTAATATGGACTCAAAGTGACTAATCTCGACTTACGGGCTAAAATATTGTACGAAAAAGGATTTTCGTATTTCGTATTTATTTTCGTATGCGGATCTATTCAGTGTATGCGGGCACTCGAGGCTAGGCTATCGGCACTGTGTGCCTGCACCGACATCCAGCAGAGAGGAGATAATTCGAAAATCAAACGCCTTCACGCACCAAAAAGAGAAAAAATAAAATATTGCGTAATTAGTAGGTAGTACAAAAAATATTTGGCAGTATGACTTGTTAAAAGCAAAGATGGGCAGCTTATTTTAGTTTTTTTTATTTACTGTTTAGAAGACCAATTTTACAAAATTCGATTTACATTGCTTTAAAAGCACTAAGGATTAAAGTAAAGCTAACGAGTTTGCACAATATAAAATAAGTTTAGTATAAGTAACTAATTTAATTTAGTGAGACATAATTTAACAACTGATAGTGCAAAAAATAGTCCATTCTATTCAACAATAATATGTGTGTACGTTTATTATGTTAAAATAATTTTATACAGCGTGGCCCGCCGCGGCGCCGGTGCATACATATTACAACTAGTAAGACAGACCGGCATGCACCGGCACAACATCATTTTATTGCCTCGCTGAAAGTGTGAAAAGCAGAGTAATCACCTCGGCCATAAAGGTGTGTTTACCTCTCGCTGCACTCAGGATTGTCGATAACCTCTCTCTCTCGTACTAGGCGTCTAGCTCTATATGATGTAATCGTTGTTAATTAATGACTGTTGATTAAGTACGTATATGACAGTTTATTTAATAGCACATTTCGATTACTAACTCGAACGATGCCAAGATTGGTCACTGCACCTCCGCGCCCTGCACTCCTGCATACCGCCCAGTCTCGTGCTACGCTAATAAAGCCAGGCGGTTGCAGGGAGCGATGTATCGCCAGGAAGTGACTGCCCGATACCATACACCTTTGACTATACCCATAGTACGAGTAGTCAGTATTCCATAGGCACGTTTACGTTATACGCTTAAATGAGCGGACTCGCTGGCTCGCTGGGCAGAATGGGCAATGTTCGTTTTAAGCCCTCTCTTTTGAAAGGGATCGCCGGAACAATTATCTTCAATCCAACGTCGATCGCTTGTAGAAGATGACTTTAAAGGTACATACTTCGGTAGATACCTAAATAATATGTTTCTTTCTGCTTACATATACAAACCTACAGTATATAAGTATTGATTTATGACGATTGATTTACTATTTTTGCTTTCTACGTTGATTTCAATGTTATTACTTATTGTTACCATATTATCATTATTAAATACTAGCTTTTGCCCGCGACTTCGTTCGCGTGGACTTCAGGTTCGTCCCGTCTAGTAGCGCAAAAAATGTGTTTTTTTACGACCTCACATTAGAAACCTCAAAAATTGTAGCCTATATGTTATTCTGATGTATAAGCTATATTGTGGTAAAGTTTCATTCAAATCCATTCAGTAGTTTTTACGTGAAAGAGTAACAAACATCCATACATCCATACATCCATACATCCATACATCCATACTTACAAACTTTCGCCTTTATAATAGTAGTAGGATATCCTCGAAAGTAATTAAGCAAAATGAAGCCAGGTACAGGTAGCTTTAGGTTATTAAGAGACTAACCTAGTGCTTCCATGAAATATTTAATAACCATTTTGAAAGATTAATAGCAAAAGTTTTTTTGCTATCCAAGATACTTAGAAAGCCATGAATGTGAATTTATGAGGGCAGTTACGTTATACTTTGCAGTGTAAAGTCCCGTGCCAACTGGGAGCCTGGCTCCGCGGCAGTGCGCATGCGGGCATCCCATGGGAGAACATCGATTGTCTTCAGCCGTTCGGCTCTCCACCAAACTCTCCGGAAATTATATAGGTCAGGGTTCCCCATTCGCCTTCATCCAAATGCATTGTTCATAAAATAATCTAATTTCAGAGAGAAAATGAGCTTTCTGAATATTTCATTAGCATGAACTCAATTTAACTTCGCAAATTACTTTACCTCCACTTAAAGAGGCCAGGGATAAAGAAATGAAGAAGTAAATGACACACAAGTATAATTTGTTTCATTCGTTTATATTTAATAAACAAAATGCAATTCAGAGTATTAACCCTAACAATTGAACAAATCGTGGAGACAACAGGTCTTCCCATTGTCGAGGAAAAGACGCCACGCATTGTCGGTAACAATATCAGAAGATTTTACTCTCGGTTTGTAAGTTTAGTGGTAGTCATACGATGCGCGGCATCCCCGCCCGGGTCGTCACACAACCGCTGTCGTGTGGTTGATAAGACAAGACAGAACAACAGTAATAAATAAAGTCGGTAATGACCGAAAACACCGGCTCATAATCATAGTCGCTCCGCAACTTCCAAAGGACCGCCTACAATTATTGCGACACCTCTAAGAAGGAAAACATGATGAGAGCTCTGCGAGGGTACAGTTTCCGTACGTGTACCCGCGCACAAGCTTCGACGATTGACGTTTTCGCTCTAGGAGTTTTACAATGCTTTCGAGAAATCAATGTCGTAATCGTAAACCCTTGCAAAAATGATGACGGGGTTTGTATAGGTCCGACCGAACTGAATATTGTGATGAATAATAGTAACACTTGAGCGGCAGTTCTGATGAATCTTTAAGACTGTGCACATCTGCAACAGGCTTAAACAATAGTATCCACATGTTTAGCGGTGATGCACTTTTATAACTGTGTCCATAATTAAACATTGTCTGATGCAACTGTAAAATTATACAATTTTGATGACGATGAGTAACTTTATGCAGTAATTATAATATGTTTAATATGTACAGCTGAAAGGATGATTTTAGCATCAATTAATATTTTTATAAAGGAGAAAATTGCATAAAGCTAAGATTACTTTAGCATATGAATCACTGTAACTGTATGGAAAGAAGTACAAACTTGATTATTATAATGTAATTCAATTATTTGTATAAGTCGTTCCGAAAGACCCAGGTATGACTTTTACAAAATTAATACTTTGATTAACTACAACTTTTAACGAACGTTTTATTAAGCTATTAGCCATGGATATTTTACCATTTATAACAATATCGACCCGTTCACAACGAGGCATATCACAACCTGTACCAATTGAATCAACATTGTTTGTAAAGTTCTATACTAGCTAATGACACAAATACATCCGAAAATAAAGTTAGGGATCATAACCACGATTCACGGAATCGAACAAGAAGGAAACAAAGGGCTTTTGCGTTTCTGCCCAAACCCTAAACTGTACAATAGATTTAAGAATCGAGAAAGTTCTAACAAAGTTTAAATTTTAAATGCGAATCAGGTCGTTTAACGGTTTGAAGGAAGACGTTTTTGTGCTAAAATTTCATGTAACGGCCACAATCGTACTTACGGCCATTTGAAACGGTGACTACTCTAGCGTGGACCTCTCGGCAGGCCGGCCGCGCAGCTCCGGAGGAACTATCAACTGTTCCTTCACGGAACGGATGTGCTGACACTGCAGTTTCGGGGATCGGTTGCTGTCTTACATCGATTGTATCCCTTGGGTGTGACGACCTCTCGTCATTTTAACGTGGAAGAAGTAGCTTAAGAGTCGCTTAGGACGACCTCAGAGGTTAAAGGACATTAGTCGGATAGGCAGTATTTGGTTGAGCGCACAGGGATGGCAGTCAGCGGTAACTTACATCTACAGGGGGCGCGGGCGGCGAGGCGAGCGGCGGCAACTCCTGCGTCGCGGCGTCAGCGCCCGCGCCGTTTCGCACATCACAACTTAACAAGTATTCGCGGTATCACAGAACGTTACGCATGCGCAGCCGCAGGCGGGCGGGTCGCTACGACACCATGATGTGTGGCGCGGACAGCAGCACGGCTAGCGTGGCGATGATTGTGAACAGGGTAAAGATAATAAGGCACAGTCTGTCCACGACCATGGCGGCGAATTTCCAGTCGCGCGAAATGTCCGCATCTTCGTCATCCTTGCGCATCTGAAACAATGTCACATAATGAAGGAACTTCTAAACTATAACAGTAAATTATGGAGTAGAATTTACTTAATATCTGAAATACAATACCTGATCTGTGATGACTCTTATTTCTTTCAGAATGAGCGATAGCTCGTAGTCGACACCAAAACAGCTATGCGCGGCCAACCCGGCGCCGTTCTCCTCGCCCCCCCTGCAACGGGCACAAGTCTGTAGCGACTGCTCACACGGGAGTCCTACACTACAGGTAGAGCCGAGGAACGGAGGGCGCTACGGGAGTTATGCTGTTGATGTTCAGAAGTAAACAAGATCAATACCAGACCCATAGAAGAGACTACCGAGAAGTGAAATGTAACTTGAGATAAAAATGATAATGTTGATACTGTCTCATGATGTTATCGAATGATTGTATATCGTATAAGCTGTTAGGGTCGGGTCAACTGCGGATCGATTCGAGGCGGGGGAATAGTATCGTAACCGTGCTATTTACGGTGAGTAGTGTTCGTGTAGATCGTCGAGGGACCTGTAGTATCGGCAGCAGGGCTGCTGCGCGTGCGCGTGCCGGAAGTCGTCGTCGATGTCGAGCACGTTCGCGAGGAGCGACTTGGAGGAGCGCTCGCGCAACTCCAGGTCCGGCGGGGGCGGCGCGCGCGCCGGCGGGGGCGTCGCCGCCGAGCCCGGCCGCGACATGCGTAGGATCCATGGCAACCAGTACAGGAATACACAGCGAATCTATGGAGCATAATTCACTATGAACAAAGTCAGTTCGTATAAGCTATCGGAAGGGATTTCACTCAAACATAATACAGAAAAATTATTCTGTATTATTAGTTTTGTATTCTGGGAAAACCCGGGGTATACCTACTTATATCTATGCTTATACGAACCCAGTCGCTCATTTCGTGCGTGTCTGCGTGCCGGTGGTGGTAGTTTAGAATGAGTATCGTGGAGACGACAGAGGAGGCCACCATGAACATGATGCAGTTGAAGTACGTGCCGAGCAGCGGCACGGCGTCCGAGGTCGCTGGCATCGTCTCCGCCACCATATTCAGAAACACCGTCAACGACAGCAGAATCGTTACACCTGTCAATTGGAAAACGAATGTAGTATCGCTGCTTTGGTCCACAAACCTAAAGCTGTATATTACAGATAAAGATTGACGTACCCAGAGATAGTTTTTCGCCAGAGTCAGGGGGCAAGGTGAAACCCAGGAGAGCCATGGAGGCGATGAGCACGCAAGGTACTATAAGGTTGAAGAAATAGTATAGCGTCTTTCGTCGGATCACCACGGCGAATGTGATATCAATGTACGGCTCTGGGCAGCAATTGTAGTAAATTTCGTTGCGCTTGCCTGGCACGCCTGAACAAAAAAGATAACCAGATTGACACGAAATAATTTGACGAGAACTACGAGTATCTTATTATAGAGACAAACTTGCCTATGAGTTCCCATTCACCGTTTGTGACGAAACTGCTTATATCGCCGCCCCCTTCATCTTGTAATTGAAGGTCCAACTGAAAACGTTCACATTTACTAAATAAGTGCCTCCTAACATTAGAACTTATTAAGTATACTTTAGAATACTCAATATAAACAACACTGGCAGACATATCTGAATTCATTTGTGCACGTGCATTGCAGGCAATGGAATCAATTGTGTTCTTAATCTTACTTGATATCCGTCATAAGTCCAACTGCCGAACTTCATTTCGCAGCGCTGGTCGTCGAAGGGAAACCAGGTGATGTCGATCTTGCAGGTGCTCTTGAAGATGCCAGGTGGCACGTAAAGGCACGAGCCGTTGTTCCGCACCACCACGTTGGTGGGGTACGTGCTGTCGAAGCCTTCGTCCGCACTGGAAAACACGCCTTAGTTACCGACTACGCTTGAAGTGCAGTATGTTTACTTACTTCAACAAAATCGATCGAACTTTCAAATAACATACGAAAAACATTTGTTTCGGTTATAGTTAGTTAAGATTGTGTAACTTTAGCCTTAGATAGGGTCGAACATTAAATAAGTAGGTATCGATGTTATTATTTTTGTCATAAATAATAATAACCCATTAGTATCGAAAATTGTAATAACTCATCGACGATTCCGAACCAGCTGCCCCATAAAGCGACTATAAATTACAAATTTAATTGAAAATAAATTATTTATGTTTCAGACTTAGCTTACATCACATTAATTTTAATGTAAAACCTCTCACGTCCCTTACCTGTTGTACATTAGCACGTCTGGTTTCCATAGCCTGTGGGGTGGTACTCTCAAATCTTTTACACCGCCAAAATCCGAAGTATTCCATCTCAAGTTCATATCATTCCATTCCTGCGGTAAAACAATAAACATTTCAGTACTATAAATTAGTAGAGCTACGCGTTATGTTATGTAATAACGCAGAGACGATGCAGTAGAATGAGCGATAGCATCGAGGTACATAAGTGTGTAGGTACAGTATTAGCAATCACTTAATCATATTACTTCACCATAATGAAATGGGTTCAACAAACTATTCAAGGGAACATTATGATTCACGAGCTCATGAAAATACATCCGCTAAAAATACGAAAAGTGACCCAGAGCAAATAGGACTAATGGATGAGGTGTGCGTTAATTGCAGAGCAAATATTGAACCACTATGTACTTACGAGTTTGAGCCAGATGTTTGTTATTAGTAGCTGGTTCTTCTCGTCCTGTGGAACGAAAATAATGCTTTATATTTTTGAACTGAATTATGATGTCAATTCGATATATCGATCACCAATTTAATGTTGTTACCAATATACCAATACATAAACCAAAGATAAATGAGTATTAACGAATGAGTTTGACCATATAGACTGCTCACACGGGAGTCCTACACTACAGGTAGAGTAAGGACTTATAGGTTTGGAGTACTTCTAACGCTGTTTATTACGATTGCATAAAAGATCCAATCCAATTGGAAAGCTCCAACGACACTAGCAATTTAAGTGTTACAAAACATCACCATTTCCCCGTCTGCTAACATGTAAACCAACAAAATTGCGGGTCGCTCTCGTTGACAACAGGCAGCTGAAGCGCGCTTTAGTGGGCAGTGCAGTGGTCAGTGCAGTGTGCTCGGTGTTCTTACCACGTCGATGATTTGCATGAGCATGAGTGTGATGGAGAGCTGCAACGGGTTACTCTCGTTGACCGTTGTAGCGTAGTGGTCAGTGAAGTAGGCTCTGTTCTCTTACCACGTCGATGATCTGCATAAGCGTGAGGCCGAAGGAGAGCTGCAGCGGGTCGCTCTCGTTGACCACGGGCCGCTCCAGCACGTTGTAGTGGTCTAGTAGGTGGTGCAGCAGCCGCTTTTCGTGGTAGCCGCCGCAAACCTCTGATTTAAAGGATTGGGAGTAAGTTATAAACAAAAACATCTTTTATTACACGAGAGTGTGAGGGAATGGTTTTGTCATCTTTTTATATTTATTTATTTCGGCATTGTGAAACAGGCCGTAAATGTTGCAAGAAGTCAGTCAGTCATATTTTCGAGATGTACATATTTTTTATAATAGCTCAAGAAAGACTGCAGAGTTGATGTATTATCAGATCATACCTTTATTGTGACTCTATCATAATGACGAGTTATGAGCTCTTTACGACATTGCTTAATTAACTCATCATTGCACTCGTTCTCAGTAGGTTTGGTTTACCTTTGTTTGAAGTGTGTCTATAGGTATATACTCTATAGCTATCCCCTTACTAAGCCCTAACGCTTTTCGCTGTACTTTTTGCTAAATTGACAATGTTCATTTCGCGATGGTGGTTCGAGAGGTACTCGGGCTTTTGTGTGGGGACGTCATTCGAGCGGCCCCTGAAACTCTTTGATGTTTCGTGCGTGACGTGACCAAGCATTGATTAGGAAAATGCTTGAAACTCTCAACATGTCAACGCTCGGGGAGAAAGCTGAAATACTGCTGATGAGAACGTGAACGAGATGCGATTATCGGAATGTTTTTTAGCCACGATTTCTAGTTTATGGGAAAAATGCAACGAACTTCTGTGTTTTTTGTTGAGTAACGAACATTATGAGGAAATAGCTTTGTTTTTGAATAGATGGCTAGATAGTATGTGATATTACGGCCTATGTAGAACCTTTTTTCGTATCTCGCTTCTTAGGACCCAAATTATGTTACATGGATAAATAAGATATGTATTGACGAGAAATGACTGTGGCAAACCAATCTCTTTTCTAAACTTATACTGTTTTTTTGAATATTTCTTTTTTATTTATTTTGACAAGTTTATGTTTTGTTAGTTTGCTTTTTACGTTCGAAGTAAAACGGTGATTTTAATTGAAATATCCTTTTATTTTAAAACGCAAATTCTTTCCTGATCCCTCACATCGCGTACATTTATGGTCCTTCTCCACTAACGTCTTGAACCAGTATTTTTCTAAATTCTAAATTCCGTAAAATTTTCAATGATGCCTATCACAAGGAGCCAAACAAAACAGGCTCGGATGGCTTCAACTTCCGATCCCGGGGCACGCCCTGCGGTCACAAAAGAGGGGGATCACGCGGATAACGTGAACAGTGACATGTGTGTTAGTGAACGTACGATATCGTCTGCAACAACTGCGACCATCAGAGCGCAGAAGCTCGCTGCAGAAGCAGATTTCCGGCGCCGCCAGCTCGAGCGGGCGCGGCTACAGGCGGAGCGTGAGCAGCAACGCGAGCGTGAGCAGGCGGAGCGTGAGCAGCAACGCGAGCGTGAGCAGGCGGAGCGCGAGCAGCAACGCGAGCGAGAACTGGCTGCACTTGCGGCAAAAGCGGACGAAGAAGAACTGCGTGCTAAGCTTGCCATGATTGAGGTTACATCTGGCGGGTCGCGTAGTTCGCGTCGCAGCTCTAGAGCTTCACATCACAGCTCTTGCTCATCACAACAAAGGATTGAGACGTGGGTAAAAACTCAACAAAAACAGGTAAAGGATTTTATTTATATGAACGACGCGATTCCAGCACAATCACTGGGTGTAGAGCTCTCTAATGGCAACGTTCCATTAGTTGAAACCAACGCTCACGAGGGCAATTCTGAGCGGCCGTCACATAACACGGCAGTCGCACGGTCAGAAGCCCGAGCTAACAATATGTTAGAGAGTTCACAGCTGATTAATACCTCATTGTGCCCAGCTTTTTCTGAAATGGTGAAAGCTATTACTGAGTCAGCATCAGCTACAAGGGCTCTTGTTATAACTCAAACTGGAAACAAAAAGGTGCATCACGTAAATTTGCCACAGTTCTCAGGCGATGCACTGCATTGGCTCCAATTTAAAAAAGCTTACGACAATACTAAAGACAATTACTCTCCTTTAGAGAACGTCGCGCGACTGCAAAACGCTCTACAAGGCGCGGCGCGAGAGGCGGTCGCGGCACAGCTGCTGGCGGCCGAGACGCCCGACGACGTGCTGCAGTTCCTCGAGCACAGCTTCGCGCGGCCGGAGGTGATCGTGTTCCACGAAGTGTCATCCTTGAAGAGTTTGGCGAACCTCACTCTGGATTTGAAGGGTTTGGCTAACTTTACGGCACGAGTACGAAATAGTGTAGCTACTATAAGACTATTGCGCCAAAACGATTACCTACATTCGCCTGAGTTATTTTATTGCATTCTAAATAAGCTTAACTATACTATGCGAATGAGGTGGACTGATTTTGCTTTTGACAACCAGGAACACAAAAGTAAATTAGAGTTGTTAAGTGATTTCTTAGTACGGGAGCTCGACCGACATACTAAGTTTGGTTTATCACCTGATTCCATCCAAGCCACTCCTATGTCTAAATCTTCTTCTTCTAAACCTATCACTCGTTCTGAAATATCTGTTCATGCAGTAGGTGACTCAAAAACTAAAAATAAATGTCTTTATTGTGACAAACCACACAACATCAAAGATTGTTCAGGTTTTAAGTCTTTGACAGTTGAGGATAGGTGGATTTGGCTGCGCAGTAAGAAAATTTGCTACAGGTGTCTTAAAGGCAACGTTCACACCTGGAACAATTGTAAGGCAGCGGCATGCGGCGTCGACGGGTGCACGCGGCGACATCACGCACTCCTTCACGGCTCGACTGCGACAGCACCCCCTCCGTCTCAACCGCAGATTGAAGAAGTAGTTGGTTTGTCGACTTCAAATCCTCAGACGCGTTTATGCACTACCTTGTTGAAAGTTGTACCCGTAACTATTACGGGCCCTACAGGATCTTACGATACGTATGCGCTATTAGATGATGGCAGCACCGCCACGCTTATAGACTCTGCGGTGGCCAACAAAATCGGCGCTACGGGTCCATCTGACACTATTAAAATCAACGCAGTAGGTGGTATGAACAAAAACACAAACATTTCTTATGTCACTTTCAATATTAAAGGCAGGTACACACATGAGTCATTTGAGATAAAAAATGCTCGCACTATAGATTCTTTGACTTTGCATAAACAAACGATAGAACATTCGGATATTGCCAAATACCATCATTTAACCGATTTAACCGACATGCTCATCTATAACGATGCGGTACCAACGATACTTATCGGTGCAGAGGACTGGTACTTGTCAATCACTCGCGAGGTCCGAAAGGGCCGCCGTTTTGAACCAGTTGCTTGTCTCACTGCATTAGGCTGGACTTTATATGGCTCAGTTAGTAGGCGAACAATTCCAACCACTTTTGTTAACCACACAGTGTGTACCACACTTTACACCGAAAATGAGCAAGTTGATTCTTTGGATTTTTTGATCAAAGAACAGTACAAATTAGAATCGATTGGTATAAGTAATCACAAAACTTATAATACGGAAGATCAACGTGCTATTGAAATTCTCAGTGCTACAACAGAACGCTTGCCTTCAGGTAGATTTATAGTAGGTTTACCGTGGCGCCATGAAAGCACTGTCGTACCAGACAGCTACTTTCAGGCGGAGTCTCGACTTTTTTCTTTAGAACGACGAATGGCCCAAGACAGTGCTTTCAAGGAAGCCTATAATACCTACATGACTGACATGATAAAAAAAGGTTATGCAGAAGAATGTGCGATTGACACTTATCACACAAAGGATAACACTAAGGTCGTTCACGTTACGGAAACACCTCGTTGGTATCTTCCACACTTTGGAGTTTTCCACCCTCAGAAAAAGAAGTTGCGTGTGGTACATGACGCGGCTGCTAAGACTTCCGGCGTCAGTCTGAATTCTTTGTTGCTGCCCGGGCCTGATCTTCTTCAATCGCTTCTAGGAATCTTGTTTCGTTTTAGGGAAGGTCGAATAGCTATGACAGCTGACATCAAAGAGATGTTCCCACAAGTGAGAATCAGAACTCAGGATCGTGATGCCTTACGTTATTTATGGAGATCAGACCCTGGCCAGGACGTCAGGGAATTTAGAATGACGTCGGTAATTTTCGGTGCATGTTCCAGCCCATTTACCGCACTTTACATTAAAAATAGAAATGCGAACGAACTAGCCCATTTGTATCCAGAAGCCGCTGATGCAATAGTCCACGATCACTATATGGACGATTTTATAGGGAGCGTTGACGACGCTCTTGAAGCAGCACGCCTGGCTATTGACATTGTTACTGTACATAAAGCCGCGTGCTTTGAGATGCGGGGTTGGTTGTCAAACGATCCGAGGGCACTGAATTTAATACCTGATGACTTACGTGCAACTCCTACTCCTGAAGTTTCTTTAGGTAACCCAGTGCGTGCCTTAGGTGTTTTTTGGTACCCAAGCGAAGACACTTTAGGTTTTAGGACAGGTTTACAAGAAGACTTAAAGTCACATAATCTTAAATTAACTAAACGCAAAGTGCTCTCTCAACTGATGCGTGTATATGATCCTTTAGGCCTACTAGCTCCAATTGTTGTAAAGGGTCGTATTATGTTTCAATCTCTTTGGCGTAGCAACATCGGATGGGATCATCAGTTACCACCAGCTGAGGTCAACGCTTGGCAGGTATGGTTGTCAGAGCTAAATGCTATAGCAAACATTCGCATCCCGCGTTGCTATTTCAAAGCTGAAATTCTAGAACGCGAGTTACACATTTTTGCCGATGCGAGCGAGCTTGCCTACGCTTGCGTAGCCTATTGGCGTTTTATTTTACCAGATGACAACTTTAAGCTCGCTCTTATTGGGAGTAAGTGTAGAGTCACACCATTGAAACCGGTTTCTATTCCACGTTTGGAGCTCCAGGCGGCACTTATTGCTTCGCGTTTTGCCGTCACGATAACGGAAAGTCATAAAAATAAACCGCAACGAACATTTTATTGGAGTGACTCAAGGACAGTTCTCAGTTGGCTTCGAGCCGACGCTCGCACATTCCGGCCTTTTGTTGCCCATCGCGTAGGTGAAATTGTTGAGAACACAAACGTTGACGACTGGCGATGGGTTCCAACAGACTTGAATGTTGCAGACGATGCGACGAGGGTTCGGCGAATCGAATCATCGTCGAGGTGGTTTGTTGGCCCGTCGTTTTTACTTACACCTCCCGACATGTGGCCAAGCGAACCATCAGCAGAGATCGCACCAGTTCTCACAGAACTTAAAACAACGAAAATGTGTGAATTGGTGGGATTTACCACAACGCGTGAGCTCTTGCCTACTCCTATAACCGCAGACCCAGATCGGTTTAGCGTCTGGACACGTCTTGTCAGGGCAACAGCACGAGCTCATCAAGCCGCGATGATATTTAAAAAACTTTTAGAAACTCATCCTCAAAATTCAAAATCCCGGAATAACGCTTTTTCTACAACATCAAACAACTCACCTGAATGTAATTCATCTCATCGTCATAGTTTGGGGGCGCAGCTGTCAACAATTCCTGCTATTTCCGCTGAGCACATTAAAACCGCCGAAGAACATTTATTGAGAAGGTGTCAACAAGAAAGCTTTGATGAAGAAATTCGCTGCATTCTAGCATCACAAGCTCTCCCAAAGAACAGCTCTCTTCTTAAACTGTCGCCGTCTTTCGGAAAGGACAAGATTTTAAGGCTGGCAGGACGCATACAGCTTGCTCCGAATATCAGTGAAGATGCAAGGAATCCAGTGTTGCTTGATGGTCGTCACTCAATCGCCCGACTTTTGTGTCATCACTATCACAAGCTCATGGCACATGCAAATAACGAGACTGTCGTTAACGAAATTCGTCAAAAAATACTGGATTTTACGCCTCAGACCTACAGTCAGAACAATCTCTAAGAACTGCAAATTCTGCCGCATAAAAAAGTCAGTACCACTATCTCCACCAACCGCTGATTTGCCCATTGAACGACTAGCTCATCATCAGCGGCCATTTTCACATGTTGGACTTGACTATTTCGGCCCCCTGGAAGTTACTGTCGGACGTCGAAAAGAAAAGCGATACGTTGCCTTATACACATGTCTGACAGTCAGAGCAATACACCTGGAGGTAGTCAATAGCCTTTCCACCGACTCGGCGATCATGAGTTTACGTCGTTTCATTGCCAGAAGAGGAACACCCACAACCATCATGTCTGATAACGGCACAGCTTTCGTTGGCGCAGAAAAGGAGTTAAAGCAGTTTTTTGGGTCTGCCGTTGAAGACTTCACAGCTACCAGAGGCATAACCTGGAAGTTTGTGCCTCCAGCGGCTCCATTTTTTGGTGGATGCTGGGAACGAATGGTGCGGTCAACTAAAACAGCACTTCGAGTAACGTTGCACCAGAAAGCGCCAAAAGAGGAAACGTTTCTAACTTTCCTTTTAGAAGCGGAAGCCGTTGTCAACTCTCGCCCATTGTCGCATGTGGCTGTGGACACTGAAGACGAAGAGGCACTGACTCCGTTTCACTTTTTGATTGGCCAGTCGTCAAATATATCAGTTCCATCACCTGCTTTCAATGACTCTGTACTGGTTGGAAGAGCAGAGTGGAAAAAGGCATCCCGACTAGCAGATAATTTTTGGGCACGCTGGATACGAGAAGTCCTGCCTACACTGCAAGCCAGACCACCGTCTGCACCCAACACCAAGAATATTAACGTTGGCGATATTGTTGTGATTGCAGATGACCGTTTTCCACGAGGAGTATGGCCAAAGGGTCGAGTCACCCGAGTCCACCCTGGTCGAGACGGAGTAGTACGGGTTGTTGACATTGCTACAAAAGGGGGAGAGTTGCGTAGGCCAGTCAAAAAGGTAGCAGTTATTGCGTAGGGTTACAACATTGGCTTGTCACACTCTTTTAGTTTCCGTATTTGCATACGAAGGGGGAGAATGTGGCAAACCAATCTCTTTTCTAAACTTATACTGTTTTTTTGAATATTTCTTTTTTATTTATTTTGACAAGTTTATGTTTTGTTAGTTTGCTTTTTACGTTCGAAGTAAAACGGTGATTTTAATTGAAATATCCTTTTATTTTAAAACGCAAATTCTTTCCTGATCCCTCACATCGCG
>OY757252.1:8592412-8717999 GCA_963584085.1 Pyrausta aurata
AACGTAAAGAACAATATCCATGTGAAGGACTATCCATCGGAAAGAATGCTTTGATTCAGTGTTGGACTCAAAAGTTGTTGTGATTTTAAAAGAGAGATTAAGCGATTTACCGCTCGGAATCCTGGTGAGTGTGGAATTTTAATGCTGATTCTTAAGGGGATTTGTTGTGTCACGACGTAAACAAATATGCGCGCAAGGTGCTCTTAGGCTGGTTGGTCGTGGCGCAGGGTGAGGCCAGGCTGCAGGCGGGATAGGGCGCGTCCCGGTGTCCCGCGGCCGCGGCCCGCGCCCTGTCGTGTGTATATCCGACCCCTTTTCCAGTTTTCCGCCCGCCTTTACACTCTACTTACGATAAGTTCTTTTGGCGCTTACGCGCCTTATGTAATATTATTACTATAGTTTATTTTTATCGACTTGATTTTAAATTAAAGTTATTATAATTCAACGATTTGTATCTTTACAATAACGTTACATATTTATTTAATTGTTGGTTGAATTGAGTTTTGCAATGATGCTATAAATAAATTACCAATTTACTACGTTAGATATGTATTATTTCCTGATACCTTTGTTTAATTTAAGCAGTTAAATTGTGATGATTAGATGAGAAACGACAATAAGCTTTTTGAGGAGTATGAAACTTTCTTGAAAGCGGAATAAAAATCATGGGAACCTAAAAATAACTAACTAAGTAGATATCATAGGTAAGGGGTCAAGCTACTTCTACTATTTACGAAATGATTTCAAAAATAATATTTTATATTATCATATATTTTGCAAATACTACCTGTGTCTGACCACATAAACGTACGTAAGTAAACTCTAATCAATTGGCTATCATGATGTCATGAGGTGCGAAATACTTTAATTTATCGTCGCAATCAGGAAAACACTCGAGAGCCGATTAGTAATTGTTGTCTAGCCGTGGAAACGTCAACAATGAAGTCATCCACGTCTCATGCTGATTCTCACAGCTCAGTTTGTTTACTTGTTATACTTTGATTTAAGTATTCACTTTATCATTACTAGTGGAATTCTCATAACGTTGACATTTCCCACACAATAACTATTATCAGGTGGTCGATCGCTCGCGTCTCAAAGTGAAAGCATTGATCCCACAAACTGTGGCTCGGGCAGGTACCTTTGTTGCCATAATTAGCCGATTTAAATTAGATAATCATTGAACTCAGCGTAGGTATCAAACTTTCTTCTCAATCGTTTATTGATTGATAAACGTTTATGTTCAATAAAAATGATTAAAAACAACTTTCTCCGCAATTTGCGGTCCGGACACAAACATTGTAAAAACATCTAATGATATTGTTTCATATTTTTGGCAAAAAAAACCATAGCTCAGACCGGGATAGTAAATAATACTACCCAATTACTCAAAATATTAGTATGTATTTAGTAGAAATTGTGATTTAAACGAGCAATATATTCCACATAGAAACTTTTAATAAAAACTAAGCTTATAAGGTTTAACCGATTACAATAAAATTAGCTGTATGGTTTAATTTGATACTTTAGTACTTAGCAAAATTATTAGTTATCAAAGTTAAACACTAATATACCCTAACCAAATGTCAGAATGGCTATTTAAATGACCATTGGATATGTTTTTTTTTCGTGTTTACTAACTACCTAATAATTTCGAAACATACGAATAACATTGAGAATGAGATGTTATTATTTGAGTAAAACTTTGATAACGTTTCAAATTCATTGGTAACACACCCGTCGGAAGTTAATGTCAAAGACTGTAACCAGTCTTAGTCTAAACTTAGTCGGTTATAACTCACCGACCAAGATTTTGAGTTATAGCGTCCAATAACAAGCTTTACGATATGGTAGCTTTTGGCTAAGCTCGTTTGCCACAGCTAATCGCGGGATGTTAACCTCTGCTGGCCGCGTCTGATGTCATATGCAAACGATGTTCCACCCACCACACTCCCCGATAGTATAATGGCCATTTACATTTTAGTGATCTTCTTCATATCAGCCATCCATGAATGAGATCATTACCATAATGGAATAAAAAGTAACAGTACATAACTCTAATCATTAAATTGAATTGTAATTGGCATATTACACTCAAAATAACAAGTAACAGTAATAAAGTTTAAAATTTAAGTATCGTTGTAGGTAATGTAGTGGGAGAGATGATTTGAATTTTCGCAATTAAGGCCTATAATATTGCTATACACATATATTGCTGCAAATTTGGTATTAATTAACCTGTCAAGCGCAATATTTGTTGCAAAGTTACCTTGGAATTGTTTGGTAGTACTTTTATTTTTATTTTTATTCAGCGTGTCGATTTTATTTGAGTCTCTGATGACATCAACAAATGACAGCTCTATCCTAAAATGAAAGCCAGATTTATTCTACATACACTTCATGATCATTCTCATTCTGACTCCATGTTCATTCTCTCTTATTAGACAAAACATTGGCGATCCCGTTGTTTATGTATTTAATATAGACTGCTTTTGATGTTTTTATAGACACATTTTAATTAAGAAAGTACATTTCCTTAGCGCGTGGGCGAAGCGGCGCAGCTGGACGCCATCTTATTAAGTTTTGGTTTTCGCAAATATTGGCCTAAAAACCATGAATATAATAGATCTTAAACTTACTAAACTGGTAGTATCATTAATAACTCACCGTAGAAGTATTTTCAATTAACCTAAAAATGAGAAGACATCGATTTTTTTTGTGAATTCTTGTATGAAACCTCAATAAATAATTACAAATACATAATTGTAAAGAATGTAGATGCAGTAAGATTTTTAATTCATGAGAAACAAAACTCATTCCGATGCTCATTTTGGATATCTGGGGTCGCCATCACCGACTATCGTTTGTTACGCCTCCCCGCGCGCTGTTTTCGGCGACACACATCTTGATAGCGTCCGGGACACTCGCCTTTTGCGGTGGACTCCTCAGTCCTCACAAAAAGAGAAGATTTTTATCCAACTTCTTTCAATTTCGTGTGCGATAACTTTGAAGGAGGGCGCTCGCGATAAACTGCTGGGTACTTATTCCGTCGTTTGTGACGCGTTCACTCGCCGGGCCGCTATGTAAATGTCGCGTGCCGATGGAGTCATAGGTTCGAAAGTCAATACATATAAATTGCAAAATTGTGTAGAAAATGATTTTACATAATACGAATAACGGAATATGGCAGCATTTTCGCAATCTCTAAAAATAGAATTCGTGAATCGTCTTATTCTTCGTAGTTGTTTTCTTTTCTCAGTTTTCAAAATAATTTAAAGATGTATTTGTGTCGAAAGAACGTCTTTTAATTTACAAATTATTCTGTGTTATTTTGTAACAAATATATCTTTAAATTATTTATTCACAAATACATGTGGAATTGCTGGTTAAGACTGATTTAACACTCGAGCTACACGTAAGCTTAAATATATGTCCATACATTTAATCAAAGCAAACGGAGTGGTTGCTCTGCAATGCTCAACTTATCATGGAGTGGAACAATAAATAAGGCGAGCAATCAGTTGGTGGGCCTCGGCGGCTGTTACCATACCGCTTGCACAAGCCGCCTAATTAGATGTTCCACTACGATTGGCTACTGTTTACTACAAATATTGCATTGTTGTTAGGTAGGTCCTGTTTGTTTTCATGCTCGCCGGTTGCGCACCAACCGGTCGAAGGCAAAACATTCGCGCGTTCGCTACGGCTTTCTAGAGATTTTCCTGAAACCAATTGTATGAATGAATGCCATTTTGCTGAGTTGATTTATTATTTCAAGAGGATATCATTGTTTCTCCATATGTTTGTCAAAGGGACGTCATGGACGGGACGTTATGGTGAATCATGATAAGGTTTTAAGAAAAAGTTGATTGAAGAAGGTAGCAATTCTGAGCTAAATGGTTTAAAAATATTTCATTTAAGATTACCTAAGTACATTTAAATCATCCTTTCAATAAAGATATTTTCGGAAGCTTGAACCGACTTATTATTCGTGATTTCATCTTGATTAACAGATAACTCATTATTAGAGGAATCTTGCACTTTCGTAGATAAGTATGTTTGCATGACTGATAATAAGTGATAACCCGAGCGGCATTCAGAAGATAAACGAAACTGTTTTTGCCAAAATAAAATTGGTTCCACATTGCATATGGTGAAAGCCGACATCAAATAAATTCTTAGGGTGGTAAATAAAAAAAATCCAACTTTATCAGAATATTAACTGCATTAATAAGTAAGTGACGAAGACTGCAACCTGAACTGTGTAAAGGATTATGTGCAACAATCGTAAGTTAAAACGAAATATACTTCTTACTCAACACTGTCTAGGGATATTTTGTACGAAGTTCTGATAAATGGGTTTAAAAAAAATATATAACATGTTGTATGTTATTTTTAATAAATGTTGATTTAATTGAGTAAATCTAAAATATCCCTTGACAGTGTTGATGTGTGTATTACATACACTTAGATTGGTAGAAGTTTTATTTAAAAGTTTCTGGCATTGTACGGATAATAGGGATTATTACCTTCGTTTTAGTAAACGTTAGTACTGTTTTCATAAAACAATAGTAACCGAATGAAACTATTACCCACTCTGCTGCTACTTGGCCAAACTTGCTACATTCATAACTGTATTTACAAATGTCAAAACAAAAGGTGGATATTACACTTCACCCAGTTGTGCACAAACTGAATAATTGCTTATTCTTATTCTTAGTTTAATAACACACATATGCCGCCGGATTACAGCGGGGAGTGCATTGAATATTCGTATACCGTTAATACGCGATATGAATGAGCTTAATTTATGATACGGCCGAAGATGATAACTAACGGTGTTTTATAATTATATTTGCGATGCTCTTAAGATGATTCCGTGTTTAGGTAATGCTTGGATTATTTAAATAACAACGTCCCCGGTAATATTGGTTTTAAAAGATTTCATGTAAGCAAACCAAAAGCATGATGGAACTGGATGGAGAAAAGCAATCTAATTTAGGTTAAAAGAAACGTTTTTTTGCAAATTGTGTAAACATGTTTCATGTTAATTGAGGACCACGCTATTGAATATTTATGGCACACTCACTTTTACCTACTCCCAGTTAAAATTTATAATTCCCGTTCAATAAACATGACCTCACCCGTTTTAGTAGGTTACCGAGGAAAGATTCAATTATGAGATACGGACGAACAATACTGTGTGATGCGGCAACCAACCTTTGTTTGCCTTCTTCTCAATACCTGACATGTATCAAACATCTGATGTTCCGTAGATGTAGAGCGATCAAAGATGTGCGGTAAAAAGTTAGATTTGATGAGTCAGGTTTCTATTCAACCTATGACATGGATGAAATTGAAATACATATACCTATCTCCGGTATCTGCCTGCATCTGCATTAAGTACAGTTAGGCGTTTATGTCGTCTATGATGCTGAGTCGGGTTCCGCGAATTTCAGTCAGTAAGCACTTAACGCGAAAATTGTTGAGAGCCGTGAGAATGAGTAGCCCTTCGGAACGGGACCCGGGAGTAACGGGCCGCTCGGAGCCCCGGGCGATATGCTAATGTGCCGGCTCCGCGGACGCCGAGACTGCCTCTGGTGCCACTAACCCACATCTCGCCGCCGTGATGCGACTGTTTGTGGTCAACGCGTTCCCAAACACGCTTGTTATACTTTCATATCGATCGACGAAAGTTCTCAATGACCGTAAGTAGGGTGTGGGCGTACGCCTCACGACCATCAGCTACTAAAATGATAGTCATCATTATTATTGTTGTAAATAGACACACTGCCAAAAATACCGCGATGGTCATCGCCCCGGCTGTGGCCATTTTTATTAGAACCTCAAAATTGATTATATTAGAGTTGAATTATTTCAATTTGTTTTCGTGGACGTGACGCCTTATTTGGTGGATAAAAGATATCCCAGAATAACTAACGGCTATGGCTGTTTCCGATATTGGCCCATCTTAAAATGTTCAAGTGCAGCGCAACGGTGAAAGAGAGAGGCCGTACGCAGTCCTCGCGTGCCGCTCGTCTCGGGCGCAACTCTAAATATTATTGCAGTTTTGTTACGCAAGCTCATGAATATTTTTTTGTCTACAGATAGCGAGCCTAAAACGGATTGCAGTCCATTGAAACGCGCGTGTGCGCGTTTCTCTCGCGATGGCGACTGACGTGGCCGCCGAGGACTTCGTCACCATCGTCCCGGTGGGCGAGGGCCGGCCTGTCATCAGGGAGAACACTTTCGTAACGGTTCTGACGGTGGGCGCGGCGGCCGGCGCGGCTGAAGTCGTAGTGAGGAGACCACGAGGAGAACGTCTTGGTCTTGGTCTAAAATTTGAAGGAGGCTCTGCGGCGGCTGAAAAGGTTAGGAGACTATTAGTACAATCATGCGCTGAAGATAGTCCTGCTGCTAACGCTGTCACTCCTTGGGGGAAACTGATCCCTGGTGATGAAATATTGGCTATAGATGGCGTGTCGGTTTCTGAACTGACCAGAATAGATTGTGTTCGTAGATTAAAAGATTCCGATGAAACACTATCGCTGTTGGTACGACACTTTGAGACTCAAGGGAATGTCGAAAAGAGTAACACAGATATTTCAGAAACGACGACAACCACAAAACTGAACTCTGAAATTGTCAGACCTACAACGTTACCACCACCAGTACCCCCCAGAAAACTTGGTAAGAAAAATTCATTTAAGGACAAACCAATGCTCCAAACCGTGGGAGAACAAAACACAGTTAATAGCGATGTGCATCAACACATAATTAGTGAGAAAGAGGTCGCTATGAATGGTCAGCACAATGGCATGACCACAATGACAAAATTATCTAGGAAGTCTTCATTTGATAGTCACATCCATCGCCAATCTAAGGAAGGTATAGCCTGTCTAAAAAAAGGTTCCCCTGAAGAAGTAAGACGTTTAGTGCGTCGTTTGTCTGACGGTAAAGCAATGCCACCAGAAGCAGAAGTGTACATAGATTTACTGTCAACAGAATGGGAGCGATGTCTTCTACTTGCGGATGCCGAATCTGATGACACCGGGAGCTCGATATCAACTGTAGTAGATCGTTTAGGTTCTATGACAAGCTCTGTAGAAAATAGTATACCTTCTACGCCAATACTACAACCTAAAACGATTGATATACAGAAAGTGTTGAATTGCATCGAAAATATAGATTCGAATATTTTAAAAGATATGGCAAACAATAAGTTCTTAGAGCTGCAAATAGAAATAAATAAAGAACCAACAGTATTAGAAAAATCTTCAATGACAAATAATAACAATAATCAGGAGAATGTAAATCAATCATCACTTAATTCAGATGAACCATCACCAAAGAAATTATTGCAAAACGACAAAAATAATAACAATCCAATAGTACCAAATACCAACCACGTTGAAACGAATTATCAATCACAAATCAAAAAGGAGATTAAAGTTGAGCAGCCGGTTATTGAGAAGCCTAAACCAATGCCAAGAAACGCTAAAGTGGAGCGATCCGTCAGTGAGAAAAAACCAAGACCAATCCCTATACCGGAGACTCCCCCGCCCCCTGTACCTGAGCCGTTATTAACTCCAACCAAAAAGAACTGCATAGAGTCATGGTTGCAACGTTCCGAAGCCGAGATGAATAACAAGACTATTGAGAAAGTCGAAGAAAACGTGTTGCCTGAAGCATTGCCTCGGCTAATAGATTTCGTACCGAAGCCCCAATTCAAGGAAAGGGAATCGAATGAAGTACAGCTGACGCGGCCGACAACTGCGCCGCCGCCTCCGCCGCCGGCGCCTCCGGTGGAGACTCGCGAAGACGGCTCCGGGGCGTCCCTCGACACTATTGGAGAACTGGATGAATCAACCGACGTCACTGACAATGTGTAAGTACTTTTTAACTTTTTGTAAATTAGGTACATTCATTCTTTAAGATAGATTTTACCATCAGTTGAGTCTGAGTTTTGTTCTAAGTTCATATAACAAAATTGAGTGAATCCAAGCGTAAAATAAAATAAAACGCGCTTAGCCGTGTTGAAAAATGAAGAGCGTTCCGCGACAAATCAGGGCCGTCAGAGAATTTGTTGCGGTGTGTCCGTCACCGAGTCCGTTTACTTGTTAAAATAAATTCTTGCTATTCAGACGGAGACGATGTAAACCCGACTATCCGTCCCTGCAAACGGTCGTTTTTCTCATAAAGTGTTGCTTGTAGAAACTTTAGTATGACACTCGGCGTTCATAGTCGTAAAGGAAATGATATAGAATATGTCTCTCATAAACAGGATATAAACGCATGAAAGCCTTGATGAATACTTTATGCGTGAGGATACTAAAGCTGAGATTTTGGTTTACTGTTTTGGTCCTGCAAAGTGCTATTTAATCTGCTGGTACTAAAGACAACAATAAGATTTTTGGCTAAATAGTTAACCGGAAAAAACACATGTGTTAGGCTCAAAATGAAATTTCATAATAATTGCGAATACTGAATTAAAAAAAAGGTTTATAAAGTAGGTTAACGGAACATTAATTAACCCCCCCCAGTTCCCTATTGCACAATGTTACGCATGTCACTGTCATGGATATGTCTCTTCACTGGTTAATTACACCATTTTGCAAAGAAAAGTTCATTATCGAGTATGAGGCCGTCATCAATGGAGAAAAGTGGATTTCCACCCGAGGGTAATCGCGGTCGCAATTGAAAACGTCCATTTAAACTTAAGTCTATGCGATGCTAGAAATTAACCTTTCATTTCTAACGGAAACTGAGTTTAATGTTTTCTCGGCTCTCGTAATGCGAATGTGCATCAGCGCCGAGCAGCCTTCTACTTGAAGCCCGTCAAATACCTAGAGACCATGTACGAGTATGTCAATGTTTTTCTTCGACACGTTATGTAACTTGACTGAGGTGTTTCAGTGTTGTTTATTGATTACACTACAACTACTAAGCAAGATACATACTTTTCCTTAATTATTATAAAGTAAGCCTCAGTCCATATAAGCAGCGTTTTTTGATTCTGGCTGTAATCGTTTCTTCCTTCTTGCCTGTCAGTAAGGCCTGATTTTTCAATAGCCAGTAAGAAATATTCGTTGAAAAAAATACAATATGGCTACTTTGAAAACGTCACCTATATTTCAGCAATCGTTTAGGTAAATTTCATTTTAAAATTGGTGGTTTTATACTTATTCAGTCGAATAAGGTTTATCTGACGTTTGAAAAATCGGTTCTAAGTACATTATATCGATATTTGTGGAACGTACACTGCCCACTAAAGGTAGCCTTTTATTTTACTCTTCACTAAAGCTTAGTTGAAGTTTCATAAAAGCATTGCCATAAGTTTGGCCACCCCACTTTAGCACTCGTCTGACACTCGGAGTGCGAAACGTTTTCACACACGGGCATGCAGCCTGCTTATATACAACACTGCGGCATTTTATCATTGTATCGACTTCAAAAAAGGAGGTATTTAATTCGACCTGTTTGTATATGATATCGTTAGAATTGGATAACATTTAAGAATGTGGATCTATTAAGGCTTCCAAACATTGTGCAAAATTATCGTAAGTGTGTATGTTTATATGTGTATAGTACTTATGTCTCAGGATTTCTCGACAACGAGAAGTCATAGCTCGAGATGATTATTTTTTAGTTTAATCTGATATATTTCAACTAAGTGTACAGTGTAAGTTTATAAAAATTGGTCTAGTAGTTTTTGAGATTTGAGTAATAACAAAAAAATATAAAAAAAGATTAAAAAATAAACCACCTTAAAAACTTATTAAATAACTGAAAACAACGCATTAAGCTTTTTATATAGGTCAATGTAAGTCTGATAAAAAGGTAACTGGCTAGCTAGCTTATATAAAGTAAAGTGCTTGCAATGGTAATTAAAGAAAAAATGCACCCAGTTTATTAGAAACAGAAACTCGCAACGCTACTGCCAAATGAGTTTTCGGTTCAAAAGACTAATAACTTATAATTAAAGCATCTTCATTGTTTCCCGGCGAACAATACATTTACCATTTGCACAGGAACAACGAGGAACAAAGAAAAGAATATTTTATTCGGAGCGGTGACACACATGGAGAGTTTTCTCTGTTTCCATACAAACTACAGTAACAATGGCGTGGTGCGGCTGGGGCGCGGCCGCCCTCCTAGCTCACTGAAAATGCACCAGCCGATAGGGCTGCCTACGGATTTTTTGTTAACGTTTGAGATAGCGCTTTTTGTTGGAAGGGCTTTAAGGCGGTCTTTGTTATAAGATTCTTAAATGTCTAAAAGTCAAAAGTACCTACTTACCTATGCAAATCTGAAGCTACTAATATTTTTTGAATATTTAATTCTGATTCAAGATATCGGTATATTATATGCTGATGTAGGTGTAAAGACCGCAAGGCTTAAGTGGGACTGGGCAGGCCACATGAACAGAATGTGCCCCAAAAAATGGACTAACATCGTCACCCACTGGGTGCCTACTGATGGACGTCGTCCGAAAGGCAGACCCAGAAAACGATGGCGAGATGATCTGGATCACTTCTGCGAAGACTGGCCAGCTCAGAGCAATAACCGCGACCACTGGAGAAGTTTGGGGGAGGCTTTTGCCCAGCAGTGGGACAGTAATAGCTAACTAAAAAAAATATGTATGGTATGTGGTATCATATGCAACGCATTAACTTACAAAGAATACCGTATATGTAAGTATTTGATGTCAAAAGCTTTTTACAGACAGCCCTACAACGCGTCTATCTTCACACAAAGTTGGTACAGGCAATCGATATTCGTTATTTGGCACCAACAATTTAGATTCGAAAACGAAAGGCATTTAAATTATGACTTTCTACACAGTTTTGGATATGAAGATATCGATTTGATGCAAGTTTAATAAAATAACAAAAATATTGATGTGTGCGTTGAACAAACATGCTATTATTACAATTTCAAAGTATCAAACAGAAGTTATTGACCCTTAACACGTAACAAGTGCGGCCACTGCACGATCTGAGCGATTATGTATTGCAAAAGAATATTCATCAGAACAGAAAATGGTCACGGATTCAGAACATGAAATAGAAAGTCAGTTGCAATCAGTCTTCGGCATGCGTCTGTCAATCGACTCAAATATATTTGTGGAACGAGTACGTTTGATCGTAACCTCTGCTCGAGCGGCTCGTTATGACCTGTTATGAAGATTCATGACTAGAAAATATTTGATATCAGACCTCGCTCCCGCTTATGGTCACGTGTCGTGAGGTGATTGATGCGAGTGCCTATATTTTTTTCACGGCAGTGTGATTAACCTAGCAACATAACATTTTCTTGCAAAACAAGTGTAGTAGGATAGGTTGGCACACTGAGCAATAAATAGAGTTAATGACCATCTTTTGCGGAAATCTATTAATCTGATGATAAATCCAGTTTCGATACACAATAAATTATGGTAATTTTAAGTGCAGCATATTTATTTTCATGTCAGTCCGGTATCTATAGATTTTTTTTATCGAAAAGTGTCGAAGGAAGTTTAAATAAGGCTTTATAATTTGTCACAGCGATCTAGTTTAATTAGATGCCGCCGTTTAATGCACTGCCTAGGCATCCAATTTACTGACCGATTTAACCAGATAGTGGCCACATACATCGGAATTATTAACACTATTAAACTATTCTCAATATTCAATGTTATTAATAACATATTCTTTGCATCCATCCAATTTTCAATACCTTTGAATTTGCTTTATTGAATGTTTAGTCTTTGTGAGTAGACAAAAAAGAATAAAATACTTTCTTAGTCTCAGTTTTTATCACTTACGTATTTTATTGGCCAGTTTAGGTAGAAGCGAATTAAAAACTCATAACTCATCCCACTCAGAGAGCTGGTTCTCAGGAAAACGGGAAAGTTAAAGCTAACTTATTTTGCACCGGGAATTGTATGTGTGAGCGTACAAAGTTTCATCTTTCTAGGTCGACTCTCATTTGCGAAGACAAATAGAAAATGTATATGCTTGCAGATAACACATAAGTAGCCCGTCTTGTTTGATTAATCGCGACAGCAGAAAAATGTTGCCTTAACACTATTTCTGAAAACAACTTTCTTGCCAAAATAAAACGATACTTTAAGTGATTGATAAGACAATTTATTGCGGATGTTTCTTATCACCAAATGCATTTAGATAAAAAGTCTTGTACATGAACATTAGGGATTACATTGATCATTTTAGACTAGTAAACCAGTTGAGTGAGACTTGGTCATTTGTATGAACTCTGGCTATGTTAATAATAGTCCTTCCTAGGCTGGTTTACACAAAAGAGCAAAAGTTATCGATTAACGCGCTTTCTCTGAGAATGTTCGTAATGATGGTAAAAGCAAGCGGGTTTTGCATGTAATATAGGTACCTATAGGTAGTGGTACAAGTTTCTGTGTTACAGTTCCACTAACTCTTTGCTAACGGCTAATTCATAGGCCTCAAACTTGTTCGCTCGCGCCACTACTGCTGCGTTGCCGTGTGAATACATATTTAACGGCTGCATACTAAATTCGACATTTCTAATTGCCCCCGTGTTACACCCACGGAGCTAACGGCACTCATTTTACTTCCATAATAGTATTATCATTACTTACAATCTAGCTTACATTCAATTGTGTTGTTTATCGGACTCTCGCGAGCGACAATCGTCAGAGATTATGAATGAGCACTTTCGGAGTGGAGGACACTTCAATCTTTGGAATGTCGAACTGATGAATGAATGTAGAGAGATGTTGACGGAAATAAGAATGTAACAATAATTTGTTGTTAGTCGTTATATTTAAAATTGATATTTAAAATTCCAAGAGGTAAAGGAAATTTTGACGATGTAAACAATACTCTTTCACAAGTACTACATTGGTTTACTGTTAATAACCTACTTCTTAATGGAAGTAAAACAAAATGCGTTAAGTTTACGATGCCTAACGTCCGACAGGCACCAACTCAGGTTAAGATCAAAGATAAATCCCTTGATACCATTGACTCCACAACATTCTTGGGTATCACTTTAGACTCCAAACTACAATGGGGTCCTCATATACAGACCTTGTCAAGGAAACTAAGCTCGGCTGCTTTTGCTGTAAGGAAGATTAGGCGTTTAACTGATGTAGAAACAGCTAGGTTAGTTTATTTTAGTTATTTCCATAGTTTGATGTCTTACGGAATTTTATTGTGGGGCTCAGCTGCTGATATAGAATCAATTTTTGTATTACAAAAAAGGGCCGTGCGTGCTATTTATAGTCTAAAACCTCAAGATTCCTTAAAAGAGGTGTTTCGAGAAATTAGAATATTAACTGTAGCCTCTCAGTATATTTATGAAAATTTAATGTATGTACGCAAAAATTTAGATTCATTTACGAAAAAAAGTGATATACACAAATATAATACTAGGAATAAGAATAAGCTTGCTATTCCACAATTCAGGCTTCGAAAGGTTGGTAATTCTTTCATGGGGAAATGTATAAAATTTTTCAATAAACTACCAGAATACATTGTTGACTTACCGATTACTAAATTTAAAATTGTTATTAAAGAAACCCTAATGACGAAAGGGTATTATAAAGTAGATGATTATTTAAAAGATAATAATGTATGGACTTGCATGATAACCACAAACATTGTAAAACTTTTGAAAAGAGGCATTGACAATAGTGACTGAGTTTCTTGCGCAGCTTCTTCTCAGCACTAGCCCACAATTGTCCCGAAGCTGTGGTAGGGTCTATATTGGGACGTGTATAAGTGCCCCCAGTGGGTCTATATGCAAAAATAAACGACTTTTATGACTTTTATGACTCTATATCCACGGTAAGCAATACTTACATTGCGGACTCAATTTTTTTGAGAAACTCATGCATGGGCAATAAAAATGCAAGTAAGTCACACTGATGCTCCTCGTAACAAGATAATGTCAAAGTTCATTACAATACCATATTACCTGCAATCATAAACAAATGACTAGTGGTGGGTGAAGTTGCTACCACATTGCAGTGATTAATTATAGCTGAAAGATATCTGTGAATGTGGTTGCATTAATTACCGCAATGCGCTGGTCGTTAGGCGGGTTTAGGTAATCCTGTGGGGCTGGCCATTATATATCTTGCAGTGAAGACAAGGGACCTTACATTAGTTATGATTATAAACCTATTTATGTAGAATGATATGAATTCGCACTTGGTTCGTATTCATATTTGTTTGGCAAAGCAGATAATACTGTCTTGGGAATATTCGTTGTTTGCATTTTGCTTTCATTCAGAGCTTACATTTTTAATGGAAAACTGATTATTGAATTATATTCTGAATAAGGATTGGTCGTAGAGATTTATTCCCATTGAGTTGGTTCGATAAAAGATGTTATTTCTTATATATTTGACTTGAGTCTTGAGAGTACTTTATTATTTTACTTATTTTACAAAATCCACAGCTCTTAATGATAACATAATATACTAACATGTATGGCTTCAGCCAGTGATAATAAGAAATTAACGGTCAACAGATAACTGTTATGCAATAACCATTTGCCTTACACACGTAATACGAAGGATAATGATTTTAAAAGAATTCAGAAATGATTATGTATGTGAATTCGACGCATTAAACTTTAAAATATTTGTTGCTTATTGTGAAATCACTATGACTCTACTTTGTGTATTTCGATATGCTTCAACCTAATATGCAATTGACCGACTTTGCTTGGGTTTTAATAACGTTACAAATGTATTCGAGAAATGACTTTTGAGAATCCGATGTCAAAGGTCACTTCGGTATTTGTTAATCGCCAGCAGATCATTAGATATGGATTCGATTATATCACAAGCACAACCAAACAATTGTTGGAGAATCTTCGAATCATCTTAACGACCGTTGCCGACCGATTTGCGTCGGTTCTGCATTTTGATCGTAACCACTGGTTTTTATACGTAGACGTTGGTAATGTTCGCGAAATGATCCACTTAATGGCATTCGAAAGAGAAAACATGGCCATTAACGAATGCGGGACAATGGCAATATGAATTTTCAATCGATGGTTTGATACAATTTAATGCGTGTAATTTAAAGTGATTGATCGTCGGACTTAACTAATATTGTACTGTGCTAGAATGCGGCTGGGCGTGGCGGTTGCATTTAACCTATTAGATTGTTATTTTGTTTCATATCAATGTGCAAGTCACCGCGGACAAGACGAGACGAAGCAAAGCTCGAGGTCATATGTACATTCACGTGTGCTTAACGGACCATCTTCTTAGTCTAAATTACTGTAGTACTGTGTGTATTAGTATAAAATGCTAAAATTTGTGTGCACGAGTCTATCTCTACATCTCGGTTAGTAGATCGGTCAAGTTTGACGTGTTCGATGATTGCAAAAGCGCTTGAAATGCCGATATTGCTTTCGCAAAATGAAACTACGATTTAATTACACGGTATTTGTAGACTCGTTTCAGAGATGATGCAAAAACGCTTTAGCGCGGGACATCTGTTTCATGACATTTGACTCTATAATGCGTCGATAAGTGAAAATTAGGAAATTAAGATGCGAGTTAAGTCATAAGCATTCAAATGTGTTTAACGTTATCTCATATGTGTTGGTGGCTCGGATGATCTTGTATTAAGTAGGTTGCCTGGTCTCATCTCAGCGTGTTGTGGGCTCTCGGCCGCGGTGGGTTAACGGTATATTCGCCGCAGCGATCGGCCCTGCGACACTCGGCCGATGTCTCTGCAATACAATACATCTAATACTGTTATTATCTCTAGACTATCGATAACACGTAAGTGTAATCACCCGATTTTTTCAAGAATGCGTTGGTTACTTTTAATAAATTTTTTCTTAATCCATATTTAAACGACCACAGAAAAAATACCATTAATGTAAAGGCTAACACAATGATCTTTGATATTTTTAGTTATCATGAATGTTTTATTATTGAACTTTACCTATGGTAGTACATGCTCGCCTTCTTATGTATCTATAAATAACTAAGCAAGTAAGTAAATGAATATGTCATAAAAATGGCTAAAGTAAAAAGACAGTTACATACGATTGCAAAAATGCGGTTGTAAATAACGAAGTGTCTGTGTACTCGTTTAATTAACCGCAAACGATGTTTTTAAAATGTATTGAATTCCTTAGCGCTTACAGATTGCGCGTTTTACTGTACGCGGTTGGTTTTTCTCATAAATATTAAGCAATTTCTTATTGGTATGCTTATATGTATATTTAATCATTCTGTTATATATGTGAAAGTAAATAAGATCTGCTCAACATTTTTTAAAAATAACCTCTACATTCTAACTTTTGATTATCGTTAACGCTAATGATTCAACTAATTAATTATCTTGTGTTAGCTCTGTTTTAGCCTGAGATACAGGTTTAACCTAGTTCAGGTAAAATAAGAGAATGCACTTAGTGATTAATTTTTATTCTACGATGTATCTCAGAACCAATGAATTTTAATAAACAATTTATTTATTATTTATTATTATTTATTATTTTAATTTTGATGTCACCTTAAAAGTTCAATTTTTCTTGTGTTTGACAAATTTTAATATCTGTGCGTTTTAACAGTTAAAACCGCACTGTTTGTTAACACCCTTACTTATGTACAAGGGCGGAAGCGGCTTGCGCCTTGATCTTGCTCGTGTGCCTATTTACCCACGTTCCGTGTTTCACTCACTACAAGAATGTCGCAATATAAAAATTCTTTGAATTTGTGACAGTTCCTTATACCTCGCCGTTAAGGTATGTACCTAACTATCTTGCTAGTAGATTAGTCATGTTATTGTTATGGAAATTTTAGCTTCTTTTCAGAAACAGTAGGTAGGTGAGTAGCTCCTTTCTAGTTGCATCTTAGTCATGCAGTGTTATTGTATTTATGTATGAAAGTCGTTAAAATTCAATACCAACTTAAAATACAAAACCAAAAAGTTACGTTACGATCAACCATGCTCCTCGAACCAGATATGATGAAAGATAAGCCAGTTAAAAATACTACACATCAGTCAAAAGCGTATTGGTATCGTCAGCAAACATTACCGATGCTGCAGGAAACGCGAAGTGACGTCGCGGCGACAATAGCACGTTCGACCCTGTTCGCACGCCCGTCCCACTCTCCATTTATCGACTTGTTCACTGCCCTGTTTATAAGAGGGCTATTTAGTTATTTACACATTCTGAGCGGGGCTCAAGCGCCCGCTTGCGGTAACCCAATTAGCTTCTATTCTCGTTCTCTAGTCATTATAGTACAGCCGTAAAAAATCACATGGAACCTGTATTACTGGCCGGAGCTGGTCTGGAGCTTGTAGAAAACAACACATTGTAAAGCGCAAAAGAAACGGTTTCACATTTACCTACATACAAGCCTGCCTGTGTATTTTTTAAGTACGCTCCAATCAATAAGTAGCTAATCAAAGTACGATTTAAAATTCTGGTTTTAAGCCACAATTAAGCAGCATCTAATGATAATGTAAATGTAGAATGATTGCACGCAAAGTTGCAAACGATGTCAAAGAACGTGGAATGCCAAATAAGAGCTAAACTCAAGGTAAAACATGTTGCAAAATATGTAAATTCACATAAATTCGCTCCGCACTAGTCGTCTAGATAAACGTAAACCCGTCTCGTATTTATTTGGACTGGTTGTATAGTGGTTATAAAATTGAGATCAATCTGTGTGGCGCATACAAATAAAGCGTGTTCATTAGTACCGACCTTATGTTATGGAGGCATTCGCGGACAGGCGCAGATAATGAAGCCAGAGGCTCTATCTTTGAATCACTCTTTAAGAGTCTACTAGATTTCTTTCGACTGATTCTCGCTCGACGCTGATTTTTTTATTAATCTACTGCAATTGACTGCAACGATTCTCTTACCCACACGTTGCAATAAGCGAGTGATAGAACGTTCAATGCAACTAAAGTTTTTTTGACATGATTTATAGTATGCCACTTTTCAAGTTATTTGAACAGCTAAACTGCAAAACAAGACAAACCAACATAAGTCGCATGCGCACTAGTGCAGGATTACGTGTCTTACGAGTAGTTTCAAAAATAGGATCTCTGGTGCAGCGGGAGCGGCGGTTCCACGAAGTGTCGCGGTAACGGGACCGTACGGACCGCGGCCCGCGCGCGTCCCGGCGACCACCCGCAACCCCCGCCTCGCCGAGACACCCACATATTTTATTATCTCATTATTTTTGATGACCCCACGCAATTCTAGATCGATGCCATATTTACGACGCAGCCTGTGGATCAATTAATTCAGGCTTTAATTACCTTACCATCGTATCACCAGTTGTCGTCTGATAGATAGGATTTCTGTAGGTTAATACTGTCAACTACATCATTAAGATATCGATAATGCGAGAGATGATAGACTAATTAATTAAAAATACTTGATCTACTCATACTTGAACCACATGATAATTATTGCAAACAAAAACATTACTTTGTTTGGCTTAGCTCTCGACAGAAAACAAGATTGTCCAGATCTCTGTGGGAAATAAGTCATAGGTTTTTTGTTTTGTGTTTTTGTTGATATAAATAGACGGCTTAGTGCTCATGTTTTACAAATGGTTTTTAGTGGCATGATGGTGTGGGAGGACTTTCCATATGAATTTGGTCGTTAGGAAAATAATCTAGCTAGAGCCAACTTGTTTTCGATTGATATACGGAAAGGTTATAACAGAGTTGTGTAGGTATTAAGTTAAATACAAGCAATAGTTAGCCTTAATTATGATGTTCAGCGCGATTAGACTAACTTAAGTAACAATATTAAAATGAGCAACGTCGAAATCAATACGTTGATTAAATGAAGGTGAAATCAATTAGCAGCAATCGGCCGAGAGAAATCTATCGAAGCGTGCATAGCCTTTCGTGGCCTCATTGGAACAAAAGGGAAGGTTGCATTTGCACTGGATCGCAAATACCGGTTTTGCTAAAGGTTTAGGTGATCTGGTAGCTCGATGTAACTGAATAGCGACGTGAAGGTTTTCCGGAGAGTGACGGGTGCGGGTACGTGCGCGGGTGCAGAGGAAAGCGGGGCGGGCCGCGGGGAGTCACGACGCGCTACAGCCTAGCCTAGGCCGCGCTACAACTTGCCTTTCGCGTCTCGCTTTGTCTTTTTTGCCGATCGCAAGTTTCAAGTCTATAAACGTTCGAATGTGAACGACTTCGAGTCGGATGAATCGCAATTTTGTGACCAATCCCCGATTTTGTTGCTACTTCAGTCTGAAATAACCTTCGATAATCGAATGGAATAAATAACTGTATGTAAAAACTGGTTGTGCATCAAGATTTCGGTGAAGCCTGTTGACATTCCTTAAGTGGTAACGTCGGACCCTGACATTTCGATGAGGCGCTCGATGACCTGCATTCACAGCTATTCACTGTAAAACGTTTTCGAATACATTCCACTAATGTTTAGTGCGCATTTTTGTTTTAATTGACCAACCGTTTTGCGCAATATTTATTCCTTTACAAGATACATAACTTAGAGTCAAAGAGGCAGGAATCTAATAGAGTATGCGTTCTTACAAACTCAGACGGTGTAGTCGTAATTCATTGAAAGAATATTCGGGGTGTACCAGAAAGGTGCAGTAGAAATCTAATTATTTTGTAAATATTTGTGTAGTCAAAGTAATTTCTTGATAAATAAATAAAAAACATTACAAATCGTAAGTAAATGTATCTTAATCAATGGTCAAAACGTTTCTAGTAATGTTAAACTATGACAAAATTGTGTTATCTCATATTCTTTTAAGTTTTCGTGCACTCAACTGCAGATGAAAACCTAGTGTAAGTAGTTAAGTAAGCGTAAAGTTTAAGATTACCCGGGCTCTATTTATATGATTATGTTCTAAGCACATTAATTGTCTGTCATATTAATATACCGTTTTATAAGACAACTGTCATAAACTCGATACAGTTTTAATAACACTAACTACTAAGTTACAACTTAATGGATATATGGGTATATCTTAGTTTTAAGGTCACTTATAAACTGGGGTACTGATGCTGGAATAAGTTATGGCCTAAGGCCTATCACCCGAAGATATTTTATACAAATTTTCATCATTGACCACAGCTTAAGTTATGTGAGTCACCAAAAAGATGATGATAGGTTTTCTCATCACTCCACTATGCGCATAAATTAAAAAATCTCAAACTAAGAGATTCACGAATAGATTTGCAACAACACCACCGCAAATGTAAATTATCCTAACGGTAATATGTATTACGTAATAATATTTCCGAGGTTTCCATTTGTTAGTACTCAACTTATCATGAAGGCGCTAAACTATCTAAGCGATTGGTTATCTAATAATATAAAAATTCACTTCCAGCTTTTACTGTTAAGTTACAGGCTTAATTTTCTATTTTCATTCATAAATGATGAAGATTCCGTCAATCTTTAAATCTGCTTTGCCAACTGCATGTTGTAAGACTAGTGTTGTGTTGTGACTAGTTATCAATAAATGGGTTAACTGAAACGGGCTAAAATGGAGACCTACGATAAGATATGACACACTTTTTTTTACAATCATATAGTAAAAAAGTACTCCTTAATAATGCCTACATATAATCTATATTTATAATAAGAGGCATTTATATTTCTAAACCAGTAGAGTAGAATCAACCTACTAGACCATAACCAACCGTAGATAAACGCTGATTAATGTCTTTCACGGGTTTCAGGTGACAAAAGATTACACAATTTTATAATAATTTGTTCTGATTGAGACTGCAGACTTACAGATACATTACAAAAGGACATTTATTTGAACGTTAATGGCATTTGGTGGGTTTAATAATTGTGTTCAGAGCTCAGTGGAACTGAGTAGGGGCGGGCGGCGCCGTACTAATCGTTGCTATTACAGAAATTGGTCACTTAACTTAAGCTGAATTACGATAAATCACTGGGCAGTGAAGCCGCTGACGCTTACACAGCTACGCCCTGCAAATGAAACACTGACGCGACACTAATTTTACTTATTACGACATTGAGGTTTTCATTTAAAGCTAGTCACTACTCGTAATGTTGGTGGTTACACAAACTATACCCGTAAGCGGAACTTGGAATAAGGAATGTGGGACTCTATTTTTGGATCGATATGTCGTATGCTTTTCTTTGATTCATGTTCAAAATAGTTAAATATTTGGCGTGATTTTCGTTAACTTCGGCGATTAAAAGTTTATTCCAAATAAAGACTTAGGAAAGTACTATTACGGTTATAACAATTTGATGACAACGTTTTAACGTTAAAATTTATTGATTTTCGAATGAAAATCGGAATATAAAAAAATACTCCTGATTCATTTTAATAAAAAATAACATCAACAGTTTCATTTTTATAAATTGCAATTAATTATAAATTAACTTATATTTTCAATTAACAAACGCACGTGAGCTTTTAAGTGATGGCGGTGAAAACAAAACGAAGGTTTATTGATTCAATTGTACAGGTAATTAGAAAGAAAGTCTTTAGATAATTTATCTCAAACTTAAATTAACCAGTGTTATCCTTTGAAGAGACACAAAGGCAGATACAGAGAAATTGTGACGTAATTTATCAATGTCATTCAGCTGTACAGTTCGAAATACTCAAAATTGTCATTAATCACAGTCGGAAATTAATTACTTATCTCTTAACCATTGGCTTACTATTTCAATTACCGTTTAAATGTGGAGTAGTATTAATGATTTCAGCAGACTCTTGTCTATGGAAGTCAGAGTAGATGTCATGTCATAAATAATAAAGATGGATAATATAGTCAAGACACATTTTCAAATCGTGCATTTAAGTCTTATGGGAATTAGATTTACTCAAACAAATCAAGTACGATGTCAAACTCTTTTGTACTTCAAATAATATTCATTAATTTATCACCGACTTTTCAGAAAATAGAGCTTAGTCCCATTTTAGCTATAACTATTCGCTAGTAAATGATTGCTTTACGTTATTGCCTATTAGGTATGCGAGTCACGATTATTTTATGAAGGCGTCCGGTGTCTGTAATTTAGCTTGCACACCCATTTCAATTATGTGAATTTTATGCAGGTATTTATTTGCATTTTATTGTTTCAGGAAACCAATTGTGATTGAAAACGAAACGAAAGATCGAAAACCATTTGAGAGGAACTTTTGGGAAGGTGAGTTATCAGCTATCTGGGGGTGCCAATTCTCGTGCTGTTCGTATACCAAAAAAGTTCACTAATCGAATTTATTTTTCGAAGAAAGATCAGTTTTTCCTTTAACACGTTCCGAGACACTATTCCAGACACAATAGATGTTTTATTGTTTTCACGCCTGTAGGCGTTCACTGTCCCGGAACGTGTTAACAGAGTAACGATTTCTATGCATTGCGATTTCTTAAAACTTGGTAGGTAGTTGTTACTTTCCGATTCAGATAGTAAAAAAATGCCATGGGGCTCCCATATAAGATTTGACGAAACTATAACGTGTAAGATTTAGTAGTTTTGTTTAAGTCGCCTTTACTAGACCCTAATTCTTAATTAGGTGTGGTATAATCAATTAGTCAAAGTAAAGGTCATGTGCATCATACTTGCAAATGAATCGTTTGCATTCCGATAGAGTCGGCCGATAATCGGGTACCGTAGTAAGTGATCGTGCGCACGTGCCACTTCTAACCGCTTAGCATATGTAGTGGTCCTAAGGGATATATCAAACGTATTGTTTACAATTACAAACTCAGATACACGGAAATAATGCAGGTCGACTTTGCAATTAGGTAAGTTAGATGTCAAAGGTGACACTGAAAAAGTTTTTTTTAGAAAAATGAGATCACTATCAATGTTATCTAAACAAATTAACCAAATACCAGAGTGGTATCAAGTATTGTAGGTACATAATACTTATTCATAATATCTCAAAATAATTTTGATATGCGATAATTTTCATTCTCAGGCGGGAAATATAAAACTTTAGACATAACTTTAAATGGACTGATGGTGGTTTCATTGGATCCTACCGATATTTGTGTCTATAGAGGTATTATAGGGGTTAATTGTTTAATAAGTATTTTGATGTCTAAGTCGTTGCACACTTTGCTGAAATTTTAAGCTAGGCTTCGGGCTTACGGTAATGTTAATTACAACAGCTGGATGAATCTGTGATTATAAAAACCGGCCAAGTGCGAGTCGGACTCGCGCACTGAGGGTTCCGTGCCAACTTTAACTGAATTAGGGATTCTTACTTCCACTTAGCCAAAATACCAAAATATTTTGTTGACCGCAAATATAACTTTGTTTTTCATAGTGCTTGTATGAAAGACAAAGTTATATTTGCGGTTGATAAAAATGTACTATATCTCAAAAACTGCTAGTTCGATTTCGCTCAAACCAATTTTCGTTGAAAGTTTATGTTGAGATCTACATTACATATTTTTTTCAATATTTTCACTTCTTTAGTTCAAAAGGCCTAAATCCTTTGACATTCCTCTAAAACGCAACAATATTTCGTTTCATCAGCCACTGCTAAGGATGTGTAGACTATATAATACATGCACAAAAAGCAACCCCTGTCTGCTGGATATCTTCGAGCACAGGATACCACTGTTTCGAAAGCGTGTTAAAGATATTTTTACAAAAGCTTTACTGGACTAAAATTACTTTATTATTATAACAAGTCACATTTAACTTAACATTTAATCTAAAAAACTTTAAAAAGCTGTCTTATATTTAAGATGTAATTGCTACTTACATTTAATTACTAAAACTACAACTGCATGCAAATAATGTTGTGAAAACTATTTTAGGGTATCATTCTAGTTAGATTAGTTACTCGCTTTTTTTTGTTATTGTTTTGAATGTTACCTGTATTGTTTTCCTAATAAAAAAAATAAAAAAATAAAAAATAAAAGTTAGATGGGGGGGGGACGCCCATTTTAACACTTTGGAAGCGTCTATATCTCAAACGTTAGAATTTTAGAAAAAATGGTTTAAGGAACCTTAATGTCATTTTAAAAGACCTATCCATAGACACCACACACGCATAGGTTTGACCAAAAAATATTTTTAGGTTTTAGTTTCATGCCCCCCTTAAATATTATTATTTTTTCTATAAAAATCGAAAAGCGGTTAACAGAATACATCTACCTACCAAGTTTCAACTGTGTTATGCTAATAGTTTTAGAATAAAGTGGCTGTGACATACGGACGGACAGACAGACAGACAGACAGACAGACTTGACGAAACTATAAGGGTTCCGTTTTTGCTATTCGGCTACGGAACCCTAAAAATTGCAAGGGAATACTATCTCACTGTTATCTTAACTGTTAAATATACCGTTTTCAATTATCTAATTTTTAAAATGTCTTCTCGCAGACGCGTCGTAAGATTACACACGCCTCTACAAACTTGTTCCGCGGCCACTATTAGAAGAAAAAGCATAATCGTTGCAAAATTATGTTTATGTAAATTTCTTAATAGTCTTCGTGTGGTTGAACCCATAGAGAAATTGGATATTTATTCGCATTCCTATGATTTCCATATTATGTATATTATAGTTATGTTGAAATCCTTCGGTCGTTGTGAAAGTGCACCTTGCGTGCGCGGGCGCAGCGGACGTTGGTCGCACCTGCTCATTCTTTGCACATGGCGTAATGCAGTTTCGGTGCAAGGCTTGGACTGCATTGCGGGGATGCCTTCGGACTAAGCCTTTGAAGTGCTACGGTCAATTATCCTTCTTCCTTACTTTGTCCCCATTTACGGGTAACTACGATTACGAGAAGATGTTACTATGTTTTTGTAAGATGTTATTGACTTGGTATGACAGATGTTTACTCTATGTGAGATGAGCAAATTCCAAGACGTGCTTCCAGATCGTAATGTAGCTACTTTAGTTACGTAATGCACGATTTCTGATTCGGCAATGTTTTTAATAAGGAGACTACAATCAAGTAAATATTGTAACTGACTGCACTTTGCGCCAATCAAAAACTTAAAACTAATATTACGGGGAATAAAATATTATTGGTGTGCATGCAGAAAATGTGTCCATTTACGGCAGCGGTACTCGTTGGAACACGGAACTCACAGGACAATACCTTATTACTGGTACGTGGTGCTCGTTTAAGCTTTAAATAAATATTTTGATTGCGCAAAATACCAGTCGTTGAGGCTGCGGTGCGCAAGATTGAGCGTATATTTAAATTCTTTGTCTCGCCTGAAACGAAATATTGCAATCATAAAGTGTGCTTTCAAATGAATTCCCGCGAGGAAAGTATGCCGGGCAGTGGCGTCCCGGCTCGTCGGCGGCCGCGACCTGTCAGTCAGCTTTCATTGTTCGCCCACCGATTTGAATGCCTCGGCATCAATTTCAGACACTCGCTTTATGAATCGAAGTCAGTTTAAGATTTTTTACAATTACTTTCGTTATTATTTGTTGCTAACATTGAGTCATGTTGTTCACACCAAAAGCTCGCTTTGATAATTCTTAAAGAATTTCTTAAGCTGAAAAATTAGGGCAATGACTAGCTATTACTCGGAGTCATGAGTAAATAAATAGCCGAGTAAATAACCGACATTCAGTTGTATATTTAATAATTATGTTAAATGAAAACGGAAACCAACAAAAAGCGTCGGCACCATGTATCGCGGTAGAGTATTTCTGTCAAAAAGCGTTGATGCGCGCTGATGGTCTTTTACTTATTTGGCCGCCATTTAAAATTGCAAGACTTGGAATTTCCTTTGAGGATGTAACAAAAAGCCTTAAAACATTATGAGGACGAGCGCTCTAAACGTCACAGGTATAAAGCCGATTATGCGAAGAGGCGGTAGAATCATTTGACAGATTCCAGAGGGAGCGAATACCGGCGCAGGAATTCCACCTGATAATAATTATATGTACCTACTATGTAGGTATACAGGCACATGATTTGGAATAATAAACGCCATTCACTGTACGAAAGTATCGAAGCAAAAAGTCGTTTTTACAAACGAGTCCTTGTGTTCTTGACGGTTCAAGTAATAATGATTTCGACGACAACTCGATCACATTTTATTTAATAATTTCTGTTCGTGAATGAACCGGTCATTCACTCTTGTTCTTTCTCAGGAGATTGTAATTAAAAATTCCGTCTTCATAGTTTCCGCTATGCTAATATTTAACTAAATATGTGTGACTTTTCTGATAAAACTGGTACTGTCGAATACCTTGGTCCCATTGGTTTTATTTGATTTACTGGATCCCTTCTTTAAATAAATAGCAATAATGAAGCACATGCATAATCATATTTTAGTGCCAAATTTGCTGGAACAAATCTTAATATTACTATTCTTTAGGTATTTCTTCAGCTTTTGAGTTGGCAGCACGCTCTGTAGCGATAGCACTTAGATAAGACGAAATTGAGGAGATGGTACTTTCGGCCAAGAGGTCGTCTCGAGCACAATGCTCTGCCACTCATAAGATGTTTTGGTCGGAATTGGCAAGATGATCACGTAACAAAACATTGAAACGTTTGAATTAATAAAAGCTGCCCGACGACCTTTACAAGATACAAATGTTGCGGTTATGACTGTCTTGTCTTGTTCATATTACGTAAGACATGTCACAGGAGAAAGTTAATTTAGTTTTGAAAGTGAAATCGATTGCACTTTCATTTACTTATCCATTTCATAGGTTCTTTGGCTACGGGAACATCGATTATTCAAAAGATTCCATAAAGATGTCTGTCAATGATTTGCCTCTTCATACAGTTGTTTCTGCACGATCAAAATTTTTCTTGTTGTGAAAGCTAAGTTTGAATATAAATGATTTGAAACATGTAACAGCTCCTTGGAGATCGGTCAGTTTATAATCCTGTCTAAGAATCTTCCACTGGCCTAGCTTACATACCGGTATATTCTCGTTGCATTTATATGGATGTTGTTGTATGAGAGTTTAATAAAAGGCCGGGAATGTAAAAAAATGTGCAAACAACTCTGCAAACACGTCGGAGCAGTTTAAAGGCCGCGTCCGGATTGCGAGGGGCGACGGCGGAGGGCGCGAGCAACATTCCAGCCTCCCGTGGCCGCGGCGACGTCACTGCTCTATCTACCTACGTAGCCAGACCGCACATTACCTTGCGATGTTACAATACCTCACCGCAAAATTCGCATGAAAGCGCACCCAAAAGCCGCATTCGGAGCCCGGATCTTCGCTTTTTGGAAGGATAAAAGTTGCCTTCTTTACATCGGAAGTAGGGCGCGGTGAGCAGGGCGCCGCGACCCTGACATCTGTGGTGCCGCGCACACACCGTCTGCTCTGCGCGAGCGCTTACGGTCGCCGCCCCCGACGCCTTCGAGCTAAAAATAGCCTAAGATTTACCAATCGACTACTTCTAAACCTAACCGCACAGCATCGTTATGGAGTACCATAGAGTTTAAGTGCTTGGTTATTTTTGGAACAAAGTAGTATTATCAAAGGGGTCTGTGAAGATCCTAGCAGAGTCGGTAGCAACGGCAGGCTCGATCGGCGAATAGGCATTTGAAATGGCTGAGGAGAGGGCGCCGCGCCGGCCGCGCGGTGGGATGCGGGGGAGCGTCGCGTGCGCAGCTCGGTGTCCGTCCCTGGCTCGGAGCAACGCCCCCGTCAAGGGCGGCGACGCTGCAAATTTCTGCAAGTCCACCGCGACTCAGTGCATCGCGCCCCGCCGCGGCGGCTCCGCGCACGCCGCTCGCTCTCGCCGCCGACCGCCGACGCACGCGCACGCCGCACGCACCGCCCTATGTTAAATAACTGTTATTTCGGTCGTTAATGGACACGTTCCGCATTCTTAACTCGATCCTCTTTTCGCGGACTGGGAGAAATGCCGAATTCGTCTTGCCGATAAACAAAGTGCACATCCTTTTGTTCTTGTGAGATGTTGATTTCGTTGTGTTACAATTTATTGAATGGTACAATGAAAGTATATTTTTTCTCATTGATCAGGAACCAGAACTGGTTTAATAAAACGTTTTATGACAGTGCTGTGATATAAAATGGCTCGATAAATATATAATATCTAATAACAGTGTAAAACTTTTCATCATGTTGGAGATGAGGAAGTTGCCCAGACGATCGATGTCTCTTCACGGTTGGTAAACGTTATTACAAAATTATGATTTTTGAACAAAAATGTGTCACTTTGCAAATATATTTGATTAAAAATAAGTGCTTTTATTCATATTTAGTATCTTTACATTGTTTAAAAATATAGCACTTGTAGTCGCAGTCTGGTACAAAGTCACAAAGAAGTTGCGAATAAATTTAATTTTGGATATACCTATGTACTTGGTTTTGAACATATTCCTTCAAAACATCTTACACCATTTAAGTTAGATTAAATAACTGGCGCCAAAAACTCTAGGGCCCTATTTTTGAATCACTCGCTTCAAGATGGCGTGTGATTTTCGTTTGAAGATGAATTAAGAGTCGACGAAAATAACTCGTTTTCGAACGAAAATCACTTGTAATATTGACGAGAGTGATTAAAAAATAGAGCCTCTGGTATACAATTGTCATGAAGACAGTAATTAAAGCTTTCAGATACTCGTAGAGGCATAAAAACTAAGAAAGGTATAAAACACTCTCCCATTGCACAAAATATAATTTAACACCTCACGCACACACTGTTTAGGTTACGAGTAGTACACCTTGAATATGTTGAATATAAAATAATCAATTTACGTATAAGATTAAAATTGGAACGGAAGTTGCGAAACCTCTTTTCCATTACTTTGCTTCCTGCTGTGATATGGAGTTTTATTTTATAGATTGTTGGATATTTTTTTATCGGCATTATTTCTTTTAGATGTCGAATTCAGTTCTATATATGTGACTTGTGTATATGTTGTGTTAAAATCGATCAGTGCATCTGATCAAACTCGTTCAATACCATTTCTTTGTTTCAATTTCATGAAAACTACACGATTGTAGGTAACCTACTATGTACATACAGCCTGTCCACGGTCGCATGTAAGGCTAAATTTCAAAGACACCTGAATAAATACAATAAAGCGTGCCATGTCTGAATAAACCTTGTTGAAGATTACGTACAATGTACGCAGTTTTAGGAAAAACAGCAGTTGTGGTCATTACTGCTTCAAGTGAGCATTTTTTTATTTTATGAATAGTGATGTATTCGCAAAATATCATAGTTTTAGACAAGACATCGTACAGTATTGTGAAAATTCGCCATTCACGTTGTTTACATCCTATAATAGAAGAAGAGAAGGAAGGTATATAAAAACCAGTTTATTTTTCTTGTGATTACCTTGACACCTTTACTTTACTTACAGTGATATCATTACTATAAACATATAAAGTTATTCGTGACAATAAAGTGCCATAACGTCATTATTGCATTATTTTTTACTTAATACCTACATCCTAAACTTTTTGAGACGTCAATCATGTTCATGACGCTTGTTGTATTCAGAATCCATTGATTGAACTAAATGCGTACACGTACGGTCAATGATGACATAGATGACGCATCGGCTTAGCTAATATTACATATTGGTCAACTGTAATAGGACACGAAGTGAATGATTCATTTATCTCAGCCTCTTTGTTTGATATCCTCCACACAAATTTTGCACATGTTTTGATTTCAGGGACGTGGTTTGTGGTCTTGATGTAATTTTCAAATGACGTTAAATATCACGTTTTTGATAAATCATTACTTAATGTGAACATACATACGTATCTAAAATTTGATGCAATTTTGATCAGCTGAGTTAGCAGACAGCACCCAGACACACCATGCGTGCTGATAATAGCTTTACCGTAGTAGCCACATCTCGAGAAGTAGCCCCGGAGGATTACAGTAATTTGTATTCTGCCAGTTGATGTTTACATATTGACATAATGTAAACTTGTTTGTTTCAGATCGTGTCAACAAAAGCGATGCGGAAGACAAAAGCCTTTCCAATGATGAAACGCCATTACCTTCATGTCCACGACAGCCGCCCGATGGAGTGGAAACACCGTCAGACGCTGTGGAAAAGATACCTGAACCCCCGACTCGCCTACCGCCTCGATTACCTGGTGGGTGGTCCACGAATACTGGCACACGGTCACGATACTCTTACGCGTCGAGAACACAAGATGCGAGAAGCGAAGCAAGTGTTAAGGACAAAATTGCAATGTTCTCAAACGGTCGCGCTTCTTCATCAGAACGTTTGGATAAATGTGGCACTCTACCAACACGTGGGCTTTCCTCTACTCGAAAGAGCACGGTGACTTATACAAACAGTTATCCTGAAGTATCTTCTTTGGATCGACGACTAACGAAATCTCAAGATAATCTAGATGAAACACCGCGACCGTATAAAATACATACAGATAGACCAGAGGTCTTAGGAGCTCATGAAAGCACAGGATCGAGCACTTACAATCTGACCAGAAATAATAAATCTCTTCAGGTTGAAACCAAACCATTCTTCTATGGAAGTACAACTACGTTACCATCGAGCATGGATACCTCGTTATTTACACAACCCATTTACCACGCACGAAGTATTAGTGATGACAACACAACTTCAAAAGTTCCAGTACATAAATCGAATTTAGAGTATCTAATTGAGCAAAGGAAGAAATGCATGTCAAAATTAAAAGACTTAGTGATACCAGAAGTACAAACTCCAATAATCGATTTACCAGAAATAAAGGTTCAAGATTCTTTTACAAAATCCTTACTTGCCAAGTCTAATCAAAATAATGTAAATAACAAAGACAACAAAGCAAATGGTATAAAATCCACAGCTTTAAATGAAATCAAATGGAAGGCAAATCTATTGCCTAATAACTTACCCAAATACTCACCAGCGTTTAAAAGAAAATCTTTGCAAGTGTATACTCCAACGTCAATGTCTAAAGAGTCTACTCCAGAACGTAAATTTAATGATAAGGTGAACATAATCAACAAAATGAATTCCAATTCTTACATTGCAAAGCCATTTAGAACTTCATTTGACTATAATACTGACAGTATGCGACTTTCTTCATCCACGTTACCTTCAAAAACAACCGTGCAAAATGTCGGAAATGTATCTAAAAAAGAATATAAAGATATAATGAATTATGTGCGAGATTACAAAAATGTGGAAATTAAAATTGCAACCGCAACAGATATTGTTGATAGTGATAATGATTCCGCAATGAGTTCAACACAGTCAAGCTACAGATCATCAGCATCATCTCCTATGCATAATCTTGATACAATTGAATCGGATAGTTCTCGTCTTTCACCAAGAATATCGCATTATACACCTTATTCTCTCATTAAAACTGACATTCCCCCTAAGTCTTCGATTGCAGAGAAGAATTGTGAGGAATACATGAAACGAAAAATCTGTCGATCTGTGTCATCTGATACTAATGTATCACTTAGCTCATCAGCAGGATCAGCAGCAACCTCCGGCTCACAAGCAAGTTGCAGTTCTCTTGAAAGTTCTGTTGCTGACTCAGACAAGAGAAAAGTTTCAAAAACATACAACATTGACACCATAAATAGGAGAAATATTCTAGCTTCTGCTAAATGTCGTAGTGGTCGAGACGCGAAGCTCAAGTCTCCAGTGATTGAAACTAAATTCTCGCACGAGTCGAACAACAGGTCTCCAAGCCCGACCGATAAAGTCTCTGATCGCCTTTCTACGCTCACGTCATCGGTGAGTGCCGTATCTAATAAAGGCGAAAACAGACGACGAAACAAAGTAATAGCCGAATCTGATTCTGACAGTGATTGTGATATCAATGTTCGACAAAGAAAGACTGATTTTAAAAATACGAGATTAAAGAGAAATTCGAGTTCAGCAAATAAATCTAAAACAAACGATATTAATTTAGAAGCACCGAAGGTAGAAGATGCACCGAAAATAATCTCTGAAAAAATAATCAAAGAGATTAAAAAAGCGGGGCTGGATAACTATACGAAAGTGATTCAGCCAGTTGACAGGATTAGTAGTGACCCTATAATTAAACAAAATATGGTTATTACGAGAGAAGAACCCATTAAAAAGCCTGCTGTTATAGATATCAAACCAAGCAAGGATGTGAATGTTGAAAACACAGCTGCTTTACCGCAAGAAATAAAGTCATCTCAGAATAAAATAAACAGTCACACATCTGTTGACAAAGTCGACGGCCATCCTGTGGAAGATCCTAAGGTACCGACGCACACAATCCGGCTAAGACGAGGCGCTGGTACTGGCGTTGGTCTAATATTGGCTGGTGGAATAGATTGTGAAGCTAAAGACGTTACGGTATGTAAAAATTCTTAATATTTATGTATCATGTTGACAATTGTTGCACACAAATGTTTAAAATGCGCTTGTTAATATACATTTTATTTATTTACAGGTACATAGAGTCCTAGCAGACAGCATAGCGGCAAAGGCAGGACTAAAGCGTGGAGCTAAAGTCCGTAGCATAAATGGCTACACTATGACGGGAATAACACACGCTCAGTCTGTTACTATACTGAAGGTAATAAATATACATTTATAAGTAACGTAATCGTCTAACCACAGTCTTAAGTCTTCCAACTTATTGAATTACAGATGCTCTCATAATCTTACCCTATAGGTAGATATAACTAAGTTAATATATAGCTTTTCATTGGCCTAACTATTGGATGATCGTGCTGATGATGCCTACCCTATAATTTTCCACCTGAAGTTTTCCCAAAGTTTCCTTAATTCAATTCATTTATTTTGACCGACAAAGGGTCAATTTGTTGGTTACAAAAGATACTTAATGTATTATTGTAACATAATTTTTGTTAATATGTTTCAGGAGCAACGCTCAGAAGTTGTTATCGAAATAGAGAATGAAATTCAAGAAATCGCAAGAGGAGTAGGATGCGGCTCTGAAAAAGGTATGAGGTACTAATTAATGCACTTATTAAATGCAAATAAAATTGTTACCTGAAAAAACTCAATGTATGCGCTTGTTGAATCTCGTATTAGTACGCTACACTAGTTAAGTTCCGTGCGTCGTCAACAGATGGCGCTGTGTGTACATTAGCTCGCACTTACACCTCGTTTTTTTGTGTTTTATATATATGAAGGACATCAAAATAAACTTGTCTCCGTTCTGAGTTTGGAGTTTTATTATTTCAACTCGTGGCCGAGGGATTTTGTACTGAAATTGTACAGCGCTTCAATAGTTTGTTAATCGTGACCTCTCGTAAAATTTTAATTTTACGTACGCTAATGCGTTGTATCCTTGTTTTAAAAGAAAAAACGCAAACCTTATTTTAACTACAGCAAACGTCAGAAGGACTTTGTATGTTTGGGTGATTCTCGTTGCATATTGTTTGATTCTCCTATGAAATTCAGTTAAAATCCAAATGATAGCAATTATTACCCTATAACGGGCAGAACAAGTCACAAATTCATAGGATTTAGACCCTAAGTCAATGGAATAATGTCATTTATACATGGATAGTATAGATTTATACATAATATTGATATATATTATTATTATTTATATATTTTATTATTGTTTGGTTATATGCATATATACTATATACGTTATGTTAGATTATTTATAGTATTTAGTTTATTATTATTATCTAAAAAATATGAATAAATTATAACTTTTTTCCGTATTATTAATCTAGCACTGCCAATATCCGCAACTATTTCATTTCCAACACCTATGGGTTGGCTGGAAGAGATCTCTTTTAGGGATAAGCCCACCTTTGTTTACATTGTGACTTTTTGTATTTTCTGTACATCTTATAAGTGCAATAAAGAATATAAAGAATATATAAAATTCAAAATATGGTGAGAATATATTGACCACTGCCCTATAAAGGTTTAAAAAAAGAAAATTATTAAACTTCTCGTGTCTATAATCATAGCGTGTTTTTTTTAGACTTTTAATGATTGAATGAGTGAGAGACCCTATTCAGTTTCGGAAGCATTTCTTTATAACTTACTAACCTTTTTCAGCGGAGTCGAAGGTCCGACAAGAGGAGGAGGATCAAGACGTAACTAGTGCCGGCACCGGGGTGGTGTCGGTAGTTCTGGAGAAGGCCGGTGGCGGCGCTGGCCTCGGCTTCGGCCTCGATGGCGGTCGCGACTCGCCGCTCGGAGACCGGCCGCTCACCATCAAGAAACTGTTTGCAGGTACATATGCATATCATGTTACAGCTGTGCTGGTTTTACTCTGTGCACTATTTTTGCACATTTACTATTAAGAATAATAAAGAAATCAATTAAATAGGAAAAACGAAATAAACTTTTCGTAGGGAGAGAGTTCATTGTATGAAACCTACCAGTCAAAACAAAGTATTGCTTTGGAAGTTATCAAAACTTCTACCAACATATTTTTTTCATGAATCAAGAATTTATAAATGATCAATCAAGCTAAACTTTTGATTTGTTTTGTGCTGCGTAAACCTTGTGATACCTACAAGAGATGATATAGGTAACAAAATTAAAATTATGTTATAATTTGAGAAAAATTCAATTTGAATAAAAATCAAGAAATAACCCTAATTAATTGATTTTTCAGGAGGTGCCGCCGCTCAGAGTGGCCGTGTGCTGGTAGGCGCAGAGTTGCTATCGGCCGGCGGGCAATCCATGGAAGGATTCACCCGCACCCAAGCCTGGGCCGCCCTCAAGGCTCTACCCGTTGGCCCCGTCACATTGGTGCTCAGGAACCCAAAGACGACATAACTTATTCGAAAAAATCAACTGACAAACGATATTCCTATTTATCTTTCACCATCGCCGTAACACACGGCACCGTTCCGCCCGCCCACGGCCGAATTAGTTCGCTGACACGTGAACACCTTTCAGAACTCGGTTAACGCTCAGCCTAACAAGAGTCATTTGTCTGCGAATGTTTGCCGAAAGATAAAAATGCTGATTGCTAGCTAGGTTCAATCGGAGAAGTGTGAGAGAGGCGGCGAACGGTTCAGTAATTCGTACCTACGGTCTCACTTCGTTAGTCAATAAGAAGTGGTATGTTATATCGCAACCCCACATCACTCCTACATATAGTATTTGCTTGGTGGAGAAAAAGTGGAAATTACAATTTGAGACTAAGACTGCGACTGATATATGTTTGTTGCATTATTTATGATTTGGTTAGAATTAACACTAGTCTTTGACAGTAACCACATACAGTCCGTTCGTTGCATAACGTCACGCTAGGTATTGTTTCAAAAACTTTTTTAAATGTAGTTTTGAGTGCCATCTTTTACGAAAATCACTTCTGAGAACATAGAGTTTTTTTTGTAAATCATAACGGACTGCATTAAAAGGTCATTTGGATTAATAAATTATTTAATAAGAACAATTCAGGGATACCTGCAACATTCATTTTCTGCATAATGTAATGCAATAATATTACTCGTTCATTTATTCCAGATATTTGCCTTATAATATAATAGTATTGCCTGCTCCATAGCTTACTCCTAGACTAACATTCGATAGGCTCCATTTAATGAACAGTAAAGAATACATTATACTTATTTACGTTTCGTTAATATATAAATAAGTTTGTGTATATTTATTACAATCACTAAGTGAGGGTAATTACTTGTTTGGCAGGTATATGCCAAATGTGTGCTGTTTCAGAGTTGGGTGCATCTTCCTATCCTACATTAAAATTTGTAGATGAAAATGACTATACTATCATCATGCGGAAATATTCAGAATTATTTGACATGTATCTGACGAAATTGCATAAATTTTAAAAGAGGTCCCTACAATAGTCGAGTAGAATATAAAAATACGATGAGTCAAGAACCTACATAAACTATTTACGTGAAGTATAATTTATTTAATATCTAAAGTGACTCATATTTCTTTATTGCCACAAAATACAACATTATACTTATTTGAATTCTCCCTTTGTTAAATTATAACTTCATATTTTTTTACTTGCCTACTGTAGTTAGAGAACGAATGCAGTCTTTAATTATGCCATGGTTATTGATTTGTTAAAAGCCGTATCTTACCATAATATATTACATAATATACTATGCTAGAGTTATAATAATCTTTATTTAAGTTGGCAAGTGTAAATATTTGTTTTTATTATTAGTTTTGTACTAATTCTTGTCATAGGTTTAGTTTGTGTTTATTTAACATCGAAAATATCATCGAAATGTTATTCTATCTGTCTAAAATTCATCTAATGTATTTTGGATTGAAATAAAATATACTCTCTATCTATACTTGTGTTATTTTTAGTTTTGTGCTAAAGAAATTGCCTTTTTTGTATATATGTTCTTCTGTATATAATGTTGATTCAAAAGAGACATTCAAAAGAGTTACCCGTTTCTGACCCTGACGTTACAGGCACAAAACATATACCAAAAAAATGAATATTTTACCTAGATCACCCTGTTTAAATCTTACCCTAAATGGCAATGGCCAACGGCAAAAATAAACCTAAACCTAAAATAAATATTTATGGTCTGCCCTGATTATATGTATACTCCTTGGTCTGCTCTGCCCAGTGACCCTTGGCTGTATGGATTCGTCTAGAGGCCGTAAACCTGATATAAAAAAATGTTCTGCCACCTGTAAATGTCTACTAGCACCACATATCAGTAAGAGTATGACTAGCACTTTTCTTACTGAAATAGGGTACAGTCACCTTCAGATATTAAAGTGATCAAATACTTTGAACAGTCAAAATGTCAATAAGTTGCATACTTTACAAGTCACAGTCTTGACATCGAGTTGCGACACATGTTTTTTATTTTTTGTGGATATGAAGAATGTTTAATATTGTCTAGTAGTATCTAGTAACCCATCCTTTAAAAATGGCTCTGATTGCTTAAATGAAATAACATAAGCAGTTGTTAATATTTCTATAGAATTTATTTAAAGCTATCGTACAGCGTTACTTTATGTTATAAAATGCAAAACATATCAAATTAGGTTTTAATCTATGATGTATAAGTGTAGACAACGAAAAGTACGTGTATGTGTGGTACAAAAATTAGAAATTACAATTTCACCTTTTGTAATATTGTGTAATAGTAGGTACATATTTTTTGAACACGATTAAAAATCGACCCAAAAATATTCGAATTTTGGCTAAGATATTTTCACCAATACGTTAATGTGTGAAAAAATGATTTAATTTATTTCACATTGTAGCTATAATTTGTTCTGCATTTCCTTAAAGCGGAGAGTGGTACTTTTCTCAAAAACACGACATGTATACACAATTTGTTTGTTTGGAAATAATATGTTTTACAATTAAGACATCAATATCAGTCAAGTATTTAAATAGCTAAGCAATTTCACTAGCATGAGTACCTATGTCTTGGACCTATGTATGTTCCAATATATACATACTCGTTATTTCAATATGTATACATCATCTACAACTTATATTTTGTTAAAGATACAAATAGAGCTATAATTCATACAAAAATAAATTAGTCTCTTATCTATAAAATCACTTATATCAAAAGTTAATCATTTTCATTGTGTGCTTTGAATCTCTATATCACAGACAAAATTTTAAATCGTCAAGCATTCCTCATATCAAAAAATTCGATATCGCTGTAAAAGTGTCATTATACGTGTAACAACCAGCGCATTTTTTATGTCATATTAAAAAAGAGATTTCCTGTTTTGTCATCTTTACCAATTTAATCAGAGTTTCATTTGATATCACGTTTTAAACTGCAATAGAAGTACTAGGTATGCTGTAGGTAGTTTGGGTTGGCATTGACTCCTAAGAGTTTTACAGACATCTTTCCAATAGTCACACAATCAACATCTATCTTCAGCAAGTTTATAAAGGGTAACAAAGGTTTTTGACAACATACGTTTGATGGTACAAAAGTAAATTTGTAGCTATTAAATAGCGAGTAAACTTTATATGGCGGCTTGTACGCAGCCTTTTTTTATGAAAAAACGATGACGATTGACATGATCCACGCTCTAGAACTTATATCAAGTTTTGGAAAATACAACAGTTTGAAAAAGAGGCAGTTAATATATGTACATTCAACTTTCATGACTTTTCGCTTTTATTCTCTTTGTAAATTAGCGATAACCCTTACTTATTGCGAATTCACGCAGCTATACAAACGCGCGATTGTGGACACGTTACTGCAACGCATTTGTGTACTTCTAGTAATGCGCGTTTTGCGCCTACCGATGCTGCATCGGTAAATGGGTGTGTTCAGTAGAAAACGGCTTACCGTAACTCATATTAATTTTAGCGCTTTTTCTGCCAGGACACGTTTGCGCTGACTGCTGAGCATGTTTTGACGTTTAGTTGGCTGCCAAAACCATAAAATTATTATCCCTTGGAATATTAATTTTATTGCCAAAACACAACCTTATATTGAGTTTGATAACTAAGCATAGTCAGCATGTCCTACTCAACACACTCATTGAATTGCTTGCGTAACGCTGCTATAAGTCGCAATGTTGGCCTTAGGCTTCGTTGCTTGATCAATGTAATGATTAAATCTCGTTACCAGCGGTTGAATATTTAGATTGTGTGTGTTTTGAAGAAGAAATTCCTCATTCAATGGTCATTAAAATAGCCATCCTGTCATTTGGTTAAGGTATTTTTTCTTCAAAATACAAACAATCGTAGGTAATTATTCAACCGCTGGTAATGTGATTTAACCGTTACTATTGATGAGGATATTGGGCCTTAGAGAGTGGAGTAGTTCGGCGCCTGCGCGGCGTGCCCGCAGCAGGCGCAGGGCAGTCAGCGCGCGGGCGCTCTCCTGGCCACCCTCAGGAGCACCGGCCCGGCGCGCACGTCCTTGAACAGTCTGATGGCTTCCCCGTGTGTCAGCCCTGCAGTGCCCCGTCCGTTCACTGACACGATCTCGTCGCCTGAAATAGTAAGCGAAGTGATTGAGTTATTAATGCCAGAAGATTATAGATATATACTCTTTATTTCACAAGTCATAAACAAGAAGACATAACGATACAAACAGACAAGTAAAAAAATTATTTTAGGCGGTGCAAACGATTGCTTCAAGAAAAGCAGACATTGGGTAGAGGAACTTATGTCAATTTTAAGCTTTCTTAGCTCTTCTTCTTTCTAGCGTGCAAGTGACACTTTCTCAATGTGTATGCACTAAAGGTACTTTAATTTTGCTTAAACTTAGGTATTTGGTAAAATCCGAGCTGTTGCAATCTCTAAGGTCAGCAAGTATTCCTTAGGAAGTAAGTATGGGCTGCTTGAAGCAAACACAACTACAACGTGTTACATCCACCGTTGCAGTGTATTTTAGTTAAAATTTCCTTCACATGTACAATTAAAACCGTTACAATAATAATGTTCGCATTTTCGTTAGTAATATTTTGAATATATATTGTGAACACAGATTAAAGATAAGGGCAATTTTATTACGCCACAGGGCAGAGCAATTATGAACTTACACAAGTTTAATCATTCATAACAACCAAGGTGACAACGAGGCATGTCCACAATTTACGAATTCCATGCTAAATTATACCTCAGCAATTAACCTTTATTTCTCCATATTAAAGTTACACAATACCAAATTCGGAGTTGATCGGTTTAACGGGTATGTGACATAACATAATGTAACCTTTGCTATAAGAATAGCTCGATGCATGTGCAACAGTTTGACCTAAGCTGAGTAACTGCAGCTGTCGCGCAACCGACTTCGAGGAATTTCGCTGCACCTTTCTATCATTAGCGCGTCTTGAAAGTGCAACGTAAGAATAATTGGGTATCAAGCGCAGACAATGCAAAACAAATAAGGAGCTACGGTGGTTTTTAGTATAAAGTAAGAAAGTTTATAAAATAGGATCATAATCAGCATACTACCAGCAATATAACATAATTTGAATTATGCATATAATAAGTTGCTCCTCACCTTCTCTTAATAATCCTGATTCAGCTGCCTGCCCATTGTTGAATATAGTCTTTACAAAGATGCCCATGTCACCTCGAGGCGAGTCGCGTCCGCCCACTATGCTGAAACCGAGTCCTTTGCCACCAGCAGATTTTGTAAATCGAACCTGAAATTTAGCAATTTCGGATAAATAATACAAAATACATATAGTGCACAAAAGGCTTATCTGACATTGAAAAAGTTACATGTAGTGCTATAAATATACTTGCTAGCTTTCTAAAAAAACTAAAATGAACCTTTTATTACCTCAAAATTATGAGTGTCCCTGGGTTCAGGCGCTGGTGGTCGCTTACTTTGTTGTGCAAACGTCGGGGGCGCAGGCGGTGGTCGTGCCGATCTTGGCGTCGCACTCACGCGCAGCTCCGCCACGCAGTTGCGCAACTGTTGCATCGGCTCCTGTCGGGCCTGCACGCGAGGCAGCCTGTACGGCTCCTCCCACAGCCTCTGCGATGCATCTGACGTAAGCCGGCTGTAACCATTCCTATAAACAGGCGCGTCTAGCTCCACATTCTCGCTATAAGGCCGTCGGATTCTGCCTTCGCTACTATTTTTCCTCCTTTCAGGAACGTAAGTAAAATCGACGACATCTCTGCTTTCGTCTTCTTGATTTATCAAGGGAGTCTTTTCTCTTGGCGCCGGTGAACTCTTATTTGCTCTGTAAACATTTGGTGAGCTGCATCTTCGACGGAGAGTGGCTGATTGTCGTGGTGGCGAAGGAGAGGATGGCTGTCGGACGGCCATTGGGCTAGGAACATAAAATGTAGCTGGTTGCTGCTGAGGCGGTGCCAATACGTCATGTGCCGATAGCGCTCGTCTCCTGAGTCCACCACCTAATTTCCCAAGAGCTCTCAGTAAATCTGGTGCTCCACTGGTAACTCGTAGTGACGCTGTCGTGTATACCTTTCCTCGGTGTCTGAAGGATAGTTTCGAGGGCGGGGCAGGAGAGCAGTGTGGTGGTGGTCGGGGAGGCGAAGGTGAGCAGCGCACGGGGCTGGCTTCACGGTTGCCCGAGCCGGGGCGTAGTCTGGAGCATCTGCGTCGTAGTTTTCGCCAGCGTTGAGACAAGTTTGCGTTCCAGCTGTCCTCTGAAATTAGAGATAATAAGTACCGTAAAATAGAATTAATGAATGATTTCAGGCTCTGACTATAGGTTGGGTACAGGGTGGGTACTTTCATTATCTTATTTCTATCTTCGTTTGATTTTGCTCTAAATTACGATTTTAATTTAAAGCTCGGACAATGAACAGACAAGATAATGGGTATTGCGCACACACTTGCGCACTGTAGGTAATTAATATTTCATGTCCAGGCGGCCAATCTTAACCGAGATTAGACATAATCTCGGTTAAGATTGGCCGCCTTGGTCGAATTCGGCTGGTGGAAGGACATGGGACATTGTTGATTGGAGTAATTATCAAGATTGTCAAAATTACCTTTCTTGTTAGTATCCGCGTCAGACGCGTAGTCGTGTGTGCGCGCGGGAGGCTGCGCAGGCGGCGATGCGGGCGCGGCGAAGCTGTGCCTCAGCGGCGTCATGCGCAGAAGCCGTGGCCGGTCGCCGCCACCGCGGGAGCCCCAGGCTGGTGCACCCATCTTTAGGTTACCTGAAAAGCATATGGGTAGAACTTAATTGATGGTATATTTAGGACTCAATTTAGGATGCTTGTAGTGTGTCAACTGGAGATTGTTGACGAAATTGATAGCAAAGTTCGCGAAATTCGTTTCTGACCCTTTAGTATGATCACGGTTGAGGTCTTTGGCGCCTTACCACTTTTCAATGAAAATCGCTTGCACACATGACACAGAAACAACCGTCACTTCAAACAAAACAATTGCTATCTTTTAAAGTGACTGCTGTTTTGCGCGAGGTGCAAACGATTTAGGATCTTAAAGTGGTTAGGCGCCAGAGACCTCGACTGTACATATGGAATACGTAAATAGCGCAAATATCATCATTTAAGATATTAACAGGTTTGTGGATATTACTCGACATAAAATATAAAATAATGTCACCTAAATTAAAATTGTCCTGCCTTCGTCTCTGAGATTTAATTGACCATGTAGTAGGCCCTGCTACGCGTCCATTCACTCGCACACAGGTTTAGCGCAAGAAAGAGAAGGTAAAAAACTAGTATCCCTCCCTCCTTCCTGCGCCTCACAGCACTGCCAGCCGCCTGTCGCTCATTTCGTGTCCGTGCGCGCGCGCCGTTCCGACGCACGCAGTAACCACAGCAAAAAAGAAAAAACCGTTAAGTTTTTTATTTCGTGCTAAACGAAAGTAAATTGTGAACGTGAACTGAAGTTAAACGCATAACCCAGCGTGGCTGCTACATGCATGCTTTACGCTTCGCGGCCGAGCTCTTACGAGATACTAGCCAGTCCGCATTTTAACGCTCCGAATCAATACGCGATATTGATCTGTAGCAATTTTTTGGCCGAGCTGGCACGTGATGCCAGCCAGTCCTAATTATCTTGAATCGAGACGTATGGTATGCGTTGCTTTCAATAAACCTACCCTTATTTTCATTGCGTTTCGACAAATGAAAAAAGTGAACAAAGGCATTTCATTAAAAATGTTAAGCAGCGCTGACGACGCGCCATCAGGGCCTCTCAGTGTGAAGCGTTCCTCGCCCACACTCATCAAGCCCCAACAGGCATCATAGTGTGTCCTGCCTGTGCCAACGCGACGCCATGCGCCGTGAATTGCTTGTTTGTTACGGTGAACTACCGTCCAACAATCCTAGCGCTTCAACGTCTCGCGCTCGAAATCAGAATCCGACCAAATAAAGGTAAGGTCTTTTTTCATTAAAGCTAGCTAAGCTTGAAGCCGTACTACGTGTTACGGGCTACCGTATTCCATTCGTGGTAAAAACCACGACTTGACACAGTCAATCTCTTGACATAGATTGGAATTGAGTTTAATGTGAGCTTTTACACTTACAAACAAAAGGAGCAATATATATGTTTTACTAAGTACTTTTTTGTAAGCACCGAAAAACAATAGTGGCAGCAGATTTATTTCAAATCTAATAAATTTATATTTATTTTGTACATTTTTACCTGAAATTGCAAAAATGAAAGACTTAAGAACACTATAACTGCCTAGACTGATAAACATAAGTACGTATAGTGCCACCTGCGATGCGGTGCACGCTCCTTATTTTTTTCCCCAAAGCTCTAAAAACGGTACTATATACATCGATACTACATAGCTCACAATATTATGGTCCTATGTCTGCAATTGATTACAACTCTTTTTTATTTATTTCTGGCTAATGGCTATAAAACTTGTCTTGCTAGACAATGCTATGGAAAACATAACATCGCTTATTAAATGAAATATTTAACATTACTTAAATATCGAAGTTTACGGATTGTATAAAAAGAAGACAATTATTATTTTTTAAGTACGCAAGTTCTTACTTACATTTCTGATTTCTACTCAATGCATATGGTTGGGTCCATATAAGAATTATGTAAAACTGATTTTATTTATAGCTCACAATTTAAATAGCTATGCTAATAATATTGAGCTTTGCTCATTAACTGGCATTTGTATGATTCTGAATGGTGGAATATTTACAGTATAGGTACTTATTCAGTCTTGAAATCCAACTAAGATTTGTTTCACTCCTCAATTAATAATTCGGTACAGCTTAGATTTTATTAACCGACGTAACAACAACCAGCTGGAAAGCGTAATGTGTTTTTGGTTTATACCAATGAGTTTTCTTGTTAAATTGCGAAATCAATATAGCACTACCGTCATATTCGATTTAAATAGGTAGACGGTAATTAATTGTTTTAAATGCTATTTTATTTTTCAAAAAATATAGTGTGATATGCACTTAACTTTTCATGTATGCTTCTTAGATTTAATCGTCGCAAAGTTCGGTACTTAATGTGGAGTCTGGAAAACTAAATAAAGATCTGTGTCCATTATCTTCAGAAAAGGCGATGCCTGAGCTACCGCCAACAAAAAATTGTGACAACCATAGGTCAACTTGAATTGACTTTAGTTTTTTATGGGCTTGTTTTTTGTTTTCTCACCATTTACCACCACAAACACCACCGAAGAATAATTCAAACATAGAATGACCTATTGTTTGAAGTACTATTATTATTCTTTATATTTTTTGGCTATATTTATTCCACTATTTACACACCTACGTAAAAGGTTGGATAAATAAAAGACATGGTCATTATTGTACAAATTACAAAAATCGATTTTTTTTAAACAAAAGGCAGCAACGCAGCATCAAACCTAAATTGCACTACAAGCATATAATTTGAGTTATTGGGAATATAAACTATGCATATTTTTCCCACTATATTCTGTGATTTAAGAATTAACTTTATCGAGTAAATATCTTCTCTCATCATCAGTTTTTTTTCCATCTAATCACATACACCCACTCCACAACCATCTCCCCAGCAAAGCCACTATGATATTAGGAAAACATTCATATGGAAACATTGCTGCATTAACTATAAAACAGATTATTTTTTTTATGAATTGTATCGTTTAATTGATGTTTAAAAGTATTGAATATACTATGTTAAATAATTTTTCAAAGGAAATCTTGTCTTAATATTCACCAATTACTTAGGTATGGTGAAACAATTGCCGACCACAAAATAATAACCAATCATGGTCTGCCAAGTTTTAACATATTTTTTGCAAATGTTATTTTTTACGCTCGTTCTTATACTCTTGCGCCGTAAGACGTCGAGTAGTTCAACGATTTATTTATAAAACCATAAAGTAATTTATTTATTACAAAGAATAATGCTTGAATGTTTTTATTTATCATTTATATTTGAGGATGTTTTAATATGTATGAAACCAGTGTTCCCTGGTGACATCGATCTATGACATACTTGTTGTAACACGACATATTCATTTACTTTAGGACTTCTTGTCACAATAGGTACCCTAATTTTGAATCATCAAGATTTATTTTACACTGCTCATAATATTGAAACAAGTCTCATCTGAAGCCAAATAAGACACAAATACTTTGGCGGCACAATAATTGCGGAAATGCACATTGCCATTACCCCCAAAAAAGAAGAATAAGTCACAAATATTTGTCAAACTCATAGAAAATATAAACTTAAATAAAAATAAAGTATCTCATCAAAACTAAATCGATAAGATAGGATCGCATTTTTTTTTTATATGTAACCCTCAGTAATTCAGACATATTTTATCCAGTCAATATTTATGAGTATTTTTTTTTTCCGACTATGCGCCGACTATCGAATACTCGGCAAACATTCCTGTGCTGGAAGTCTGAAGCGTCATGTTTGATATTTCACGTAGATAATTTCAATATTTTGATTTTCTACTCCATCTAATATCCTTCTAACTTACATAGCTAAATCTTTGGTAAATCTAAAAAAAAAAAAAAAAAAATTTTTAAGCTTGATGAAAACATTATTCTCAATCAGTAAATACACGAAAATACCAATTTTGTCTCAGCTTTTTTCGAGCGCCAACTGGTGTTTTTTACAAGGAACTATGTCGAGACTTCCGCGCCTGGTTGATAAGTTAAATATTAGGCAAACGTCGGGTTAGGTGATACCAAAACTTCTATCGGAGAAATCGTTTGCGCTCGTATGACCTTATAAAGCCACAACGCCCCCAGAGGTCGTTTCCAAGCTTCTTTAGAAAAAATTTAAATCACTCAATCATTACCTACTTCCTTAATGCTTTCAAGTTTTGATAACGATAATATTTCAAATTCATTGAAATATCGTATTCTTATTGTAACCCAGAAAATAATAATAGCGTTGATATACACCGATGAATACATCTAAAATCTTATATACCCACAAATGAACCAACTATTTTTTTTTACCAATCATCTTACACTTATTACAACAAAACATTTTCTTTAGAATTCAAAATTCGAATAATAAGTATTTTGTTTTCGGTATACGGCTGAATATATTTCAAACAGCTGCATAAATACATAAATACCCAATACTTAAAAGTAATCGAATATCATGCGTGTATTTTTTACAAATCTATGATTGTAAAATACGTTAAAACTGCGAGACAAAGATACTCTCCAATACGCCCGTTAAGTGCATTAAAAATGATAGGGCGCTGGATGAGAAGTATTTCTGTATGTAGCTTTCACAATCTGTCTCAACGATACGTATTCCGTATTTATTTGCAATTTTTATAACAGACCAAAAAAAAAAAAAAAAAAAAAAAAAAAAAAAAAGGACCTAAGAAATGTTCGTCCTATTTCAGTTAAGATTACTAATATTATTATTATATTTACATATTTTTTGGAGTTTCACATTAATAAAATATATATATATAATATATATATATATATAAAACTAAGAAATATCTTCTTTCTTTCCCATTAAAGAAATTACTTATCATGCACCCATAACAATAGTGCATAATGCCAAACATGGTAACACAAAACAAAAACAAAAAAAAAAAAAAAAAAAAAACATTTTTGTTATTTAAATGATCATTTTAATAACTCAAAGATTACTAACTATAGAGGTGTCAACTTATTTTTGTAACAACATTGATTTACTCCGAACATCTACATGGTCAATTAAATCTCAGAGACGAAGGCAGGACAATTGGATGATCAAACGAACTTACCTGTAAGTGAAGTTCGATCCAAATTGTCCTGACTTCGTCGAAGAGATTTAAGTTCCCACCCTTCCCAATTCCCATAGGTACGTGTATTTTCTGCAAAAATTGTTGCCACCCGTACCATAAATCAATGTTGTACATCTGGAACATCGGTCTCCTTGCTCTGAAATGAATGAGCGACAGGCGGCTGGCAGTGCTGTGAGGCGCAGGAAGGAGGGAGGGATACTAGTTTTTTACCTTCTCTTTCTTGCGCTAAACCTGTGTGCGAGTGAATGGACGCGTAGCAGGGCCTACTACATGGTCAATTAAATCTCTTCGACGAAGTCAGGACAATTTGGATCGAACTTCACTTACAGGTAAGTTCGTTTGATCATCCAATTCTAATTAGAATTACAGTCTTATAAAATATCGACCGGTTTTTTATCTTCCATCTTTAATTACGGCGGGTAATTGTTAATTTAGGAAGTGGGTTAATAATTAGTAACATTTAATAGTTGTTCAATTACCCTGTTTAATTCTTTGACTTCCGTAAATATATGTGCTTGTAAAGTAGATCCATTATTATTAAAGTAAGTAACCAAAGATTGTTATAATTTCGTCTTGTTATAACTGTGAACTATAATATAATGATGCGATGGAGCACATAAACATAGGTATGTACATCAAGTACCTAAGAGATATCTTAATATGAAGAAACACTGAGGAAGCTACTGGTATTATTAGATACGACTCATTAAAACTTGATCGTACTCTACAATATGAGTCATGAAACTTAAATGTTTTACTAAGCCTAAGTAGCTTGTTTATAAACAGAATAGATACAACCGCCCATTTATGTAGGGTTCTTTTAAATTGATCAAAGATTATACTCATAGAACAGATTGATCCATGATATTGTGGTTTTGTGCTCGATGCTAGCTGCTAATCTAGCGTTTTTAGGTGTTTCTTAGAATTTGAAGTAAATTATGTAGCTAGAAATATATATTGTTGGATTTATTTGCCACTTGTGAACCTCGGTAGTCATTCCTGGTTGTATTTCTCTGACTATGAGCTTAAGTAAATTTATGTATAGAGTTCAAACATTGACCACGTTTCTGCCGCCCACACCGCGTGGGCTTAGGTCGGCAAATAACCAACGTCCGGTGATCAAAGGCCCTATAATGCATTGCTTTGACCAGCTCTAGCTACTATATAAGGTTAAGAGGGTCCTTATTTAATAGTATCTTTTATATTTTTTGCTACAGGTCGTTACATTAACTCAAGTGCTATATTTATTGCCGATCAAGAGTCGAGGTCGTGGGATTTTGATTGAACATAGAAAAAATAAGACATGTTGTTTGATGATTATGTAATTTAAATGAGGCAAACAAGGTACGGACGTGTTTTCAATATAAAATAAGTAATAATATGCGCCAGACAACACACTAATTGTCTGTTTTGGTGGTAAGGAATTTCTTACTTGTGTTACGAAGTACCAGACAACGATTATGACGGGGGCGTCTCCCATAAATACTTAACTACATATAACATCCATGACTAAGGTACAAATGTTCGTGCTCATCACACAAACATTTGCCTCTTGCGAGATTCGAACCCGCGACGGCCGGCGTAATAGTCAGGAGCGCTAACCAATACACCAAACGCGTCGTCAAACATAAAAACAACTCATGTTTTACACAAACAATACAAACTATAAGCAGACCTCCCTATTCTTATTTTGAGTCGTTTTGTAATAAATAATTTCTTGACAAAGAAGATAATGTTGTCAACTTGTTTCTGAGAAAATATACCAAAATATCCTTCATAATAAATGATTATAAAAAAACAGACTCGTCGGCGCAGGCGCAGCAAGCGCACGAGCGCGCCGTCTGTACCGTTGCGGATATCCGTTCGAGCGAATGATTCGCTTTGCTCATACTAAGTATTACCCACAATAACTACCCACGTAAATGTACCTTTTCATTTCATATCGCTTTTTTCACGCATGTTAAAGTACACTGTGCTAGCCTAGCGTGCATGATAGTATCGAATGATTTTTAATAGTTCCAAGCGGCATGCTTGGATAATTTTCTAGATGAATGTTTTGTTGCGGTCTTGACACAAATCGCCATAAGTTCGTTTGATAGGCATACTGCTAACGACGTGCAGGCAATGGAGGTAATGAATGGTTATTAATTTCATTGGGAGCGTGGATGTAGACCGCAGCGACGTTAATCTCCGGGGAGCCGCTAAGCCTGGTGAAGATAGGGTTACAAACTTTTCAGTTTCAGCCTGGACAAGTCGGTGCATTACAGACAGACCTGAAGAATTCCTCTATTTGGGACTACTTGTATCTACTAAGTGTCTGTAGTGCAAAGTAATCAAATTTTTTTCCGAGACTATAGTAGGTACCGCTTCTTATTTTAATCGATGAGTGCAATAATTATGTATGATTAGCTTGCCGTATTAGATACCTTGGATGTACTTAAGGTGTAGTTAATCTTTATAGATTAGGTCTTCTTCAGCAGTCTTTAGCAGCGATGCAGTCGCGATACTGCATCGCTACCGTTTTAATGTTTTAATAGCCAGCATCGCGACTGCATCGCGTTCGCATCGCTGCTAGAAGTCGCAGTGTGTAAATTAAATATGTTCATTGCGTGAGTCGCGATGCTGTCGCGCGTTTTCAAAACGCGCCTTAGTATCGATGCTAAAAGTCGCTGTGTGTAAGGTACGACTGGTAGTTTGTCATAATTTTCGTTCTTTATGGTTTATTGCACTATTAGTTTAGTTACGAGAATTAGGTAGTGCAATAAACCATAAAGAACGAAATCCTCTTTCAAACGTTCAGACGCAGTTAAGTTTAGTGAGGATATTTCTTATAAAAATATGGTCACCCTCAACGTGGTCACGGGCAGTAATTAAATTCCAAGACCCTTCGTGAGGGTGATCTTTATTGCCGATAAACGAGCTTGTGGTCAGACGAAAACATCTAGGGACATTTTGTTTGTCCCTAAATCGTCAGACCGATTCGATCTTGCTAAATGAGCTTTGTTTAGCAATTCTACTTGTAAATACATAAGGGAATTACGGTCCTAATAAAATAAAGCTGCATAATACAGTACAGTAAAGCAGTTAAATAATTTATCTGTATTTTTGACACTACAAAGCACTTTTATAATAAGGTTAATACCTTCATAAGGTTAATAATTCAGTAATGAATGAGAAGTTTATTTCGTTATTTTGATTCCGATCAAACCAAATTACTATGTAGGCGCCTGAAAGTACCCACTTATTTAGCCGTCATTGTCTCTACTAATGAACCTGTCAATATCATATTTTTTGTGTCTTGATTAATCATAACTTGAGTGGGAAGACGTAATTTAATACTGTTGATGTTGTTTTTTTGCAGACGAAACTTTCGCCAAATTGAAATTAAATCCAAAGTAACGTAAGTAACTAGAATAATTATCAATTTTAATCTGTCAACTACAAAATTGTTTGTGACAAATCTTTATTCGATGAAAGTAATCTCTTGAATTACCATTTGTTGTGTCACACGTATGTAGTGTGGTTAGTTGGAGTTTACATGTCCAGTTTAAAAATATAGATTCTAATGATCCAATGTGTTCTAGCAAATCGGAAGTGATACTAGCTCATCTAACTGTTAAATCGGAGGTGGCATTAATTTTCAGCGACATGGACAGTCCCGTTGTGTCCGAATTCGGATGGTCACTGCTCTTCCGGTAGCTGCGCCGGCGCAGGCCAACAAACTGTCATCGCCTCGGCCTAGGTAAATTTACCACAGTTTTGATCAGTTCTATAAATCTATGTTTTCTAGCTCACACTTCTATGATAAATATATATATGATAAATATGTATATATTTTATCTTCTTTTATTATTTCTTCTTCTACTTCTTTCTAATATTAATTACTTATTACATGTGTTAATAACTTGGCACTTTTCTTATAAGATTTGTAAGTCGAACAAGAGAGGTATAAGTGCTTTGCACACTGTTGTACATTGCTCTATTTTTTTATTTGTATTCGATAACGATACCTGCGATAACAGTGTTTTCCTGTCAGCGGAAGTTAAGTAATGTTGTGACTTTTCATTTATACTTGTAAATTGGAAAGCGCATTGGACGCGACAGCTTCACTCACGCATCGAAAAGAAACGAAATTATTTAATTAAGAAGACTGTATGGTATTTAAATCTTCAGCTCTTATTATTTTTAACCTTGTTGTGAGTAGAAACATAAACAGCTAGACAACAAAATGGTAGGTTAGTAACGTTTCCCATGAACTGTGAGTTGGTCTCGTTTGATGATCACTCATAATATTTTACAGTAGTTATACACTTAGACAAGTAGACCATACTGAACTAAATAATTGGTCTAAAAAGGATTATATCAAAATTAAGTAAATCATCTAATACTGATATTGACCTTTTCTTACACTGGAAAGAAACTGAAATTGCGGACAAACGGGGAGCATTTATTTTTCGATTCTAAATCATTCTTTCCCCTGCACTTGGCATATGTTCACCAAGCTCCAATAAGTTCTGATAATATCAAAAGCCAGAATAACATTTTGTGTAGGGTGCATTGATTGTTCGCAGCGCGCCGCTTTCAGCTCAAGTGGGTACCGATCGTTTGTATGATCAACCATATTGATTTAGTATCATACACTGCAGAGCTATTTTAGACTTTATAACCCCAAAATAGGGTATAAAAAGAACGGTATGGCCCAACCAGGGCAGCTATTAGGCCCAAAACCATTAGCCATTAGTGGCCCTTTTCATGGAAATTCAAGTGCTGCGGCAAAACAGAAAAGACGTAGAGTGGCAAAAAATGTACCATGTATCCGTTACAAATAGACTAATTAAACGCATCAAGTAGGACATTTGGCAATTCACGACGGAAACAAGCAGCCTAAGTACTGCACATTTCCCGGATGGCGGGGCCTTTCAATTGTCTCTGTAATAGTCTGCGAGCAAATTATTTCGGTTTCCCGTGATCAAAGCAAATCAAACATCTTCCTCAACCTTACAAAGCGAATCCAAAAACCAAGGCATAAAAAACCGTGCCTACCTGAGCCTACTTGACCGTCCAAAAAAAACAAGCAAGTTCTAATGATGTGTGAAATTAAAATAACCGAGTTTTTATGCTACTCGGTGTCAAATTTTAAAGAGCAGTTGTTGTAAAGACCAACTCCGTAAAGGCATAAAGGCTTGTTGAGTCATAATTAATTATGCCGCGGACCACCATGCACTAACTAGGATCATTAAACCACAAGATTGCGCAATGCCAGCTATTGTGGTCAGCCGTTTAGTCGCGTTCTTCATCACGTAACGACCATATGCTTAGACAGGGTGTATTGTTAAGGTATTTATGGCGTGAATTGTAACGGGTTCGTGCCCATGTCGCGCCCACACTTATTAACGAAACTGAGATTTATGCGTAACTGCGCGAGCGGTAGTGGCACAATAGGCCCTATGGAATGTGACCCATGTCTCGCTCAGACTACATTATGTTTGTCTAGCACCTTGAACTATACGCAGACTTACATAGGACCAGCTCAGTAAAGCCGTTATGCTAATGTGAACGCCAAATTGCTACCAACTAATAGTAGTTGTTAAAGTAATTATCAGTTCAATTTATATAAACGATTAACAAGGAGGTATGTTGGATAATAAAGACTAAAACACAAAAGTAATCTTCAAGGTGTTAATTGACGCATTAACGTTAGACATTTTTAGCTCTTAATTGTAATTAATTTGAAAATTAAATCGTCAAAGAACGTAATTTAAAAAGAAATGCTGTAGTTCTTATTTTTTTACACATAAATATAAGTTTAGAATAACTATTTACCACCCACTCGACATACATACCAGAGTACCTCACAGTCACAAACAGGCGAAACGAAAGTGACTGATTGCGCGGTTCGTTTTTGGCACACAGTATTGTAATAACTTCAAGCTTTGGAACGATCATTGTTTAGTTTTAAACAATTTGAATGCTCGATAATGCTATTTCTACTTTCGTGTAACAAGTAGGACGAGTACGGTACCGGCCATCACAGCGGATCTCGGTTCATAATACTGTTTGCCATAGAATTAACAAACGCCGCGTTCCAGATCTTAGCTCATCGAACGAATCTGGGAAATCGTTTGTCTCATTTATTACATTTTTTCTCTGGAGAAATTGTTTGCTCTGGTTTCATTGTTCTGTTAAAGGGGGTACTACGGGTAATAAATGTTTTTCACTTGAAGTAAATACGCAGTGAAAATATGTAATGCATGGAGTACGGCACTGTTACATGCAATTGCCATGATTTTTATGCAGTTAGTCCATACACGGACCCTTCTATACATATTAGTTACAAACAAAGGTTTCGACTAGTCTCGGTTTTAGCTGTGTGCGGTTCAGACTCTGAACTTCAGAGTTCTCAATGCTGCACCCGTTCTTATTAGGCTTCCGTTTATAAATAGCCATTGTTTGGCTCAAGTCATGAACTCATATATTTACATTTGGTCGACTTTAGTTACCTACCAGTCAATAATAACAAACCTAAATGCGTTTTGTTTCAGTAATTTAGTAAGGTAGGTATTGTAAGTATACTTACGATATGAAAACAATGGCGAGGTAGAGTCGTGTGAAAATTTAAAACCTTAAACTAAAGCATGACGTAATCACCGCAACCGTTTAGGTACAGTCGCCAGCACTTCAGGTTACCCACTTTTGTTGCAAACTAGCCCTTATTACAACTGCATAAGATGCCGCAGTGTTTACCTTAACGTGCTGTTGTTCGTACCTACATGTAATGAAGTTACTCAGATGGCAAATATTATTATTCATTGCTAGGCAGTATCAGCTTGTTCTCGTATAATAATTACTGGATTAATGGCCAATATTTTATTGACAAAAACATTCGTTCGATCCATATAAGTATTTTACGCAAATGATGATCATAAATAATTTTATACGTGCTTCATAAAATTGCGTATAATGAACGTATTAATGAAAAATATTATGTTTTAATAGCTTTCTCGTTTGCACTCAAAAAAAAAGAAAAAAAAAGCGTTTATTAATTAAGGACATCGCAAACACACACATTTAAACAATATCACAAAATAATATCATACAAAAGCACATGAAGAATTTTCACTACACAAAACAGAAACGAAGATAATACAATAGGTGTACATTTATGATCCGGAGCAGGGATAAGGTAATGAAACAAGATAATAAATTACAGTTGCGATGAATATGCAATCATTATTAAATAATCTATTTTTTGCTTCGCTGATTGAATTAACGAAGACTAACGTGCTTGTGTGGGTACTTTTGCGGTGCAGCCTAGTGTTTAACTTCTAACATAACTGCGGAGTAAGGTGGTGATTTCATAGTAATAACGCCATTAAAGACCGCAAATAAGATAGTGGGTTGAATTGATGGATGATTGACGAAGGCAAGTATCGCCACGCGATGTCGTATGTGGGACACCATTCAAGGTTTCGCAACAGTAAAAGTACGTAATCATACATTTTTCATGCTTATACTTTATACATGTAGGTACGCACGGAGGCATGAGCCGTTAAAAACACCTTGACGGTTTGAATGTACCGGTGCAGCAGTTAGTCGGGAAACGTTATGTGATGAAAATGACGTCAGTAACATCCAAAACGAACTTTCATCAAACTCAAGCAAACATACAGTCCATAAGCTTATGTTAGTAATTCTGTCATTTCAATCACGGAGTAAGTTACAAGGAATGCGATTGTCTAGTCTGGCTTGATGAAGTGGTATCTACTCGCAGTAATCTGTGTGCTTCCGCGCATCGCGACGGCGGCCGTTGCTCAAAGAGAGGCTCGCATTGTCTCGCATTCATTATCTGGCGTGGGAGACCCGGAATACACATCGTTGTTAGCATTTGATACACATAGGTACATTTCAGACATAGATCATGTACACTAGGTACAGTTAAAACTGTATTATGAATACGGACTCTGAAAACAGCCTGCTGATTCATGAAGTGAATGAAATTCTGTAGATGGACACTCTTAAAAGAAAACTTTGGAACGACGATGAATATGGCAACGAAAGTTTTGGTCATGAGAATGAATCATCCTCATTCCCCAGAAGGAATCCTTAAATATGTTTCGTTTGTAAAAGAAGCTATAAAACAAAAAGCTGTCTTTGGTTGGTACCTCCTACTTAAGAAATCAAATGTCTTGGACAAAGACTGATAAATCGTTGTTGCCCAAGATAGAACTTGCAAAACTAATACAATTGCACCAAATCGTGATAGGTTAAGACGTAAGAGTCGAAATTTTAATCCAAGTCCAATAAATAAGGAAACTGTATTGCATAGGTAGATCAAGGTTTGGAATATCCTTTGCAAGCGCTATTATTGTTGTTTCATAAACAATGCTGGTAAGGTATAAACGTATTATGGTTAACTTTTCATATCAACCACACTTATATAAACGTATTGCCAAATATCACCATTGCGTCGAGGTGAGTGCATGCATGTCTAGAGCTTATCCACTCCATCCTTATCTTGACATTAAAGTTTTATTAGAGTAATGATTCCCACACATTACTAACTAAGCTATAAGAAAATGTGAAGTAGCCAGCATAGTTCATGGGTTAATTGCCATCATCTGATGTTGTGTGGAGTTGTTGTCTCCATTCGATATTCACTTTACCTACTTTCTACAGAGTATAAGACGCAGAGCTTTCCACAATGAGTGAAGTGTTTCATACAAAAAGTATGCTGCCAAGCCAATACGTTTTGTCCTATTTACCTACAGATTCGCTACATGGTCATGTTGATTGTGTAAAGACCGTTTTAAATCAATTACGAACGATTTATGAATTTTACTTTCGCTAAAACTATACCGGTTTCATGCCACGCTGAAGAGATATTTTCGGCATATCACTGATTACAATTTTATTTAAAATCGAGGTGAAGGTGTGTTTCAGGAAGTATCTTTGTCAGAAACTCGCAATAGAAAAGTTCATGAGATTTTAAAAGAGCCTTCCATCTTATACCCATAAGGTACGCGTAGCTATGCAAAAGTAATCATGTGAATATGATCCTACTACTCGCATAACTGCGGCGTTGTGGGAATGTAGCTGCAATTTTGTGGCATAGGCTATTCACAATGTTCATTCTTACTTTACCTCCAAAAATCAATGATTATTGTTCCAAGTTTATTTAACGACTATTCATTCGATTGTAGATCTACCTACCCACCTTCTTTTTATGGTGTTGCTTCTAATCCGAAAAGCCCACACTTTTTCCATGTTTGTTAGTGTGTATTGTATCTGTGTCTTTGGTAATGACCTTAGCTGGCCATTTTTGGAAATACGAGGGGCAACCCAGACCTCCAACTCAAAGTAACGTTTGAGTCAAGATGTTATCGGTTTTGTGAATTTTCTTTGTTACATTGTCGATATTCATACGGGAATTTATAACACAACTAGGTATTTGCTTTGAGTGAAAATGTTGCACTAAATTAGCAATTAATTTAAGCGACAGATGTTATTCTGAACATTTAGTCAAGAAGCTGTTTAATTATTTGTTTCTCTCATTATAGGGTAGGGATATCCCGAAATTTGCACAACAATGCTGTATCATAACAATGAAACGGATTAATCGTCTAATGGATTGATGCAAGTAACAATTCCGCGGTATGCATACTGTACAGGCAATAAAGTGAGGGTGTGGGATGCATGTACGACGGTGCTGTCTGCAACGTTATTAAGGAACCCAGTTATGCAAAAACGGTCGTTATTGAAGTAGTAATAGAGTCCCCCAAAAATGCTTGGTATTTTGGTGCACTAGTCCGCCGGAGTGTGGCGAGCGAGGGTGCATGCCGAGGGGAAGTAAGCCCTCGAACGATGCAACGTTGCAAACGATGCTTTTTTTCAACATTTACTTATCACCTTTCCAGATGACTGGCTACACAATTAAAAATCTGTGAGCTTAATTAGATCACGCCTCAAAGAACTTACATGCAGTTGCTTATCTTTCCGGCTTCCGTTGTTGCGACTTGAGAGATAAATGTAGAGCACAAAAAATTGTGTCAAGCAAACTTTATTACGAAATTACTTCTATCAGTTTTATTATTATTTTTTACTTGTAATTATTTGATTTGAAAGTTTTGCATTCTTATTTATCGTTACGCAGCTTAAAGGCAGACAATGCTTTTTTTAAATAAAATCTTGTTATTTTGAAGCAGCATTTTTATAGAATGTATTTTAAATAACGAGCTTAATTGCTATGTAATTTATTATGAAAACAACTTTGTCTAAATTAATTTTTTTACCTTAAAAATCGCAGATCAATTCATCTCTCTGAATATGCAATCGGCTAGCACTTTAGTTCAAAAGTCACGAGCATTTCAGTTTCGGCAATTATCCTTTCACTAAAAATGCACGCACGTATCTTCACCGACTGCAAGTTCACAATATCGATCGCGAAGTAACGAGTGCACACTCGCTCGCTGCCGGCGCGAGCTACGGCGTACGTTCGGCTCTAGCGAATGTCGAATTAATACTAACATAACCTCAAAATTACGCGCGCTCCGCTAAGAAATTGTTTATGCTGTCTGTACTACCGTAAATAGGGTTCAGCTGTGAACAGGACGGAAACATAAAAACCCTCACGCCAGACAGGGACCAACTAACGTCAAAGGTGCTTGTGGGGCTGACTACAATAAGTTTTGACGACGCGGGGCGTCAACAGACGTTATAAATTAAAAACAAAAAACTTGTTTTATTGACAAACCTATCTTGTACGGGTTCTGATAGTGAGCTCGTGGATAAGAATGGAATGTGTTAAAATTGGAGGTGCCAAACTAACATTTCAAATAATACGATACGGAATGTTTCACATAAGCATAATGAGCTCACATTTTAAGATAAGACCATACCTACATGCATTGAAAATTGGATACACTGTGAAACGAACTTTTTATCGAGTTTCTGATAAGAAATTCTCTACATGCGAACAATGTTTAAGAAGTGATAACTTTTTATTAAAAAGAAATAAAACGAAAAGTAAACTTATAACATTCCTATCGCATACGAGGATGCATAAATAAAAAAAACTTCTTTATTCCGATATAAAATGTACCTGCGCAACGACTCCCCTGGGTCCTTCTCCCATCCCATAGAAACCATTGAAGCGTGAAGAATGAATGATTTCAAACTGCCGCCAACAAAAACCTGCTTTAAATTCTCACCACTTCAGTGTCAATGTCTAGTGGATTTTAAGATTGTTCTTCTCCTTTTGTTAAATGCCTTTGTGACAATCCCATAGTACAAGCCATATAATACATTTGATTATGGTAGAGTCGTGTCGTGTGGTAATGTGTATGACACGATAGGCTTGTTTAAGCTATATCGTAAGCAATAAAATTGATCATAGGTCATACATCAATTTACCATCTATGGATATGAAATATGCATGTAAAAAATGCGTAGTTATTTTTAGGGTTCCGTAGCCGAATGGCAAAAACGGAACCCTTATAGTTTCGTCAAGTCTGTCTGTCTGTCTGTCTGTCTGTCTGTCCGTCCGTATGTCACAGCCACTTTATTCTGAAACTATAAGCATCGCATAGCTGAAACTTGGTAAGTAGGTGTATCTTGTTTACCGCTTTCCGATTCAGATACAAAAGTAAGAAAAAAAAATATTTAAGGGGGGGCTCCCATACATGAAACTAAAACCTAAAAATTTTTTTTTACTCAAACCTATGCGTGTGGGGTGTCTATGGATAGGTCTTTGAAAATGATGTTGAGGTTTCTAAAACCATTTTTTCTAAAAGTGTAAGGTTTGAGATATAGACGCTTCCAAAGTGGTAAAATGGGCGTCCCCCCCATCTAACTTTTGAACTAAGAAAGTGAAAATTTTGAAAAAAATATATGATGTAGATCTCAACAAAAACTTGCAACGAAAATTGGTTTGAAGGAGATCGAACCAGTAGTTTTTGAGATATTGCACATTTTTATCAACCGCAAATATAACTTTGTCTTTCATACAAACACTATGAAAAACAAAGTTATTTTTGCTGTTACAATATATTGTGATGTTTTCGTTAAGTGAAAGTAAGTGGACCCTGAATTCAGTTAAGGGTGGCACGGAACCCTCAGTGCGCGGGTCCGACACGCACTTAACCGGTTTTTTGTCTATGATTAAACTGAGATTAAATGATATTGTCACACTTACATCCAAATCCAATGATATTCCCCTATTCAAAAAGACCAAATCTTAAGAACCAAATAGGCAAAATTTTGTCTGACGTCACTACATCTGAGCCTTATCACAGGTTGTGTTACGGTAAATTCCTATAAAAATAACAGTATTTTTGTATTTTATGAAGCCTACATCCAGTAATCAAGCCACCTATCTTAGAATCTTCCAAGCATGCCTGATGATGTTGCTTCATGCAACATGTTAGCCATTTGAACCGAGGCCGTTGTCGCCGCTGGCGCCGGCATCATTACTATTTTGAATGATTGAAGGAATCTCTATGATTATTATAATTATAAAATTGTTCATCGCACCAGTTGCGGTACGCGCACGCTCTTAGACCCGCATCGAGTGTTCTCAAATACCGATTCCAAGTACTTTTGACTCTGTCATCTCTTCAATTAGCATGGCTGGGCTGGGCTTGTGTAAACTAATGTCTATCTCACGTTTATAATCATCAGTTGTGGCGTCCTCAGTTAACAGCCTCTCGTCTCGCTAACGAACCTCAATGAGAGGGCTCGTTGTCCAGAGGGACAGTAATAGACGGCATCACTTTTTAACAGATTCCCGCTTGCATGCCGCAAAGGCCATTTGCCTTTTCATTAACGCAATTTATAAATCAGAGCGCAATTATTACAACACAGCACTTCGTTAAAATTTTAAACCGAAGATGGTTGCAGACGAATTATGATGTTGCATTCAATATTAATAATGATTTTATCTACAAGAAATAGGCGCCTAACGTAATCTTATACATCTACATCTACACTAATATTATAAAGAGGAAAACTTTGTTTGTTTGTTTGTTTGTTTGTTTGATTGTAATGAATAGGCTCATAAACTACTAGACCGATTTTAAAAATTCTTTCACCATTCGAAAGCTACATTATCCACGAGTAATATAGGCTATATTTAATTTTGAACAAAAATAGGGTTCCTCGGATATTAGGGTTTTTCGGACACAAGGTGTAAAAAATCAACCAAAAAAGTTACTTATTTTGCGTACCCTGCCTAACGGCTGAACCGATTTAGCTGAAAATTGGCAAGGAGGTAGCTTAGAGCCAGGAGAAGGACATAGGATCCTTTTTATCCCGTTCAACGGGGCCGGGGCTGGGGTGGGACGGTGCCGGGGCGAAACAAAGTTCGCTGGGACCGCTAGTCATTTAATAACATATACTAATTGCAATACCTACGATAGTGCTCGTAATTGGACATACCTGAATGGAAAAGGCGGTGAAACTTCTTAACTTATATCATTTTATTAAATGCGATGTTATGTATTTTTTACTTATTTACCTAATACTGAGATCGTTAAATTATTTAACATTATTCTACTGAAGCATTTAATTTACTTAAAAAAATAACCACTGCATACTTAGGTTTGCGTCAAACCGGAAGGCTAAAAGTTAGAGCTTGAGGTGTTTGGTTCAAAACAATTTTGCTAACAAGAAACATTGTCAGCACTTAAAATAGATTGTTTTATCTGGATAGTGATTAAATAGCTACATTGATTTAGTGCTTTGCAGCTTAGATTAAGTCGAATGAAGGTCTTCGGAGAGTGGGAGAGCTCACCCACGGCTCTCGCTTGCACTTTGACTGTAGTGTGCAAGGCTAGTTTATGCGCTGACATTTGCTGATCGATGCTGCAACTGTTGTTTTGATGCCAATTACATAATAATAAGTACAGTCAGCGTGCAAGTGCATATGGGTACCCTTTTGGTCTAAGCTGCACTGAACTAGCTTAGGTACTGTATGTATTTTACCCTAAGCCAGATTTACAATAACATTTTTTTTTTATAAGATGGTCTGAAAAAAAAAACCATCCATTTTGATTGTAGTGTAGTACTGGCTCTAGTTATATTTGAGTCGTAAGAAGGTACAATTTAATATTTTAAACTGATCAAAATGGAAGTCGCCTTGAACTATGTTTTATATTGTAATTTTGTCAAGAAAAGGTGCGTTTGGGGCTGGATCGTGTTCGTGGGTCGGCTAGCGGCGCGTGCTTCCTGCGCATGTCAGGCCCGGCGCAAGCGCACACTCGCACCATGCGTAGAATTCCAATCGCGGCTATGGGCGCCCTGCCCTTACTATTGAAAAGAAGAAACGAAACGAAATCTAGACGATCTAAGCAAAAGATGATCATAATAATTTGTACCTTAATACAGGGTGGTAAGGATTTTGAATTTGCAGTACGATCTTGCGAACCCAATCCATACCGGTAGATACAGAGCCCATAGTAGAGGAGTTTGGTAAGTAGTTAATAATACGTGTGTTGTTATTTATTTTATTTGACCGTAGCTTGGAGTTAATTACGCATGCTTTCTGCACCAATGATTAAATTCATTGTGTTGGCATTGAATAATAGCTTTAATATTTCAAGAAGCAATGCGGAGTTGAATTTTATTGACACTAAAAATACATGAGGCTGTAAAACATTAATTAACAAACATAATCAAAACTTTAAACTGTAGGTAATACATAAACGGTATTTGTTTTGATCTAATATTTTAAACTACGGTTGCTATGAAAAAACCATGGGGCAGGCCGATGTTCAGCAGTGAATGTTTTGCGGCTGATAGAATGATAATGAATATTCTAAACTACCTTTACATTCAATTCAAAATATTATAAAATTACGCAAATGAAAGGCTGGGAAGCTTTGAAATGTATTACACACACATAATTACGTAAGAGGCAGTATTACAGTTCAGATAAGCGTAACAAAGTCGTGACGATTAGATTTTATCACCTTGTATTATGTTGTGGTTTCGGAGCACGATCGGTGGGTGTAGGCGGCCAAGTTTGTTTTCTTTGGGCCCTTTTAAGCTGGAAGGCGTTTCATTCCAATAAGAATAGGTGCGGTAAATGAATAACTAGACAATGAATACGCGTAGTCGGGAGTCAAGACGGACATAGAACCTTTTAATTTTTTTCTCCTCCTGACTGCCTCATTGGTGCAGCGGGTTTGAATCCTGGACCAGTCGAAATTTGTTTCTGGATTTTTCTGTCTTGAAGTACTCGGAAAAGGCTCGGAGTAAGGAGGTTAAGGGTGATGACACCCCCGCGCCTCGGCAAGCACATTAAGCCGTTGGACCTGCGCATGATCTATCATCGGTCGTATCGGATCGGTCATATCGGATCTACCGTCTCATCGTATTAATGAAAATGGAGGAACAGTGAGTGCACTTGTGCATTGCGCACACATCTGAGCACTATAATATCGCCTACGTACTTGGCATATTTCTGTTGAGAGGCTTCGTCATTACCGAAAATCGGTAGTAAGTAGGATATTACATTTTTTCATACCAACGGTGAAAATGTAATCATAAATTATATAGCTTATGAAAAATTTTGGATGAATGCTTTTTACCTTTTATACCCCTTTATGATATAGCCCTTTTTGTTTATTTTTAATCTTGTAAGGGGATCTAGCCCAGCATCTCAGGTCGATTGTTATAGCACAATACTCTCGCGTGGTATTGTATAGCGGTAATTCTTACACCTATCGGGGCAACGTTCTGAGCGACATTCTATAGCAGGCCCCTGCTTTGTTTTAATTCACAGTCGGTTGTTTTGGTTCCGGGCGGGTGCGTTGTACAGTATTCAACACATAGGACTTACATATTTTTGTTCCACCTCTATTACAATAGCATAAGGTAACGTGCTTCGGTGCTGTAGCTTGATGGGCTGTACGTACGGAAGCGGGCGCATACGAGCTTGACCTACGAGGATACGGCCGTAAAGCATATGCCTCGATGCGTGATGCGATAGTTTTTGATTGTATACCTTTGGCCACGTGCCTTACAAACATAATAAACTTGATTGCGCGTCTGGGCGTAGTAGTTAAAACGCAGCCGTTACTTTTCACTGTGATATGAAATGTGTGTAGCATTTTTTTGAGTACGATCACTGAACACATTTAAATGTAACTAATTGATGAACTAATTTAAACATATTTAAATGTTCTAATAACTAATGTTATTAAGAACAATATTTCTAACTTTAGTAGTCTAAAAATGTATTTACAAAGTTAAAACTCTAAAGACGATATAAAGTCCACTCTTATGTCTCTTTTCAGATCCAATTCAAATAAAGAGTTAAAAGTTCGTCTTGTCTCGTTGTATTTTTAGAACGGCATTAACGATATAATGACACGTTCAAAGTGTTACTTCAAAGAGTTCTTTATGTTAGTCGAGCTTTCTGCAAACAGCGTAGACATGAGAAGTATGGTTTCGAGACAAGAGCACTACTCGACTAAAGTCGTCTTATTTTCAGCTCTCCCATCTCGCTTGCTCACACTGCAATGTCGGTATGAGTGACAGGAACGGCTTATTGTGAAACTGAGGTTAAGTCTAACATAGTAGGGCCTTAGTACTCATAAGAATACTCGAACACCCACGGTTCACTCGTCATCCCGCTGCGTCGAACAAAGCCCATCGAATAAACATCTCCCGGTAAAAGTTCTAGGAACCGCCACGCCCTTAACATGCCTTCGTAATTGTTTGTTACATCGCAATAAATAATGTCACTCTATTTAAATCACTTAATAAAGCTGGAGGATCAAAGTCTATCCAACGCAGTTACGCAGCCAGCATCATCACTTGCTTGCCATAAGGAAACGGTTTCATTTTTGAGTAGAGTAAGTAGGTTTTAAGTTTATTTTTTACTAGCTTTTGCCCGCGACTTCGTCCGCGTGGAATAGTGACTTCTTTCTCCCGTTTTTTACACATTTACCACTATATCTTTGCTCCTATTGGTCGTAGCGTGATGTAATATAGCCTATAGCCTTCCTAGATAACTGGACTATCCAACAAACAAAACAAAAAGAATTATTCAAATTGAACCAGTAGTTTCGGAGATTAGCGCGTTCAAACAAACAAACAAACAAACAAACAAACAAACTCTTCAGCTTTATAATATTAGTATAGATGATTTCATACATGTCCTATTAGGATTCCGTAGCCGAGTGGCAAAAAACGGAACCATTATAGTTTAGTCAAGTCTGTCTGTCTGTCTGTCCCTCCGTATGTCACAGCCACTTTATTCTGAAACTATTAGCATCACACAGCTGAAACTTGGTAGGTAGGTGTATGTTATTCACCGCTTTCTGATTCAGATACAAAAACCGGTTAAGTGCGTGTCGGAACCGCGCACTGAGGGTTCCGTGCCACCCTTAACTGAATTCAGAGTCCACTTACTTTCACTTAACGAAAACATCACAATATATTGCGACAGCAAAAATAACTTTGTTTTTCATAGTGTTTGTATGAAAGACAAAGTTATATTTGCGGTTGATAAAAATGTGCAATATCTCAAAAACTACTAGTTCGATCTCCTTCAAACCAATTTTCGTTGCAAGTTTTTGTTGAGATCTACATCATATATTTTTTTCAAAATTTTCACTTTCTTAGTTCAAAAGTTAGAGGGGGGGGGGACGCCCATTTTACCACTTTGGAAGCGTCTATATCTCAAACCTTACACTTTTAGAAAAATGGTTTTAGAAACCTTAACATCATTTTAAAAGACCTATGCATAGACACCCCACACGCATAGGTTTGAGTAAAAAAAAATTTTTAGGTTTTAGTTTCATGTATGGGAGCCCCCCTTAAATATTATTTTTTCTTACTTTTTGTATCTGAATCGGAAAGCGGTGAACAAAATACACCTACCTACCAAGTTTCAGCTATGTGATGCTTATAGTTTCAGAATAAAGTGGCTGTGACATACGGACGGACAGACAGACAGACAGACAGACAGACAGACAGACAGACAGACAGACAGACAGACAGACTTGACGAAACTATAAGGGTTCCGTTTTTTGCCATTCGGCTACGGAACCCTAAAAAGTAAGAAAAAATAATATTTAAGGGGCTCCCATACATGAAACTAAAACCAAAAAAAAAATTTACTCAAACCTATACGTGTGGGGTGTATGGATAGGTCTTTTAAAATAATGTTGAGGTTTCTGAAACCATTTTTTCTAAAAGTCTAAGGTTTGAGATATAGACTTTTGAACTAAGAAAGTGAAAATTTTGAAAAAAATATATGATGTAGATCTCAACAAAAAATAGTTTGAATGAGATCAAACCAGTAATTTTTGAGATATAGCACATTTTCATCAACCGCAAATATAACTTTGTCTTTCATACAAACACTATGAAAAACAAAGTTATTTTTGCTGTCAAAAATATTGTGATATTTTAAGTGGACCCCGAATTCAGTTTAAGGGTAGTACGGAACCCTCAGTGCACGGATCCGATTTGCGCTTGTTATTTTATCGTCTAATAAATGTATATGAATTATACTCTATTTAAATTTCCAACGAGTTCACACACTCGGTTCTTACAACGAGATTCTTCGGTATTTTTAGCGTTCTAAAAAATTGCTAACGCCATTGGCCTGTAATGGCCTTCTTAAATGTCATTGTCTCCAAAGAGGCGTCCGAGCTTATCATTGCGGAAAACTGAAACGAGCCAAAAGAAAAGATCTTAATTACACTTGCCGAGAGACAATAACGTGTTCTTAATTTGTTGCCTTATTTAACTAAGGTCAATGTTCTGCCTTGTCATTAGTTCTGACTGAACGTCTGAGTGATAGATAATGTCTGTCAGTATACTGTGAGGTATATAAGTACATAAGAGTAGAGCATCTATTACTCACGAAGTAGCAAGTACCAACCAGTCATGATGTGTACTGTACCGTAGACACAGGCGCGGCCCAAGGTTGCACATTGTTGTGTGACCTCTAGACTGTGAACACCTGTGAGCTAAGGGATACAATGACAGACATGTCTACCTAAGGAGTAAAATAAAAAACCCTTTGACACTTTCTACAAACATATATCTACGGTCGAGGTATCTAGCGCCTAACTTTTTTCAACGGAATTCGCTTGCCCCGATACAAAAATGGCTGTCACTTCAAACAAAAGTTGAAGGTTGGTGCAAGCGATTTTGAATCATAAGGTGGTGAGGCGCTAGAGACCTCGAACGTAAGGTAAAAACCCTGTGGCGTTGTGTTGTGAGGTATTTACTAGATGGAAAATAATATCAAATATTAAAAATCTGGCAATGTATTATTTATTCATATTAAATTCTAGTATAAAATAGCTGTTCTGTAATCGGGTACCAGAAATATTGCATAAAAGTACAAATATTTTTTAAAGAAAAGAGAGTAAAATGCATCTATAGGTTATGTATATCTAAGATTTTATATTTCTACACCCTGTATGTGATGTTATTAGCTATGTATTAAAAGTTTGAAAACGACTCTTGAATCTGAAGGATGGATGCAAAGTCGTTATTTTAATCACACAACTCAATCACGATGACTTTGAGACCTGTTTTACATAAAAATTCTTATAACATAACAAACCAGCAAGTCATATTTTCTCTGAAAAGACTTCAACGCTCAGTCGTTTTCGCAAGTTCACAACGAAAACATTGTAACAAACATCAAGTTATACGAACTAAACAATTAAATACCGTAATTTTGCGAGATTGAGAGTTAACAATGCCTTTAACAGAATCATTAACGTCTCCATCTGTAATTTTATAACCGTCAAATTTAATTAAAATTAGCAATTAATATGCAAATGCCTTCGTTTTAGCTTAAAACGGCGTCATGTGAACGAGTTTTGAACAAACTATAGCCGTTTCAGTAATCCCAAGCATGAAAAGGCAGTCCCACGGTTACTTCGAAATAATCTGTAGATCTATCTGAATGATATCATAGCTCTTGATCCGGGTCGGGGCGGCTAAGGCGCCAAATAAACCTATCAGGTATTTATACTGTACTTTTTGTCAGTTCTTTGATAGCCTCAACAAGTTTTAAACAAACACAAGCAAGTGAACTACGTTGTGGAGCTGTTAGATTGAATAATCGCGAAGCTAAGCGCATTTGGGCACCTGCTTTGGGTTTTTTAGTCAATTCACTCGGCTAAGGATAAAAACAGTTTTATTGGCTTGCTTGGTTGTCTATGTACACCTACACTGCCGCCATTTTAGAAAAGGTATCTAGTTGTTATTTGATCTTGATTTCAAACAAACAAAAACTTATAGGTAGTCCCAACGACTTTATTTTATTTCAATTCGTTCAACTTCCTACGCCAATAACATCATTATGTTTATCGATGTTTAGTACAATCTACTAAATATAGAAACACTATATTATAAGTTCCTGGGTTAAGAATTTATACAACTTTTTCGAAATTTAAATAGATACCGATATACCATGGTATAGTAACAAATAGTACGTATGTTTTTTCTGAAATAAATTGGCTCGGAACACATCGACTACTTAACTCTGATTTGAATTATTTCCAACTCATTAGAGTCGGGTAGATATGCCGAGCATCTGAAAAATGGCTACGAATGTATTTAAAATAACAGTGATGTCATACTCTTTGTTATGTTCTTGTATTCGTTCGTTCTAATACATGTAAATGGATAAGTGTTTTGCATTGTGCGACACGACAAGAGTTTTCCATTACAGGTGGCTCCTCAGATAGGAACTGTTTCGTGTGAAAGAGGGCAACTCCAACGCATGAGGAGTTTTTGTGGCGCGTTCACATCGTGGCTTCGAAAACGTGTGAAATGCAGAAGTGACATCGCACGTCTACTTTCGAAACAATATTTATTTTCATGCAAGATATAATTACAAGATGAAATCTAGATGAGATCGTCTAACAACTCGTCTCTATACAATGTGTATTTTCGAAATTGATCAAACGAAATGTGCGGATACTGGATCCAAAATTATCGACAAGAAAAATAAGTTTTTCTTGTCAGTCATTCTTTTTTTGCTTAAAAATTTACCGTTAAATTTTTTCGTCGTTTCTTTTTATTGAAACGTGTAATTTTTTTCATAGCAGTCTCATTTGAAAGCTCAACAGTTTATGTAGCTAATACGATAAAAAATGCAACCATAACTAACAAGAAAGTAAAACATGAAAAACTTCGTTTTTTTTGTATTTTTTGTCAAAAAATATTTTTTCTATGATAATTTGGGTCTATCCGTTACATTTCGTTTGATCAAGTTTCGAAAATAAACATTGTACTTATATAGCCTAATAGTTAATAACAATAAGCAATAATTAATTAACAATTAATAAATAATTAATAAGCAATATTTAACTAATAATCGTTAGTTCTATACATAAGTTTCTAAATAAATTTGAAGTAGATACAATAAGAATAAGACGCTGCCGTCAATCAGCCTTGACAGATATATACAGTTTCAGTATGGGAACGCCCGCGGTTCCGCCTGATCAGCCTCGCCGGTCGCATGCTGATAGTTATACACCGTTACATAACGTGAGATCAGTTAAACAATGTGCCTCTATTAACACTATCTTCTCATGATAAACACTTATTGTACTGGAGATCTATTGCATTTCTCTTTACTACGGAGTACAGGAACTGTTCTAACTTAGCAACATATAGGTAGTAGATGTAGTACCTGTTCGTACATAGTAGTGTTTGTAATAATACTAAAACCTTTTTAGGGTTTTGTAGCCGAATGGCAAAAACCGGAACCCTTATAGTTTCGTCAAGTCTGTCTGTATGTCACAGCAGCCAGTTTATTCTGAAACTTTCACACAGATGAAACTTGGGAGGTAGGTGTATCTTGTTAACCGTTTTCCGATTCAGATATAAAATTTAAAAAAATATATATTTGAGGCCCTCTTGATACATGAAACTAAACAAAAAAAAAATGTTTTTACTCAAAACTATACGTGGGGTCTATGGATAGGTCTTTTAAAATGACATTAAGTTTAAACAACCCTCTAACTTTTGAACTAAGAAAGTGAAAATTTGGAAAAAAAAACGTAATGTAGATCTCAACAAATACTTTCAATTAAAATTTAGTTGAACGTGATTAAACTGGTAGTTTTTGAGTTAAAGCACATTTTCATCAACCGCAAATATGTCTTTGTCTTTCATACAAATACTATTAAAAAACAAAGTTATTTTTGCGGTCAAAAAATATTAAGGGTGGCACGGAACCCTCAATGGGCGGGTCCGACTCGCACTTAGCCGATTTTTAACAAACGATACGGAACAATGATTGCATTAGGCATTAGAGTCCATGACAACAAGTACAGCAAACAGAACTTAAAACTTGACGGGCATAGGTAGATTTACTAATTAGATACTTCCTGTATACTGTAGTTGTAAAACTCGAGCATGTACTTTTTTACCGACTAGTTTTTAGCATTTACTAACAAGGCGGTTTAAGTGTGTGCTATGATCAAGGATACTTAAATGAAAAAAACTTAAATTTTTGGTCTTCCACTGTTTAAGGCCCAGTTTTTCATCGATAGTACTGGTAAAATTACGTTACCAGCGGTTGAATATTTACGATTGTGTGTGTTTTGAAGAAAAACTGGGTACTTCAAACAAATGTTAAAACGTCTTTTTAAATTACCATTGGTTACAGTATTTTTTCTTCAAAACACACACAATCGTAATTATTCAACCGCTGGCAACGTTACTATTACAACGGATCAAAAAACAGGCCCTTAGTCCTCTTAGTTAAGACCTCAACATCCACAAATTCTGTAAAAAAATATCGGACACCCCACTTATGTAAGTACACATTTATTAATAGAGATGATAAACATCAATCAATAGTGGTTAAATTGGATGACCGTCCTTAAGCAAAGAGGTAGGATTTTGCTACAAACGTAAATATATGATTATTATGAACGACCGGTACCCAGTTTCTTATCTCCGTTTATTGTCTCGTCAACTTTACGAAACGACCGCTCCATAGTGTAGCCCATTGCGTAGCCTATTAGTAGCCATGCGACTACAATGGCTAACTTTCACTGTGAGTCCGAAACACGCACATCTAGGGCGGACGCAGTTTCTGGACCATAAAGGATGTGTAACTTATTGTTCTAAGGCTTTCGTTTACGTTACACCTTGGATAGTTACGTAAATACCCGGTTCCGGCTTACAATTACAATTCAGGGCGACTTTGAAAACATTGGCAATATTTAAAACTAAGAAACTACTCATGATTCATAGACCTTTCCACATATAAAAATGAAATTCAATTATTATAAACTATCATTTTGATGAAACCGAGGAAAATAATATTAAACACTTTAGAATTGATTATTGCTTCAAATTGAACTAATAAAGAAAAGGAAAAATAAGGAAAGCAACAAAAAATTTGTTAGGTAGGTAGAGGCCAGTAATAATTAGAAATTTCAAAAAGGCAACAAATTAAGTGCATATACAGTTACTCACCTCTTACTTGCCTTCAACTTATTGTGAGCTGTTAATGAAATTAAATTTCAACAAAGACATGCATGCCCAATTTTTTTTTACGACTCGAAACCCTTGTCAGAGTTACCTTTTCAAAATCAGCTTTCTTGATAGCAGATAACGAAGTCGATTACCTCAAAATAACTTCAAGTGAATAATAATCGTGAGTAAACACTTTATGATGATAAAGGTTCTCAGTGAGTCAGTGGTCTGTGGTAGGCGATGGGCTTTAGGGAGTGCTGATTGAATACAAATACGGGGACATAACATTCGCTCTTCATGACTCATGCAACGGAATTGTAGACGTTAGAACTAATAAAGTCCTGTTTATCAATTAGAGTTGAGTCATCATAACCAATTTGTAGCATTTCGTCTTGAATCTAGTCAAAACTGTAATTTAGATCTCTATAACTTATACATAAAAGTTAACCGGAATAAATAAAACACATACCGAATACAAAATCATTTCGTTTATGTTGATTAAGCACTGCCCCAAGTAATACTTTTCAATTAAAATAATTTTAAACGATGATATCTGTATTCAATAAAATGAATATGGGCATTGAGCAATTACTCTTTCAAGAGTTTTAAAATAGCGCTACAATGGGTGCTACGAAAAAATCCCAGTGGAGCGCGCTCTTCCAGTTTTCAGCTGAACTTTCTCGTAGCTTGTAGCACATGTTTTCCTCACGATACTTCAGTTCCAAACCGATAACTTAACTCAAGCATCGTCAAATAGATGGCGTTAATTTAGTTCTCTCAATCATCAACAGACGGCGCCGTTGAGTTCGTAGCAAACGGCGGCAAACGTAGCTGAAGCGAGCTTTTTCCCTCCTACATGCGAGTGCTTTACGAAGATTTGAGAGCGGTTTTATCGAGAGCTTTGCTTTCCATTGCAGAGTAAGTATGGGGAGTGCTCATAATCTTTGAAGAGAGCGTTGTTGGTTATGATCTATTAACAAACGATTGAGAGAATGCGTTGTGATATTGGTGCGGTGGTGTTGTGGACAATAGGGGCCGGCGGCGGGTCGCCGGCTGCTCTCGCCGGCAGTAGAGACGTGTTCGCCGCAGTGACAGGTGCCACGCCGCCCCTGCACGCAAGTTGCGCTCGCGAAACCACCCCATTGTTTATAACACTTGTTGTCTCCTCCGCCCGGTGTTACTCCAAAATCGTGGTCCTCCAAACTAATTGCACGTCAAAAAATGTGAACCAAAGTGTCGTGAAGTGGTCCAACTAAATACCGGCTTGGTCAATATTGTCAAGTACGATTTGAGTGCGAATTGTTTTAGTTAATTGACGATGTACACAATTCCCGCATGGATTTCTCTTCAGTGAAAAGCGGCTGAGATCTTGTCTGCAGTTTGTTTGTGAGTGTCTGTCAATACATTCTTCTGTGGTTTGACTTGATTTGTTTTGATAACGGGTAGGATGTAATTTGTGTGTTAAGCGAAGCGTAATGACAGCTTCCACTTATTTTTATCCTGTATCTTGGGAACATCAGCGTAAAAAGTGAAACAATATTTTTGTAGAATATGTAGATAAAATAAAAACGTTTTGATACAAATTTGTGTTTTTAGAGGGTATTACGGTACAAGATGATTTCATAGTCATACTTAATAGTTTGAAAAACTGTTTTGTTAATTCTTAGTAATAAAAAATACTATTTAAGTTTAAATAGGATGTGATAACTATGTATACTGCTCTTTTATTAAGATAACTTATAAGATGCATAAGGATGAATACCAATCTAAAAATTAATGTAGAGTCGAATAAAACGGATTATGTTTTCGACGGAGTAACTAATCTAAAATCTGTCGCTCAAGTTTTTTCTAAAGGGCCTGTTCAAGTTCTGGCGGTCCATTAATATGTTTGATGAGTAATAGTATGAGGGTCCGTTGTAGCGCCGATCGCGAGGCCGCGCGGGTTAACAACCTGCGCCTGCGCACGCCTTGCATCGGACCGCGACTACTCACCTTGGCAATAAACTAATATCGCTCTTTGCATTGTTTTAAACCTGCTTCAAACTTCACTTAACGGTGTTACGCTCGACCCGAATCGCGGGCGGCAAGCTTGCCGACAGTTTTAATGTTATCAACATTATCCCTCGTGGTAGCCATCTCCGCATGATGTAAATGTATAATAAGCGCTACATGGTATACGGTATGTAAAGTTACCTTGCTTCATTTTTATGTTGAAAGCGAATAGCCTCGACTCCCGTGTTTCTATGTTTAATAAGCATAGCAGGAAAATATTCGAATAGCTGTAGGTACCTTAGACTGCGACTATCTGCATCGATACTAACGCGCGTTAGCATCGCGACTGCATCGATCCTAAAAGTAGCGCAGTATTAAAGGTTGACATATTGCGACTGCATCGATGCAGCATCGCGACTGCATCGCGTTTGTATCGCTGCTAAAAGTCGCAGTGTGTAAAAGGTCTTAGATTGATTTTTTGTCAAATTAGAATCCTTCAATAAGGCTTGGTTGCCTACCTTCTTGATTATAACAGTTTTCAAATAAGTTACAAACAAACTAAGTTCTCAAATGATAAATAAGGAGTTAACGAATTATAAAAAATAACCTACTTAGCTACAAATAGTGAAGATGATAAACAAAAGTTAAAATGACAATAGAGTTTCATGCGTGTATAAAATATCCGCAAGAATATTACAAAAGAGATTCATCCTTTCCCCTGTACATGTTAATAGGAGTTCTATAAATAGCAGCTTTTATCTCCACACGCATAAGAATCCTATAAGTTTTCTTTCATTCGGAAGGCGGTCTCCAGGGATTGCCATCTTTCTTCCTTTCGATCTGCTACTGTCAGTGATAACGAGACCGAACTCATTTATTAGCTTTCGCTTCAAAACGAGCGTTTTTTTGTTGAATTTTTCTTCGGATTACTTCATTCTTCGGTGTAACTTTTCTCCCAATTTTCTGGCTCATTATATTTTCCTGCAAATTAGAATATCTTTTCTGACTCAAAAGTGAGTTGAGTCATACCTCAAATCAGGGTTCTGATTAGAAAGTCGGGAGCGATACGGTCGGCGGGAGGGTCAAGTGGCCTCTTGTCCTCGATAGAGATTTGTAAATCTCGGTCCACTCGCTGGGCCACCCACTTCAAATGCTCCTACATCTTTTGTCATGCCCTGCTCATGCCGATATTAAAGCCTTTCTTGTTAACCATTGGATTTTATTTATTTCATGTACAAAAGTCATTTATTATACTCTAGTGAATGAGATTGGAATAAGAATGGTTCATTTAGAATGTTTTTTTGTATCATTGACTGACTGATTATAATTATAGCGCAAATAGTAAAGCATGAAATACTAATTTCATTGAAGCTGATTATGTAAGTATTCGAAGTATTTAATCAAAATTACAATTAAAACAAAGCAATTAATTAACACGACCGTGCACACAATTAGTATTAGTGCGGCCATATTACCGCGGGTGAACACGTATTACATAATAACGGGAACATAGGAACTCCAGCATGTACATACTGAGTAGGTAAAGTACTAATACATGCGCCTTTCGTGATGATCACGAATGATCATGATTTCATGAATATTTGCGGGCGGTGAGGCGCGGGCGGCGCGGGCAGAGGACAATGGGGCCTTTGTTGCACAATGCCCATTTCCGATTACCAGATTGAATCGTGTCCGTCAAAGCGCTCCCGGTCCAATAATCGCTAGCGCGGAATGGACGTCATTTTTGTATGACGCTATTGTCATGTTCGGAAATCTAACATGGGTGATGGGCTAGTCAGAGCGGAGGTCTGTCCAGAACGTTTCAGACGGCTGAAGCAGACAGCGTCAAAGTGGTTGCGTTGATGCGTGATGAAACGGGTTATATATGTAATTGGATCCGGATTATTTATGGTTAGCTGATATAAATTAATACGAGGTAATTTGTCAGGAATGTGTCTGCGATGTCAATCCTCTATTCCTATAAAGGTATCGTTAATCAATATAATCAAGATTCAGTGTGACTCTATATCTCAGATTACAATAAAAAGCACGTAAGTAAAGTATTTAACTTATTGTCAGCAAAATTACGACGAATGAAAAGTACATTGTATATTTTGTTTGCCCTTAAGAAGCCTTCTGTTTCAGAATTAATTATTTATGATTGAAATTACAGTTGAATTTTACTGAACAATTAGTTTTGCGTGTCACTAACAATAACAACGCAGTTTAATTAATTAGTGAAAATCAATGACAATGACATAACGTTTATTGAAGCGTGGCCGAGTAGTAGTATTTTCAGCACGTGACTGTGAAATATTCAAACCGTCAAGATCGATTTGAAGGGTCGGATGTTTATCGTGATTATTTTGTATTGGCGGGGATTGCAGATCGGAGACGCCGTCAGGAACAGTTTGCGGTCAGGAACTTCCAATAGGAATCGAACTAATATAGCCCCGACGCTTCACGCTACAGCACTCTAGAGGCAGAGTCTGGGGATTCTCAAAGTTTGGTTGTTATTTAATTTAACCTCTCGTTATGCGGGCGGGCGAGTAACGCGCAGTCTGCGAAACGACGCCCGGTGCTGCTCATTGTTGCGGAAATTCAGACGAATTTGTGACGATCGCGTTTCATTAAGGGCCGTTTTAGTGCGGAAGGAACCCCGCTTTTAATTCACAAAGCGAGTGCGGTGCTAACGTAAAACAAAGTTTTAGAGGGGTTCTTCGTTAGTTGCTCACTCACAGGTGGAGCGCTGGATCGCGGTAAATATGTTAATTGTAATTACATACTTGAACGTGCCATGTTTGCGCATGTGAACAGACACGTGAAGAAGAGCGGAACTTATTAGTTCTAATCTATTACCGAACGTAGAAGGAAAGACTGGACGACAGATACGTAGTGAAATCTGGGCAGAGCGTGTAACATAGAAAGCTATAATGCTGCGAGTCTTGATCTCTAAGTAAAAGAAATCGGAACTGATTCGCGTTATTGGATAGTTAATGAACCAAAAGTGGATAGAGAAAGAGCAAGGTGCGTAGATCTTAATCAATCAATACTTATCCACATTTAGGTGTATTAGGAAAGCTGATTAGGTAGCTAGATGCCTCAAGTACGTACGATTAACTACGCTTCGTTCAATATTATGTGTTATTCGTTTATGAGTTATTATGTATTAATCGTTTATGTGTTATATTATATAAGATTGTATATCTAAAAGTCAAGTTATATGATGAAATAATTATTATTTTATTTTGTAATATTTTTATACACGATGGAGTTAGTATATTTATTTCATTAAAACAATTAGTGTTTGATCTAGTTTCGGTGAATAATGTTGTCATTGATAATTACTTAAATAGATTTATTTATTTATTTAATCGCACACAATATACTTACTAAAGTTGATAATATTATGTTGTGGTTGTTATTTTTCACACATTTAAGACAAGTATAGTCTCTCCTATATACTTAATCGTTAGCAAAGTTTTCTCCCCTGCATCTAAATATAGCTAACCAGAACGTCATGCTTACTTGTATGATAAAATGTCACTTTACTTGACTTTCTACTTGGTCACCGAGTCGCAGAAAGTGTTGTGCAAAAGTTGGACTTGATAGCCGTAGGTAATAGGCATGTCCTATTTTATCTTCATATGGTTCAAATGCAACGTTTTGTTTTGATGTTTCACCATCAACAATAAAGCACTAACCAATGAATAATTTAAATATGGAACATCATTTCGTATGAAATAGTGGACAGATAACGCTAATGGGATCTTATTCTAACATTGTGAACATCTTTTGTTATGCTGATAGTTAACAGGAAAGAAGTCAAAGATTTTCGAATTAGTTACGTCTAAAATGTTGATAATAGTAGCTAAAGCTTACCTCAGCTTAATGTCTAGGGAATAATTCAGTGCCAACACTATCTGCAATCTTCATACTAAATGTTGCCAAGGGTAGGGAAATGATAGGACGCGAGTCGGCGCACAGTTCTATGCACTGCTCATATCTTAATGTGCTCCACCTCGGGAGAGGCCAACATTATTAAAAATCCATTTAGTGATGCCTAGACTCGCAGTAATGCCAGTTGCTAAGCCCCGAGTCGAGAGAGCTTTACAACTAAATTTGGCAGACATTACTCCGATATTTCAACGCTCCGATCGCTTTTCATAAATCATTTTGAGAAACTATCCCATAGAGAATCAAGATACTGCCCCAATGTTAAGTGTTCCTAGGTATAATTTCAAACCAAGACTCTTTTTTATACAGGGTGTGGCCTGTAATAGGAGCAAAAAATTTAAATCTAACCCCTTTAGGTAACCAGTTATCGATTCTAAATGGTTTTAATATAATAAAAAAATAATTTATTGATATTATTTTCTAACAAAATAAATCGAACCACCAATGTATTGCAAACAAATGTGTCCAGTCATAGAACTTGACATTTGTCATTTACTACAACGACTTAGCGATTTTGATATACATTGACTAGGGATTATAATTTTGGAATACTATATCTCTGAGTTAAAGCATTTTAGAGCACTATGACCAAGTCAGGGTAACTACGTACGTAGTACATACATACTCTGTGGAATCATTGATTAAAATTTTTGCTCCAATTACAGGCCACAAACTGTATAAAAGGAAATATGTAAGACCGTTTTTAATTCAAGAATTTTCGGTTTTTTTACGGATGTCAGAAAGATAGTGATTAAGCGAGAGAGAGGCTTGTGAAACCTTACTTAATATGGCAAAAAGTAGCGTACTAATTACCAACATGAACGCCACATAAAAAGGTTCAAGCTTTTAGTTTCCTCTTCTCTAAGGTTTCCTTTCAGTTGAAAGTAGCATTGCTTCCTCGTCGTAATGAAAAATTCTGCAAGTTATTAATACCATGTTCATCGTTATTTTCTGAGTCGTTGACCTTTCCCCATTGTGTGAATAGAATAACAATAGAGCTCCGAAACGAGTCCAGATGATTCGAAGATAATAATGATGGTATAATTATTGTGCTCTATAATAAACAATACAACGAACTAGCATTAATTCCCATGCGAGTTGAAAAATGTTAAACTGTGGGCGGGTCGGTGCGTACGAGGTGAGCCTTCACATGCTCTGAGGCTCTCCTGATTGCCGCGGGCCCGGGGCTACCTGCCGTAATTTGAGAGTCGAGAAATTACTCATAATAACAAATGTACCTACTAATTTCAACAAAAAACCTGAACCTTTAACTTCTTCGGTGAAGCGGGCGAGAGCCTCCAACTCGAAGCAGATTATCTCTGACTCACCTACTATTAAAACATAGCATTGAAACTCGAAACCTTGATGGTGAAATATTTTTCCCGTAAACAACACTTAATATCTCGTATTTTAAAATTCTATGCACTTTACACAGTTTAGCAGTGTTGAACGTATGTGTTCTCATATATCGGCGATAATATGTCATTCGCAAGCAATTCGCAACCTTGCTTTTTGGCGCTACTCCAGGCAAGCACTCGGATCCAAGTCATCTGTTAACTTTATTTCAGAGCAATAAAGTACACCAACTCCGTGTATTAAGAGTTGAAAAAATAAGCACGGTATAATAGAAATAGTGAGAGAGTTTATTTTGTTCTATGTTTCGTTGGAGATTGCGGCTTGAGTATCATTTTGTTAGCAGTAAAAGCGGATTACGTAATAAAGGGGAAACCGCAGGATATCATTTCCGTAGTGTGGTGATACCTGTGTAGTTTGGGAGAATTCCTGGAGGCTGACTTTATCGAGGCAGCTGTACGGTCTCGCGCTAGGCGGGTTTATCGCCGAAGCGCGAAAAGTGCGGCTTGTGTTGTGCAAAGTTTACGACGTCCGTCCGCCGAGATATGGCCTCTCTGATCAATTTATCCCCTAACGTTTTACATCACACGAGTAGATTCATGTCTACATGCAACTTACGGGCGTGCGTGCAAGTAATGGCCGCATAAAATTCGTGCTAGGTCATTTGATTTAATAGAAAAGTGTGAGTACCTAGTAGTTATGCTTTGAAACAAAGCCTTTCCAGTTCCGTAATGCGCGACGATCATAACGCGAGTACGTTGGCCTCGACGATACTTCAATTAAAATTGAATAACAATAGTTACAGATTTTTTAGCTTTCTATTTCAATGAAATAAAAGTGAATGAACCGAATGAAATTCTTTTAATGGCATACGACTCATTCATCCAATATATAAATGAAATCCAAAAGTTTTAATTTTATGAAAGTTAACTCTAAAATAAAATGTATGACAAAATTGACAACGTTCAAAACCCAATTAGCGGCATTGAAATATCTGGAGCATATATATTTGCTTTCAAACAAATTATGTACCAAGCAAAGACTTTCCATTTTTCATTTAACAATGCTGCGTTTACTCCAAGACACGCCCAATCAATAAGACATTAATAACATACTTTTCTAATTCCATGAATAGTCTCGGACCATCAGTTTATTGATACGGGAGGCATAGTGCGGCGCGCTAGTCACGAGTCGCGCCCGCGCCGGCCGCGCCGCCCGCCATTAGTATGCGCGTACGCTGCGTGACGGCATGCGCCTGCGTCCGCCGCGCGTATGGCCAGCGCCGTCTTCACTATTCCTACTAGCGTCAGACTCAAAACAAAACAGTATAATGTTTGTTTGAAGCAGAAGTATATCAATTAATTGCCATGCTTTTATTTCACTTCTGACTTCAGAATTAAGCTCATTATTGATGCAAAAACAATGAAGAGACTTCCTCATCAGAATTTTGAACCGGAGACCACTAGAATAGAGACCAGAAAACTGACTCAACAAAGCAGTCAAATACATAAAACAGAGCAAAAGTAATGGGTAGTCCACGAAATGACGGCATTCAAACAAGACCAATTTATAACAACCGGCAGTCAGTCTAATGGCAAGATGATTGCCCACACTTTTCCAAGAAACTAAACTGTGCTTACTTGCAACAAACACCAATTTAAAAAAATAAATGACATGACATACTTTTGTATAAAATTTATTCCTTTCGATCACTATCACATCCTCGGTAGTTATATTTATATGAGAGTCTCGAATATGAAAATTATTCTTATCTTTACGCGTTATCAAACTTCACCATCTTGTTTCAGCATGATGTGATTGTACCCGTAAGCGAATAATCAAATTTTACATATTATGATCAAATCTTTCTTATGATCACCGTGGAATCAGTTCGCAAGAATGCATTAGATTTCTTACAAACCGTTTGTTATGCGTGCAACGGTAGCGCAAACTTCTTTAGAAACGCCTGTATTCGCGAAATAAGAACCAGGGGAAAACAGATGAAGTTCATTTGTTACTTTTCCCGGTTCGTTACTCGATGCATATGGGAAGTGACACACGTGAGAATATGAGTGATTACTGTGAAACGATGTTATCGTGGGTACGAGGCGCGAGCGTGAGCGCTATGCTGTATCTAATTGTAGATAGCTATCTCGCGTGCATCCTCTCGAACAAACAAAGGGAAAAATCGCAACGAGTGAGATTCGAGGGCGACCGCCGCGGAGCGCCCCGCTCGTCGCAGAGCTACGATGTCAATCGCGACTCCTCTTTTTGCTTCCTGCTCAGACAATGACGGGAAAATGTTTTCTATGTGTGGGGACGGGGTCGGGCGAGCGGGTGTGGGGTCAATAGCGGGAGCACTAATCTCTGCCGGGATCGTTCGGATTAATGGTTCGTATTGCCGTGTCTGTTGTTTGTTTCCTTAAAGTTCTTAGTTTGTCTACTTGTTACAAGTTTCTTGATGCGCTACGTTTGTGGTGTTGCGATGCGTTTTCTTTTGTTTCCGCGAGATGTTTGTTACACTTTGGGGTTTTTGTTTTGCCAGATGTGCTTTCTAAGTGCCGAAATGAAATGAACGGCTAACCTAGTTATGTAGAAAAGGTTTCTTTTGTTAATTTAAACCGATCTATAGTCAAAATGAGAGCAAACAAATGCATTTTTTGGGTAGCGAAGATTGACACTATGACTGACCACATAGAGCTGGTTTCGTGATTGAAAGTTAACTCAAGTAATAATTAAATTACGGTCGGCGGGGTCCAAATAGAGATAGGGAAAACCCTAAAATACCTCGGACTGGTCTTAGACGGGCGGTGGCGCTTCGAGGCGCACTTTGAGAAATTGGTGCCAAAACTTATGGCCTCGGCGGGAGCCCTCAGTTTCCTCCTGCCGAATGTTGGTGGGCCCTCTGCGCTGTGCCGGCGACTCTACATGGGCGTTATACGGTCTATGGCCCTTTACGGGGCTCCGGTATGGTATGATGCCCTGTCGCCACCTAACATAAGGCGGTTGCAGAGGGCCCAGAGAATTATGGCGGTCCGAGTCATCAGGGGCTACCGCACGGTTTCGACCGATGCCGCCATCGTGCTAGCGGGATGTCTGCCTTGGGACCTCGATGCTATGGTCCTCGCTGCAGTCTACCAATGGCGAGGAGACCAAAGGGCCCAAGGGCAACGACCTGCACCGCGCGAGATCGAGACGGAGAGGCTCGACCTAGAAGAGACGGCCTTAGAAGCGTGGTCCAGGAGAGTGGCCGTCAGTCAAGCAGGGCGCCAGACTCTCGAGGCAGTTCACCCTGTCCTAAGAGAGTGGATGAGGCGCCAGCACGGCCGCCTGACGTATCGACTGACCCAGGTACTGACAGGCCACGGAAGTTTTGGTGTCTTCTTGTGCCGAATTGGCCGAGAAGAGACGAAGAAGTGTCACCACTGTACCGCTGATGAGGATACAGCGCAACACACCCTCGAGACATGCCCGGCCTGGGCGAGGGAGCGCGAAGTTCTCGTCGCGGCAGTTGGACGAGACCTGTCCTTAGGGGCGGTTATCGTTCAAATGGTGGACACGGAGGAGGCCTGGCAAGCGGTGCGAACCTTCTGCGAGGATGTAATGCTACAGAAGGAAGCCGCGGAGAGGGAGCGAGAGGCTTCAGCTGACGCCCCATTGATCCGCCGCCGACGTACCGGCCAGCGCAGGAGGGCCTATGACCTCCATGCAAACCTCCTCGGTGGGCCTCGGACGACTGACACGGGGGTGCCAGTCGTTCGCTAAAGGAGGCCCGATGCGGTGATGCGATGCGTTCCGCGCACCGTTGACATCAGCAAGGAAGGGCGACCTCTGTCCCCCTGCACCCGGGTGGAGCTCGCTCCAAAGAGTGAGCTATAGCCAGAGACAAGAACTGCGGACAAATGCTCAGGGCTCATGCCTAGGGCGTAACCCGTCAGTTCTTGCCTCACTTAATGGCACGGGAGAACGCCGTCAGGTTTTAGTGGGTAGGCAGGCTGAACTCTGGAGTCCCACATAACCCCCAACTGCCCCCGCGGTCGGTGGGTATGCAAAACTGCATTTCCTGACGAAAAAAAAAAAAAATAATAATAATTAAAAGTGTGACCAGCAGTTGAGTAGGTATTTGCGTACTTTGAACTAAATATACCTTAATTAATTATTGTTATTCAGCTATTAAAATAGCCATCCTGTCATTTGGTTAATGTATATACACCGTGCTTTTTTAACCGTCTTACAGCCGAAGGCCACTTAAAGTATCCAATAACTACATGTCATTCGTTAAATAAAACTTGGTTATTATTAAGATTTCAAAGACTAAGACATTAAAGAAGATATCAGCACAATTTAGTACGAAACATCCTGTAACGAGCACTACGCGCGGGTCATTCACTCGGCTGTCTAGCACTACTGACCTTGTTTTACGCACGAATAGAAAGGGGCGAGGCGGTGGGCGTCACAAAGGATTGCGCTAGCGCATGATTGGTTAGAGATCCACGTGGACTGTCTTAGATTGGCTAACTGTGCGGAACGCGTGGAGGCGGCAAGGTCAAGGAATGCATTGTTGAAATCGTAAACATTATGAACAGGATGATACATTACGTAACATTACTATTAGATATTTTTTACACAAAAATTATGTGGAGTGTAATAAAAAAAATAACATGCCCTAGAGGTTTATTAAGATGGTTACATTACGTGGACTTTGGCTGTAAGACGGTTATAAAAGCACGGTGTATATTTTTTAAAAGCGCACAGCCGCTAATATTCAATTAGTAACGACTTTTAAGCATTTGTTCAGTTAACTATCAATCAGGAAATGGTCCCTAAATACATGTAACTTTATGTAAATATGACTAACGTTTATCATATTTATGTTACACAACTTACACACATTTAAAAAATACGTCATTGCCGGCCACTAACTATGTTAAAAATGAACTGTTTCTGAAATGAAACTTTTTACCAGGCGTTGCGGTGTAATTGAGTAACAAATTGATACGTCCCTCGGGAAATCGATTTTGTTGTGAAATAAACCGCTCTGTAAGTATTATGTTTTAATCTAATACAATTGTGATAGAGCTGTTTTCTTTTTACCACATTTTAGACGTAGTAACTCGAATATTATCGTATTTTTTAATATTTGTAATTGTAATTATGGCCATTTTATGTAGCTATGTAAATTGATAAGGTACCTAAACAACTAATAAAGATACATACAATTTGATTTTTACTTTCTTGGGAGTTTATTTGCGTTTGCGTGTTGAAAATTTTGCGTTTCAATCGATTGATACTTTTTATACTTTTGGTTTCTTCTAGCCATCTATTAAAACTGAGACTTTTACAAAAGTGTGTAAAGCAAAAAGTTTGCAGTGACATTATCCTTCGCGTTTATGGGAAACACAAAAATCGACGCGACATTCAAGGAAATACAAGTGTTGTCAGGACTGAGTCGCATTTGGTATACCTACTTTCCGCCCACGGCTGTTAGCCAACAGAGATTTGTGTCCCGTACTTAAAGCGGTGTGGCTATGGGAGTTTAACCTTTAACAACTAATTAGATGCTAATATTTTAATAAATGACTTCATTGCTTAGATCCTAATGGCTACAGGAAAAAATTGCCAGTGTTCGATGTACTTGATTAAAAGGGCTTAGGATTTTTTATTGAAGAACGTGGCTCACTTGGTCTTTTAATTTTACGAAATAACGGCCACGACTGAAATCTTTATAAATCGAGAGATCACGTCAATATAAATAGAAAATATGCTTTTATAAAATTTCAGGTTTTCGAATAAGAAGCTGTTAATAAAGATGTAAGACTAAATTTCGAGCGTCCTTTACAGCCTGTAAAAGGCTAAACGAGACCGCTTGGGAGATTTTATTCTAGAATATTTTATTAGTAAAATAAGATAAGGAATCTATTTTTGAAGGTTTTTATTGATTCCTTCTACTTATCTTTTGAACAAAATTAAGATAGCGGAACAAACAGTGAGACAGAAGATTCATACGCCTTTATACAGGGTGTTATTGCAAGGGGGTGCCAAATTTTTGGAGGTGAAAGGGACCATCAATATGAACAACTTTTACTATTAAATAAATAAATAAAATAAATAAAAATATGTTTATTAACCACAAGACATTTACATTAATAAGCTTAAAGTATGAATACACAGGCACCTTTAAATCTCACAAATTACCAGAGGCTCTCAAACTAGGCTATGCCTGTATTTTGAGAGACCAGTTACAATAATTACTTGCCTTAGGTATGTGGCACGTTTTAGTGTGTGTGTGTGTGTGTGTGTGTGTGTGTGTGCGTGTGTGTGTGTGTGTGTGTGTGTGTGTGTGTGTGTGTGTGTGTGTGTGTGTGTGTGTGTGTGTGTGTGTGTGTGTGTGTGTGTGTGTGTGTGTGTGTGTGTGTGTGTGTGTGTGTGTGTAATGCTAGCTATTACAAATTAGCAATTCAGTTTGCGCATAATCGAGTGCGCAGAGTACCTGTATCACACGTTTTTTGACTTCGTTAGTGGAGCAGTTCTTTAAAACGCAGATAGCTGCCAAGATGTTATACGTTGCAACTTGACAGTATCTGGGAAACCGCTTAGCAAAACTTGTCCTTATGTATTGTTGTATTGGACCATCGTTCAATTATTAATTTTATTTTCTGCCTCTCCATACATTATTGTCAATGTAGGTGACTGATTTTGTATGGGGAACCTGAAATTTTATTTAAGATTTTGACCATGACCCCATAGTGAAAGTTGTTCATATTGACGGTCTCATTCACCTCCAAAAATTTGGCACCCCCTTGCAATAACACCCTGTATTCATATAGCAAAAACAGGTACCCTTCTATCGTAATCTATCTCTGGTATAGAATTGCCCCAAAAAACTAGCTCAAAACAAAGAGAAAACAGAACGCAAATTACACTGTATTTAAAAAGGGTAATGTAATAAAAAAGTTAAAGTAAAAAGAACTTAATTTAAGTGTTTCATTAATATTAAACCTTCTGTGCGCCGCTTTCATTAATTTACGCTATTGCGAGAATGATTTCATATTCCGATCCTTTAATGTTCTTATTTTTGCTTAATATTTCCTTTATGTTAATTTCCCTTTCTCCGAACAAAAAAAGTGTTTCGTAATGACGGGAGAAATAAAGAGCAAGTTGTTGCTACGTTTACTGAGTCTTATCCCGTTAAATGAATTAAAAGTTCTTTTTAAATCATACAAGTTGCAATGAAGTTTAAGAGTTATGCATAGCGTAACTGGAAATGTTGAACTCAATGAAACATTTTGTTTGAAAGGTGAAGTAAACATTATTTTTATTCGCAAGGAACAGATAAGCCACCATCGCTACTAGGCTACATAACTTTTTATAATAATATCTAAGATAAGTGTTTACTAAGTAGAGTTTGTCTAAGCTGAAATGACGCGCCACCTCACTACTTAATTAGTTGATTTCGATGAGTGAGTGCAAATATTAATAACGACACTTTACCTCCTTTTATTTATTTGATAAACACGAATCACATTTGCCTGGATTAGCAATTTTCTAAGTGTAACATGAAAAGGAGCGCTAAATTAATTTCAAAGTAATTTTGTCGAGATTTTCTCTACGTCTTTCATTAGGCGCCTTGTAACTACGAGATCATAAAGTTGCCTTTATAGACTCGCGATTTTTACGTTTCCAACATACAATGGTAGGCAGTACGAGCACTTCACACTTTTCTTATTTACTCAGTTGAATTTTCTCTGTAAAGTTTGTTAGGTATAGGTTACATAGTTAGAACATAAGATTTACTACATTCATAGAGCAAAAAAATTTCCACAGCACAACTCATTACTCTCTTCAAACACCCAAAATGTATTTCAAGTAAAAAAGGCTGCAGCAGAATCAAATCCGCCTATTAAAAAGGGCGCTGCTACTAATTAAAATAAAATTGTTAAAACCAACCCCCAATGCTCGCTCACTGAATCTCCCGGACTAACTTTTAACGAGGATATATTTGGTTTCGACCAACCCTTTGGTGATTTTACTATTGAGTCTGACTGCAAATAACTCCGTAATTGACTTCAAACAACTTCAGGCTTTGTGGAGAGAATGCCAAAGGTAACATACGTATACATGTCGGTATCAGCGAAAATTAGGAGCTTTGGGAACTGTAGATTGAACTGGGCTCGCTTGCAGATTATGCGACACAGTAAAAGACATATTTTCAGTGAAATCTTTTTTGTGATTCAGATTGCTATACTTTCTATTAGATTAAAATGCAAAGAGCTTTATTTTATAAATTGTGGTCCAGTAGATGAGTTACCACCATATTTACTTACTCTGTACCTCCTAAAATGGCAAAGCATAAATATTGATTCGCACAAGAGACAAAACTTGATAAAGTTGTTACACATGTATATGTAGAGTGAAAACTCATAACACGTGTGTGTGTGTGACTTTTTCATACGCTCTTGGAAACTTTATTGCTCTCGATAAGGACCGGAGTTCAATGTCTATCATTATTTTTCATCGTACAACTTTATGCTCGCTACACAATAGGACCCTCCAGAGGGTTTCTTATGATATCATATAATATTATTTCCATTACCATACCTCAGTATTACGCTTTGAGGGGCAGACAGAGTACCATTAGAGGAATTCGATATTTCAAAATTTGGTTACCTTCATACTTAGGTATAGGTATCAAGAATATGTATCAATAGTATGAACTCAATTTTTCGCAAATATTTACAATATTACATTGTATTAAATTGAATCAATGGCTGAACATAATATTATGTTTTAGGTTGTTACTTATAATTGTGGCCAGTTTTTTTAACTCATCAAACGTAAGGTATTTCGTGTTTGATTGGAACTGCGAAAGGCTACTAGTATGCTTTGTTTTTACACGTGTCTATCCAAGTATTTTGCAAAATACTTCAACAGACACGTGTAAAAACACGTTACCATGGTAAACCCCAAAAACGTGTAGTACGAGTACACTTCTAGTTATTACTCGTTTTGGGTTAAGGTCGTTATGAAGTCGTTTTTTGAATGTTCTTTTATTTATTTGCAGAGGTCGGCGCGTCTGGTGGCGGGCGGCAGGATGATGGAATGCCTGTGCCCGGCGCCGCGCACGCTGGCCTGTCGCGTCGTGCTACTCGATGAACGAGAACTGCTCCACGAGATACAGGTACATTATGTACACTTACATACTGACAGAAAGATGCTACCTATGGCCTGAGCTGATGATGGAATGCCTGTGCCCGGGGCCGCGCACGTTGTCGCACTACTCGACGAACGTGAATTACTTCATGAGATACCTACATGTGCAAAGAGATCATCAATGCATTGATTTGGACAGAACGAGGTGTTCAGCTTCACGAGTTGAAGAGGGAAAGACAGATATATTTACGTAACACAGCGATGCATACTTACTTAAACATACATTTAGTATACATACTCTTTAATTAAGTACATTTCCCTACATGCACCTCCATCTTTTGTGTTCTATTTGTAGACTATGTCAAAGAACCTATATAATAAATTCAGGACGTTGTTATTATTTCGTAATTTGTTTACGAGGGAATTCCATAACAGGTTTTTCCACACTTTTCCTGTGGCCGAGATTGCGAAGGGATTATTTCAAAATCGACCTGTGCCGGGCGGCGGCCGTCCCGGCGGAGGGCGATAGCAGTTTTCAATTTTCGCGTATATCTATGAAACAACGGGGTTTTTTCTCCGTCTCCCGTCCCTCACATTTGAAGTGTAGCTATTTCGAAACGAATTATTTGAAGTACACCCGGGGGCTCAAGGAAGGTCTTTTATATGCGAGGCTCGGGTCCAAGGTGCGGATGAATTCACTGAATCGTACGTCGTCTCTATGAATATTAAATTCTATTTGGCTGGCATTGTCGCCGCGCGGTGAATGTGAGAGTGGCTCGCGAGTCACGCCCGCGACCGATTCTGTACCTCACGTGTCCTTGCTCTTCACTCAATGCAAGTACGGCGTCATTACATTTTGCAAATATTTACACGTAGGTTTTTCATTCTTGAAAAAAAAAAAAAAAAAGAGTAATAATAAAATGACAAAGGCGTGTACCATGTTAAAATGGACCAAAAAGTAAACAATTATATGAATATGACAACGCTAAATAAAATGTTTAAAAGTACTAAACTTTTGGCATTGTAAGAAAGATGTTGTAAATTCATAATAAAAGCAAGACTTTCATTGTAAAAACTTTTGGGGTAAACACAATATACACAAAATACATTTCCTCAGAAAACGCAGAGTGAAAAAAGTTATTTAAAGAACCATCGCAGTAAGATTTAGTTACAGCCTCGCTCCCCGTCGCATAATGGTCCTCCGTCGCCGACCTCACACGCAATCTCTATTATCTTGGAAACTCTCGCAAACTTGAAAACACATAAGTCGCCGGCTTCGAACGAATTCCGCAGTTATTCAGATAATACTTACATAAGTCTCTGTCATAACCGTAAACAACGGAGGAATTTATCCCAGAAATGCTTTTGTTTGGGCCTACGGGAGGGCCCGCGACTTGTTCGTCAAACAAATTCCCAAGATATATTGGGCTAGAATCATCCAATTTGGTTAAAGTGGAGGCGATGAGAGTTCGACATCTCTAGCTGTAATACATTGTATATGTATTTAAGATAAATCACTTTCCTCCTCTTGCAGTTTCTCGTGTTATCATCACAAAAGGATATTTATCTAACCAAATGTATCTACTGATAACTTATTTCTATTACATTGCTGAAATATCAAGATTTATTGCTCTAAAGATGGCAATGCGAATTCGAATGTTTTTTTTAAAATTTTATTGTACTTCAGCATGAGTGAATGAACATAAACCCGTGAAAGTGCTAAATATTATACACAAAGAATTCTAAATCCAACCTACAAACGTGAAGCAAAACAGTTTCGAGGAATGGCGCACCATAATCTGCGAGATTATGCTCTTATTACCTTTATTACAGAAAATTATAGATCATCGATTGATGGCAATCATTTGCCTTGGTATTTGAAATCAAGCGGATACTGAAAAAATGGCTTACTAAAAGCTGAAAAGTAGTTCTTTGTTTTATTGTGTTACTTTGTTAAGAGTCCTCGCGCTACTTCGCAAAGTGACGTGAACAATCGGGATTGAATATCCAGGATTGCAATTTGAGTGTTGAAAGTTACAAAAGGTTTTGTTTCTGAATTGTGAGGCGCTTTGTCACTACTTTATTTGGCTCAAATGCTGGAGAATGGGGTAGGCAAGGAATTGCACAGCAATTTATGGAACGAGCCTAGTGTCGGCGGCAGGAGGTCATTGTGTTGTCGCGGCGGCAAATTGACTCGGCAGCATTTCACGGTCTGCTGCACAGTGCACCTCCTGCTCGTTCTGCTTTATTGATGGCGTCTTCATTGTCCTCTGGGACCTGCCTCCTTTATGGTCCATCGCAAATACACGTAATTGGCTATGGAATGTTGTTTGTCGTTGACTACTGCTTACGTATTCGCATCCATTTTATTTGTTGTCGTCCTTTTAAGTAAGTGAAAGTTGAGCTTATTTAACACTGGTCGTATTATATGTACGAGTATTGCTTAAGCTTTCATGAGGAAGTGTTTTTAATGTAAAGATAGTTTCAGTTATTTAATTAAATCAAATTGTAATTATGTTCCGCCCCACTAACGTTTTAACAGTTCAATGTGTCGCAATTAGTTATAATCATTAAGACATCCAGATAATCTGTTATTAGATGAGACATTATATTGACGATTAGACAGATTCGATGTAACCGAACGTGAACCAGTCAATTTGATAGGCGCGTTGTCGTGGTTTGCTAAGCGGCTTACTGACTTGTAGTTGTCTGGTGTAACGGTGTAGTTCGAGTTTTACTTCAGTAAAGTTGTATATAGAAGGTTGATATTTAGTTTTAGTCATTATTTCCTTCACGATTTACTATAACGAAACTTTTTGTATCTTTAACTTTACTATTTTAACTTCGTAGATATCACGCTTGTTTTAATAAATTGTCAAATAGCTTTATTTGGATTGGCACAACTTTTTGTAGTATGTGTCAATATTGAAAACGTAGATACTCGTAACAAATAGGGTGGGGTAACCACAATTTATCTCTGAAAGATTCGTTCGTATGCAAAAACAATAAAAAACATGGTCCCGGAAGATTGATTTACAAGCGCTTGCGGGCAATAAATCGTTATATGTTGAAGGGTAAACAAACAAACAACAGCACAGCCCTATAGCCCTATACTGTGGGACTCGGAAAGCGTTCGTCGTCCCTACATCAACTCGGCCAGATTTTCAAATCGTTTGTTATTTTTGAGCTGAACGTACGCTGGGAGCAAACGCGCTCTGTTATTAAATCATTTATTATTCAACCCAGCGAACTGTTTCGCAATTTTCCCACAAGCCGAAGGTGGCTCTTATAGGCGAAAGCTTATGTGGTGATATGTTAGTCTCACGATTTGGCTAATTGCGTCAATCATTACCAATTTTCCTTCTGAATTTGTTTAAATATCTAAGCATTCATATTTATTAGGCAGCTGCGGCTGGTTAAAACATGTTGGTATTCGAGGCCCAGAAGACTTATTATTCTCATAATTAATTTGAAACTATATATTTTTTTTCCATTTAAGACTTTTGTTCAGTTACGTTTATGACTAAAGTTTAGGTCACATTCTTTATAATCAACTGATAGACAAGCACAAGATCGACGATACACAAATCGACAAGATACAAAAATCTCTGCATTTATACCTCAAAAATAAAAGCCAACAGTCAATCACTGCAAAACTCAACTCCCAATTGCTTGTTTTCGATGGAGTTAAATTTCTGGTGCATTTATCGCGCAACACGCAAGCCCTTCGTGACGCGGTCTGTGCAGGCGCAGCCTCTCATTAAGGTGCCACAACGCATCAGCTGAGAGGACTACTGGTTTTACCAGTCAGCGCATGCGTGCGAATCTGGCTAATCGAGGAAAGTTGGTTATTCAGAAATGCTAATTGGCGACCGTGAGATCGATCCGAATATTTGCTGCTTTCTAAATATACGGCTGCGATGTAGTTATCGTATGTTTAAACATACTTTGGACTTAAGATAATTTGCATATATTATTCTGAGGAACTTGATAAATCTAGCCTTAATTTCAATCATTTTGAGTAAAGGCTTTGAATTATCTAAGTGGCGAATCCACTTCTAAGCTACGCAATGCCCCCCTTTCTTGCGAATGTTTGCCATAACGGATACAATTGCTAGATCCCCAATTCGCTCAATTGAGCCATTCAGCTCAATTCGCTGTGATTGTGAAGATAGCTCAAGTGGCTCCTGGATTTGATAACTGGGTTTATTATGATTAACTGTGTGTTTGTTTTGTAGGATAACAGCAACGGTCAGGCGCTTCTCGACGTAGTGTTCAAGCATCTCGATTTATTGGAAACGGCTTACTTCGGACTACGATATGTCGATCAGGATAATCAGACTGTAAGTATGAAGCCAACTAGTCACCGCATCTGTATTTTATTTACGACGACTTATGAAACGAATACTATTTTATTAGTATATTAGAAGTCATTTTATAAATACACAACGCTTTTCTCAACTACTAAAGTGTAAGTAGTATAAAGTATTTGGAAAAATAAATAATAAAAAATACCTTATCTGAATACGTTTAAAAGAAATGCATAGCATAGTATGTGTAGTGTATGTGTAAAAGAGAAGGAAGTATTCTGTCGTCTCCTGCGCACACTGGTTCCCCGACGAGGCCGGGGCGGGGTGGCGGTGGGGATACTTTACTCGCCACCACGGTGAAGGACGGACGTGTTAGTCAGTGTGACGTAAGGAGCCGATACCCGGGATGCCGGGATACTACATTTTGGCAACGAGGATGTAAGTACTGTGAATCATTTATAAAAAAAAGGGAGAAAACAATATGTATTTGATATAAGTCTCATAATGCATTTAGTACAATAATTGAAGTTACATCGGGCTAAATAAATTCGCGAACAGTTTATTAGTATCCTATATTACAATGTTGAAGGAAAATATAAGAAATATTTTGTAAATAGCTTTGTTTGTGTTGTTTACACGATTTTAAGTAATCGTATCGCGGGCACAGCGGGTGGGAAGTTACCAACTAATGTTTTCTTGAGAGTTAACGTTAGGGGAATTCATTTGTGATAACAAAAGCTTACGTATATTATGTGTATACCTATGACATACATGTGTACCTCTTATGTGAAACGTAGGTGTATGAAAAGGCTATGCAGCAAAACATAATGGTTATTAAAGCGGGGTACGTGATGTATTGTATTTATTACCTATAAAGGTATTTGCTATTTATGCATTTCAATGGTTGTTTAAACATAAAGTTTTTAAACGTAACATTACGATGACGAACGAGAAAATGTGGTATTTAGGAAATAATTAAGTTTAAGCATTAATAATTGATAATATTGGTACGGTCATGTAATGAGGAGGGAAGAAAGTCATGTAACTAAAAGAGTGATGAGTATGAATGTGGATGGCTGGAAGGGAAGAGGCCGACCAAAAAAGAGATGGATGGTGTTAAAAATGATATGAGTGTGAAAGGAGTGGATAATTCAGTGACGAGTGATAGAATAGTGTGGAAGCGCAAAACATACTGCGCCGACCCCAGATAACTGGGAACAGGGCAAGTGAATGATGATTAATAATTGATAATATCTATTCGTATTTTATTGCGATTAATTGATGTAACCTTCGTCAGTTTTTAATCAATTAATTTATTAAGTACACAAAACAGAATCACAGACAGTCACATAATATAGGGTCTACGTATGCTAGCACTGTTAATCCAAAACATGTTTACATAGCATGATGAAGCATATCTAATTTAGGATAGGATAAAACATAATCGAGGGTTGGCAAATTATTATAATTATATTAGCGAAATTGGAAAATGAAGTGGAAAGAGTGTATACAACTTGATATTATAGATCTTTACATACAGATACAGATAATTATAAATGATAAAAATAATAAATAGATGCAGTAATTAATTCTTAACATACTTTTCATTTATTTAGGGGTAACTGTAAATTTTATGGAGGCCAGTCTTTCTTTGAGCAAAGATGAGCTGAATATAACATTTGATTTTATTCCATTTAAAAATACATTAAATAACTTTCTAATAACATATACTGTAAGGAAGGATTTCAAGTAAAAGTCGAATTTATAATACCAACCCACTTCTCTTATTGATAGGATGTGAATTTGAAATGGATTCTTACGTTTTATTACTATTCTTCAATACAGAAAAAGTTTATTCTTGTTAAGGAATAACTTTATTAGGTTAACAAAAGGAAGTTTAGATCTTTACAGAGGGTATTTGGTATTTGCAACAAAATTAAACATAATATGAAATGTACATGCGTGCATATTGGGGCGTTACGCGACTGGACACACAAAAAAAAAAGTTATTAGATAGAATAGTAAAGTCTTTTGATAAATGGTGTTTAATTTAACGAAATGACTTTGAAGATGACGATGATGATGATGATGATGTTGACGTTGATGTTGATGATGATGATGTTGACGTTGATGATAATGATGTTGAAGTTGACGATGATGATGTTGACGTTGATGATGATGTTGACGTTGATGATGATGATGTTGACGTTGATGATGATGATGATGATCGTCATCATGACGATGATGATGACGATGATGATGATGATGATGATGATGATGATCGTCATCATGACGATGATGACGATGATGATGATGATGACAATGATGATGAAGATTGACGATGATGATGATGATGTTGACGTTGATGATAATGATGTTGAAGTTGACGTTGACGATGGTGATGTTGACGTTGATGATGATGATGATGATGATGATGATCGTCATCATGACGATGATGATGATGATGATGTGATGATGACGATGATGATGATGATGATGATGATGATGATGATGATGATGATGATCGTCATCATGACGATGATGACAAGATGATGATGATGACAATGATGATGAAGATGTTGACGTTGATGTTGATGATGATGATCGTCATCATGATGATGATGATGACGATGATGACGATGATGATGATGATGACTTTGATGATGAAGATGACGGTGAAGATCATGATGATGATGATAATGATGACGATGACTATGACGATGAAGACGATGACACTGTCAAAGACGATGACGATGATGTTGATGAAGATAATGATGATATTGATGATGATGAAGATGACAATGATAATAATGATGATGAATGATGAAAATGAAGACGATAATGAAATGACGAAAGTTGATAATGGTGAAAATGGATAACATGGAAATGGTCATTGAATGAATGGTGTGGTTGGGTTACGAGCGAACAACTTTTGTTAATATCTTCTGTTAGACAAATTTGAATGCAATGGTGAAGTTGGTTCGGTATTACTTACGTGGGAAAAAAGAAGTGAAATTTTACCTAAAAGCAGCGGCGAACCTAAAACAAAGCAGTCAAAAACGGGCAAGTTTATGGCATTGTGGTGGACTTGAACTTTAAGATGGTCAAATAGATGTATTCAAAATAGCCATACAAATTGGATGAATACTTGCCCCCAGCAAAGCAAGACATTTAAAAGACACGTATTAAGAGGTATAAAACGAGGCAAAAATAAGAAATTTGAAAAATTGGAAGACTTCGGCAGCAAGCTTCTTAATGCAAATTCATGAACTCAAAATATCTACTCACGGAGAAATACAATTCTGAAGAGCTACGACGTAAAATTTTGAGGTCAGGAGACGACATGACTTTTAATAAAGTCATTATAGATGCTAACACTTTGGAAATTGTGAACAGACAATTAAAAAAAAATGCAATTAAGGAAATATACAAGTTATTACTTGGTAAAGCTAGAACTTGGTAAAGGAAAAGAGAAAACTAATAGAAACAATTGAGAGTAGAAGAGGGAAAATGCTGGGACACTTGATACGACACGACAGTTTCATCAAAACGATAATAGAGGGAAGAATAGAAGGAAAAAGGAAGTGAGGAAGACCAAGAATAAGCTATATGCATCAAATAAAGCAAAAGTTGAATGTTGCGTCGTATCAAGAGGTTAAGAGAATGGCGGAAGAGCGTAAAGAATGGAAAAAACTCCACCGACAAGAGTTTGGCTCTTAAATTAGATGATGATGACAAGTTATTTAAAAAAAAACCCTGTTAAAGGAAAGGTGTCTAAAATGTGAGAAAATATTTCACTTTAAAGCAGAGATTTGAAGAGGAAGACAAATACCAATTAGTTTATAAATCAGAATTACCAATAAAAAGGTGTGTAAATGGTAAAATACAATCGAATAAGGAACAGAGAAACATTGAAGAACAAACAAGTACTAACAGATCAGAGAAAGAAAATTTACAATGTGTTTAATGTTGGGGACGATGATATGGTGAAATGTACAGTAGGAGGTATAAAAGAAAAAAAAGATGATCAATTCCGGGTGTGAACTTGATTACAGACAACATGGTGAAAATACAAAGCTAATAGAACACAGGTTTTTAACAAACAAAGAAATCAGATAGGACCTTTCTGACATATGAGAGCACTATCCATTTACGGGTTTCGATTTCTCGTCGGTCACAGAGTCACGGTTACTATTTGCAAGTGCAAATTTATACTATCCATTTGATAAAACAAGGATTCTTCGGTGCTAAAATTCAGTTTTCTTATATTTTAAGGATAAAATTTAGATTTGGATTTGGAGGTTCTCAAAATAGGTTTAACAAACTAGGAAACATTTTAGATGTTTAAGGGCATATAAAACTATAACTTGGATGGACTATGGAAAAAAGATAGAAACGATAGAAGGTAGAGGAGAGAAAATGTTAGGGCACCCGATTCGACACAATCATTTGATTAAAATCTTAATAGAGGGAAGAATAGAAAATTTGAAGGAAGCGAGGAAGAACAAGAATAAGCTATATGGAGCAAATAAAGCTACGTTTAACGTCGTATCGTATCAGGAAGTCAAGAAAATGGTAGAAAATCGGAAAATAGGGATAAAGACCAAGCTCTTGAATTCGATGATGATGATAATACAAACATATTGATAAAGTCAAGCCTGTATCAAGGAAAAAGTCAACGCAAATAAATATGAGAATTTTTAGAGTGATAGGACATATTTGAAAATTAGAGGGCCCTAGAATAGATCATTCCAATTGATGAGAATGATGTTTGCATTTGCGTGCTACAAAACGTGAAAATTACCACTTGCCTACAATGGACCAACTATATTTATTCATACCTCGTTTGAGCTATTATAATTTATAATCTACATTAAAACCTCCGGTTCCTTAGAAGTGGTATAAAAAAAAAAGGATGTTAACTGTAACCTTTCAGTAAAATGTAATATGTGTATGTTTATTTACACAAAAAAGTAAAATAAGGTTATGCTTGCTATTTCTTGGACTTTAGAAGGTCGTTAGTTCTCTTATGAGGTAATGTTCAAAAAGAAAAAATAACAAGAAACATAAGTAGTAGACTAACCGATTTATAAATTGGTGGTTTCAAAAACACTAATGACGAATGGTATTGAAAAGAAGTTAATTTTTGACAAATCATAATGTATGAACTTGCTTTGACCACCAAAAACATGGTTAATTATTGAAAAGAGGCATTGACAATTATAGTGACTTATGTTTCTTGCATAGTTTCTTTCCAGCACTGGCCCACAGTTGCCCGAGGCGAGGTAGGGTCTGTAGTGAGTGTATATGAAGAGATAAATATTTTTATTGATTTAATTATATTACTGAATATTTAGGACGTTGAAGTATTTAGTAAATAGACATATGGGATGCTTTTCATCAGCTTGAACTTAACCCAGACCCGGACTAAAGGCACATGATAACATTCATTTTCGAAAAAGGTTTACAATATAAAAAAAAAGTTAAGTATATCTTAGCAAGTACCCCTAACGATAATATCGGAATTGATTATCTTCATGAGATTAATACGTTATGCAGGAAAGTGGATACCAAATGAGGCCACAAAGACCGACCTTTGAAGAAACGGCTCTCGTTGATGTATTGCATTCAGAATATTATGCTATGATGTGAAGTCGTATACCAGAAACGTAAGAATAATATTGATTTGGCATGTATAATAAGGATTACAAGTATGTGCAGGGTATTTGTCAGTAACTCACAGAGTTACATTAAGAACGGGGACATTGGAGTATGGAATGATGAAACTACACATAGTCAGAATTTAAGTAGAAACGTTTTGCACCTGAATAGAGGTAAAGGAAACTGGCAAAAAAAATAATAATAGAAGGGAGGATGGAAGAAGGATAAAAAAAAATATTAACATGTCAATATCAATATGTATAATTATGTATAGTAAATATTGATGATTTCTTAAATGATTTAATCGAGATAAAAAATAAATAGTTTTATTTAAATTAAAACAAGGGAGGGATGTAGTGTATGTGTAAAAGAGAAGGAAGTATTCTGTCGTCTCCTGCGCACACTGGTTCCCCGACGAGGCCGGGGCGGGGTGGCGGTGGGGATACTTTACTCGCCACCACGGTGAAGGACGGACGTGTTAGTCAGTGTGACGTAAGGAGCCGATACCCGGGATGCCGGGATACTACAGTATGTATTCAAAACCTAATTAGAATGTCTAGAAGCTCTTTTATACGTAATCTGTTCATTACTTGACACAGCACAGTCAGTTTTTTTATACACTGATTATTTCCATCTCAGCACTGGCTGGACGCTGGCAAGCGGTTGCGGCGGCAACTCAGAGGCGCAGACACCCACACCTTCTACTTCGGCGTCAAGTTCTACGCTGCAGACCCGTGCAAGCTACTCGAAGAGATCACCCGGTGAGTTCCATGTAATGATACCTGTATGTGAACGCACCTTAAGATATTTGCTTTCAGTGTAGGTACGGTCAGCACCAAACACATCTTTCAAAAGATGAGCAGCTTTTGTCAGACTCCAAGGACACATTTAATTAGATTGTTGAAAAAGGTTTTTTTCTGAATCTGAGATAATATTTTTATCATGTAAACTATTACCGTTTGACCATTCATAATATGGTTTAATACAAATTGATAATATGTTGTATTATGTTCACATTTGTGCTGACTGTAGAACCTGTGACATTGACCACTCTGGCATCCCGTATTTATTGCCTCGTAACGTGGACACAAAACAGACTCGTCATTTACCTCCTCAAGTAAAGATATAGCAAATTACATTTCTAATTTCGTACTGTGACAAATTTATATGTAAACATATTCAATAAATGAGAAATTGGGGCATCTCGAGAAAGTAGAAATATCATTATTTCTAAATAAAACGTATTTTGTTAAGAAGGTGTATTAACATGAATATTCCATTAACCATTTCATTTGATATGCATTGGTGTTTCACTGAACCAATTTATTGCTTTCGCTTTGTATATACTCGTCCGCCATTAATTATGAAAATGTAATGTTGTACCTACGTAAACATAAATAATAAACATTTTCGTAAGAAAACAAGCACCTCGCAAATATTTTCTTTGATATATAAGGCACTTACGTAATTATATGTCTGGGAGAGCAACTTTTGCTGTAGCTTGAGCTGTATCTAGGTGCTTCTTTAAGCATAAACATTATTACACCCACCGCTTTTTAATAGTAATACCTAATTTGTTACAACCCACATACCGTGGATACACATGGATTGACGCTGAAAATGAGAAAATTTTCCATATTGTTACAATCTCGGGCGATAATTTGTTATTATAATGAGTAATAACGGGAATAACCACGAACTGCACATGGAATTTTATTAATAGTCGGATATTATGATTTCAAAATATTTGCAGCTGTTTTATGGATGCGGTTTTCATCAAAACGATGTGTTACGTGTTGAAGTAGGTATACATACAGTGATGCTGTTAACGCATCTAATGCGTTCGTGTCATCAATCGTAGGTTACATTAATATGACTCGGAGTCGGAGGGTTGTATAGGCGGCGATAAAACACATCTGCGCTAAAGCTCTACTCAGCACTCGCCGACTCCGCTTCCCTGTCGATTTCAATTCCGTCCCCTTAACGTTGACACTTATTCGATCTCGACTCGAATATTTCAAGACTTTTTCTGACACATCCGATATCGTCTGTGAAATAGGAAGGCATGAATTTATCTGAATATATGGCAGTGTGGGCAAAGTAAGCATATTGTCATCGCTTTCGTTGATTTATTTTTGTCTTTGTAGGCTTGGGTAATTTCATGGTTATTTTAAACAAAAGACATTTTGACATTTTACAATCTTTTGGATACTACAAGTCTTCTTTTTCATAAAAGAAAATTGCCATTCTAGATTTACGGACTTTTACACAACAAACATTATCAGCCTTACCACAAATCACTTAAACAACGTTTTAGGCCCTTTTTAACAAGATTTTAAGAAAATCCTTACCACAAATCAGTTTTTGGCGCTAAAACACTCTTTTAAACAGTGTTTTAGTTAAACACCCTCCCCCCTATTTTATCTTGTGTTTAACCTCAAAAAATTGACAGATTGACATTCGACAACTTGACTTTCGTTTCGCGGTAAATCAAATTCGTGCTTTCCAATAGAAAATATTATGGATGATTGATTTCACAACAATTAATTTATTGATCACACAATTCATTTATTAATCAACAAACCAACAAAACAAGTCCGCGCACCGGTACTTTATAGACATTAGACACTATTTTAGACATTGAACTACTATTACTACGTATGGAAATGACATCCCGAAGGAACCTCGTGCGCGATGAGTTGATGGTCACAGACCATCAACGCATGCGTGGTATCACAGTCACTCACTCCCGCTCGTAGCGTTAACCAATGTGACATTTGGTCAATTAATTTGTCAAAATGCCGTCTTGTGTTTTTAAAACATGCAAAAGTAAAACCAACAGGAATCAAAACGATACCGGCGTTACTTACCATCGGTAGGAAATTAAAATGTTAACTTAAACCAACATAAATATTTTTTCAAAATGTTATAAATGTTTGTATGAAATTGCCGCCATTTTATTCGAAAATCAAAGATTATGAAAAGTGACACGCACAGAATGGAAAAGTAGGTAGGTAATAAATAGAGGTTAGAGTCTAACCTCTATTTATTACCTCTATTATTATCTAACCGTTAGACAATGCGATGTTGTGATATTTATTTTAAGGTGTTTTGAATTGGTTGTTGTATTTTTCTCGAATTATCTCGTATGAAAAATTAAAATGATAAAGAATATAATAAAAAAAATTTAAATATCATTCGAGTTTTTGACCTACAGATTTTTATTTACTAAACTTTTATTTATTTAGCGCTTTTAAATAACTATTGATTAAAGTAAGTAACGATTAACACGTTTTGATAAAATAATATCCACTCAATAGAATTAAGTTAAGTGGGCACAAAGACTGTGTCACTTCTGCGGTTTCATATTCAAAATTCAAAATTTATGGAATACGTCAGTCTGTTGACAGTTCACGTCCAAAAAATGCGCACATTTTTTGCTTAGCATAGCGTCTCTATACGTAGTAGTAACAGCTCACTGATTTTAGACATACTTTTGTAAAATCAAATTCCACTCAGCAACTCTATGACGGTTTGTGTTTGTATCCGTGTTTCTGTGTTTTACCACGTCTTTCGAACTTTCTATATGCTGTATACGGATATCCTGAAATAAAATAAACAATTACAATGCTATCACGTTTCCAAACCCCACATACGGCGACTATGTGGTAGTTATTATTATCCATTTGATTTACCTTTTCGTTTTTTGTCCAATTATCCTAGCGATCTTTCTATTTTTGATACATGTTGAAAACAAATCAGTCAATACACAACAAAATACGACTTTTTACAAATGAATTGAAAACGCGCTCTTCTTTACAAACTCATGTAAAAAAGTCAAAACAAATCAGATTCTTCTCATTCTGCTGTCATCACAACTTTTTTTTAAAGATTTGGGTTTTGATACTATTCAGCCATCATTTCAAGAAGCTTTTGTTCATTTACTCTGCAGTGTTGAATGCAACCTGCGTACTAGGAAATGTAATGAATGAACTGAGAGTGAATGAATGAATGTTTGTATCTAAAACTGGTGTTTAGCTAAACACTACCCAAAAACCTATTTGTGGTACAAAATGTTAAACACTGTTTTAAACCCTTTTTAAATTAAAAACAGTTTTTAACTAAACATGACTTAAAACCAGTTTTAACGGATGATTTGTAGTAAGACTGTATGACTTTCAGTTCACACACAGCACACTTACTGCCAACTGGTTCAGTATTTTCGAGCTTTCGACGACACAGTGCAGGCAATAGATTTTGTTGAAATTGCTGACTCAACACATTGTCGATATGGCCTACTTACTTACAATTAAGGAGCAAAGCGTAGATTTAATACTGTGTGATAAGTACCTAGCTAGTCGTATGTCTATATCTGCCACACAATCCTCAAGGGGTACTTGAAATTCGTTACATTCCCACCAGAGTTGAGATAAAGCTGCCAAATAGATGTGTTCACACATGAAAGGCGTTTGAGCAGACGAGCATGGCGTCGCGAGTGGCGTCATGGGAACCGACAACCGCCGATCACTCCGAGGAACAATAATAAACAGTTGCGTCATTACGATTGCTCGGTACCGCAAGCGTGTATGTGCGTCTGTCACATTATACACGGAGCTTTCCGCGTTAGAGAACATTTATATACGAAACAACTACCGCACGGTTGGAATAGTTACTGTACGATTGGTCATGCATTACACTTAGACTTTATGAAACGAAATTGTTTGATATCTTCAATCAGAGTGATAGTAACATACCCAGTTGTAGAAATAAAGCTTACCACTAGAGCTTGGAAGCGATACTCAAAAGCCGCCCAAAATACAAGAGTGTCACAGGACTCTTACAGTACGCCGACTCTTGGCATTCAGCTATATCTTTTCAGCTTTATTGCAAACTGTTAAATTTCCATGACCATAAAAAGAAGTTAAGCTGTGAGGAAACAAAAGAAGGTGTAGTGCTCTCGCAGTAAACCGTGTGCTCGTAAACCGAGCAGGTACCTCCAGCTGAAATGAATGGGGCCAGAGCGCTGTGCAGCGACGACCTGTCAATGCCTGAATAAAAATCTCCCCAGGAAATTTCATTCTGTTAACCGTTTTAATTGGATACACTTCACAAAATAGCCTCATTCATTTTGTCATTTACAATTCACGGAGCCACGAGTCCCTTAATTTAACTCTTTTCGTTACAAACTTTTACATCTTGTATTTTAAACTCACAACAATAGCCACAATCCACCATCGAAGTCAGTTCAGTAGAATGTTTCAAAGTTTTCATTATTCTTTATCTTATTCTTTTAAGGAAAGATAGCGGGAAACGCGGAGATGTTTTATTAAAATTTTGTTATTACGGTGTTGACGCGGGCCCGCTGCGCCTCGCGTCAGCGTCTGCTCGCCGGAGAGCCACAGTTTAATACTCGTAAATTCTTTGAAAACCTTTGCTCTGATGGTTTTTTAATATTTAATTTCCCTCTAAGGGCTCCCTCTCTACAATACTTTTACTAAGCGTCTTCGATGCTTAGAGAAAAATGAGTTAAATAAACGAGCTGCTCTCATAAAATATTCCGTATCGCACTAAAGGAATGCCTTTTCATAGAAACTCTTTGAGATCCAAAGATGGTCTAGACGACTTCCAATTGTCCTTGTCTCTTTAAACATCGTTTAAAACATATTTTATTCAGAGCCGTCGCCTCCTGCCGCGTACACGCAAGTGACGCGAGTCAATTTAATTGTAGCACAGCTCGTCACTGCATAACTGCATTCACCATGTTTAGCTTGACGTACTGTCGTCCGTACATCAGTTTGTAATTTATTTTCATAAATCAATTCGGGATTTTGTCTTAGCCAATCAAATAAATACTCATTTTATTTTACACCCACACCCAAGTGCGTTGTCAGAGCACTCTAGTCTACTGTAGCTACCGTAGCACTTACATTTATTATCGTAACTGTTATAGTTACCATTTTAAGACGCAATTTCTTGACCGCAGCCCGCACTCAATGTAGCTTATTCAAATGCCATCCTGATAGTGCGTGCTGATCACGTTGCCAAAGATTCGGAGAACGCAAAGCGCTGGCTATAACATTGTACTAGCTTGTTTTTCAAAGTAATAATATGATATTTATTCATGTTATTTGTTTGTAGGTACCAGTTATTCCTGCAGCTGAAGCAGGATGTGCTGCGCGGGCGCCTGCCGGTGGGCTTCGACCTCGCCGCCGAGCTGGCAGCCTTTGTTCTACAGTGTAAGTACATACAACATTTCCCTAAACATTCCTTGAAAAGTAGAATAATTTATGACTAAGGACATACTCAGGACAAGCACATGGATATAATACAACCTGAAAAAATGAAATCCACTTTTAATAAGTATTCATACTCAGTTGAGCTTTTAAAAGTATCTTATGTCGATTAGTCAGTTCATAGATCTTGGTGTCAGAAAATGTAGCACTTCATCATTATCATCGTCTTCTATCTTCAGCTTTCACCAGCTTAAATAAAATGATAAATAGCTACTGTTATATTTAGTATTATTAGTTTATCTTGCTCTCGAGCAAAGAGATAACAAATTAGTTTCTGAACTTTCCGCTTAAAGTTCGCCAGGTCAATCAGAATTAGCCGACAGACAGTTATTACGGATTAATTGATTCCATTTTCTCTGTGAAATATTAATAAATTCTTTGATCAAGTCTTCGTACAAAGCTTAATTACAAATCTTGAGAAACGACGTTAATAACCTAGTGTGTACTATAAAATGTATTTATGTTTGTAATAAAGGACATTGGAATTCAGATAAGATAACATAGATCCGAAATTTTGCTCAAACCATTTCACGTAATAGAAAAGAACTGTCGCTTAAAAAGTGTAACATATGACCTCGCTACCCAGCACCAAGCCAAAACGCAAATATTCCACTAGTATTTTGGTAAATAACGACAAGGATTAAAGTTGTTCTTTGCTATAATAGCGGCGAAATCCGCGAGCGGTCCGTGCCTCGGGTACAAAGTGGTCGCGCGGCCAGTCACCCGGGCACTTGGCGGCCGCAACCAACCTGCCACTACACCATTTCATGTAATAGCCAAGCTATTTTATTAACCTGATTGTGAACGAGAACGTTACCCAGAATACGCCTTTACGGTCAACTCCGTGATAAACGAACTGAGAGCGCCAGAATACACCCGGAATCGACTACCCGGGTTTATACAGGAACATTTCTCACGCGTAATGACGCTCGCATAATTTATCTATTTATCACCGGCGATACGTAAGTAATTTTAAGAACCGCTTTAATGGATTGGGGTGACAAAAAATAAACATCGCGTGTTAGATGCTTTGGCGAGAGCTGTGATTACGTTTCGTCAGTTTCAAATTATAGACACGGATGTAGTACTTAATGACTGACAATTTGTACATTACATACAACACATTACTTATCTGGAAAAAAACAGAAGTTCCGCTGAAAATGAAGGTAGCTATTATAAGAGTTGGCTTCAGCATTGATGTTTAACGTATTCAACGAAGCTGCACTAATCTAATAACACGGCACTTGATTCACACAACACGAAGTACTTATTTATTCAGTGCCTGTCACAGAGGAAATATCTGCAAAATGTTGTCAACTATTCGTGTTGAATGTTAAAATCAATTTATTCTATTCAATTTTACTCAAAAAGTGTAAAACGTAAAACTAGCGCATGGTATAGAATCCGCAATGAATTTTTAGTCTGTTGACACATCGTTTTTGCTTGGCCTGTGTGGGAAAAAGTTATTGAGTAATATTGGACTGCTTTTAAATCCGTATTATTTACTAGTAGAATCTAATTTATAGCGTATATTATTTTCCAAACTCCAAGACGGCAAGCGGAAACAAGGCGGCCAGTTCTTACGGTTTAAGGATGTTCAGAAAAGACATATGAAGCGATGCGACATTGATTCACTAAAGTGGGAAGAAACAGCTAGCCACCGCTTGGGTTTGACTGGCAGAAAATGCTTTTAGCATTAAGTCCACCTCTGTACACTAAATTTTTGCAATAAAGTCTTTAAATAAATAAATAGAGTGATGGCGCCTGGTGCAGAAAAAAGTTTCCAATTTCGAAGAGCAACGAAAATCCGATCTGGATTCTAAACGCGATGCTCTTTTAAGCCAGACCTCCAGCGGCAATTTTTTATAAACTATGTCAACGATGTCCTAACGTGTCAACAATGTTCGCGCACGTTTTCAAACATAATGTAGTCGACTATAAGGGCACTCATATTGCGGACTAATTCACCGTAGCCGAAAGCGGCTTGGGAGTATTGTATATAGGATCTAATTTACTAAATTGGCTCAGTAGTAAATAGTCAGGCGAATACTTGCGAGTCGCGTTCAATTCAGCTCGGAGCAATAGTTAGAGCCATTCTTCTCCAGGATGGCGCGATGGCGAGATACCGAGGCGCCGTCTCACCGCAAATGCAGCCAAATTATCGCGCATTTCGCTTTTGAATTTCAGCAAACGAAATTATTGAAATTTCATCTGACATCTGTAACGCGGACTTTATCAGAGGAACGTTTATTAAAAGAGCGAGCAAAAATGTGTGCTATTTTACAAGCCAGACTTTTTAATATGAGAATATTAATTAACTTCGCTCTACTTTTCTTTGAAGTTGGTAATTAATACTCGTATTTTTGTGAATTCAGAGAATTTAATATGACATGATTATTTTTAAATTTTATTGCTCATAAAGGCAAGTATTTAAAATTTCATGTGAAAAGCGCGGTCGTAATGAACAAAAAGATTTTGGTATAACCGGAGGTTGCTTGGGGTGTAACTGTGTAAGAGGGCGGGCGGGCCGCAGAGGTCGGTAGGTATCGATGCGTTATTCAGAAGGTAAATGAGCCATCAGCGGCGGGCGTCGTTTGCATCTAATCTCGCTCGCATCAGCGACCCGCGACTAGGGATGTGCGTTGCTTTTGAGGTGGGTAGAAAAATGTAATCGGTAGCATTTGCCTACAGCGGCCACAGCTATTTAGGTCAGTCATGATGATTTTATTTGGCGATTTAACTTTTATGGAAATTGCAACGATTTGGTAATATTAATAAAATATCAGCCCTTCCTTACGAAAGACAAATGTAGAGACAAAAATGTATACCCATCAGTACTAACTACAGATAGAAGTGAAGTAGACTCTTTTAAATGTATTATTTTATTAAATAAGTACTTTATTGTATATAAATACTATTTCTATATGTGAGGACCTGTAAGAGGTTTATGAGTTAACTATACTATCTCATATTGTCTGTTTAAAAACCCTGATTTTCCTGTAATAATAAAAATAATATAAATTATAAAAGTAGGTACAAATTAAGTCATACTTTTGTATCAATCCATGGCCCCTATTTTTGAATCACTCGCTTGGATACGGCGAGTGATTTTCGTTCGAAAACGATTTTTTTCTATGACTTTTGACACTACGTCGAACGAAAATCACTCGCCATCTTGAAGCGAATGAATCAAAAATAGGGGCCCATAGCCCTTTAGTTTGGTCGCCAAAATAATGAAGAAGTTATCAAATCGGTAAAAATTCTAAACATCCCTAATCGGATCGTAACAAAGTCAGCACATCCCGCGTCCCGAGGGACACACAGCGCAGCGTGCGGACCGCCCGTTTGCTCGGCTAATAGCGTTTCGCACTTTGTATGAGACTCTATCTAATGCAACGACGTTAAATTGGCTTATAACTAATTCCAAAACTACTTCATTTTGTACCAGCTAATTTGTATCTGAAACGGAAGGGTTTAGAGACCAGCTTGTCGTTATGCGGTAATACCAAAACGTGTAAATATCTCAATTATGGTTTGATATTAAATAAATTTACCAGTAGGTATGTATTATATGGTACACATAACAATAAAATCATATACAATTCTTCTTCAAATCTAATCACCCACCCACACCTCAAGATCGTCAATGTGCATTTATAGCTAGAGATTGAACAAAAACTGATTAGCGTTAGGAACGCTCGTTTGCGCGAGACGATATAAACAAGGGTCGTAAAATATTCACGTTTCCCGCGTTTTTATACAGAAATGATCACGGCCCTATTACCGTTTTACGAGGTGTGCTTTCATCAGGAATACGGAGGAAAATCTCAATGTTCTAAGATGTTGTCTTCAATGTGTCAACAGGGCTATGTTTAGAAGTGAAGCAAGTTACTTGAAACAAATTCTGAGAATGTGTCCATGAAACTGAATTTTGACTTGCTCAACACATAAATAAATAATACATAGTTAGTTATTAATAAACTCGATAAATTAGAAAAGGTATACATCTACTCACGAAAATCTAAAATAGAAAAATGTATGTTTACTTACATTGACTTCTATGTAAACGGTTCTTAGACGAGTTCTAATAGTTAAATAGCTACATAATGGTTGTTGCTTCCAAGAAACCTAACGCGGTCCGACATGTGATCGTTAATTCTAATGCCTAATATTTTTTCTAACTAGCATGCCTGTGAACCATTAAAGTGTTCTGTTTTTGCGCGGTCGGCGCGGTCGACGCCTGCTACATTTGTCTACCCGCCGCAAACCATACTCACCGCCACCACATGATAGATGTTCCTCGCTTCAGATCATTCACATCTAACGCGAAACAGACTCAGATCCTCTCACACTTGTATCCACACTCATCGGTTACATATTTGATGGGAACCATCAGCCAATGGATTTCTTTGATGTTCGAAAATAAGTAATAACGTACGATTCGGATCCTGTTTAAAGTTGATTACATTATATCTCCACATAAAAAATCGTACACCCGCTATACAAACAACTCTTATTTTATATCAAAAAACTGAAATGAAAGGCGGCTTTTTTCACATTAAAGACTGCTTAAATGAAGAGTAATTCTGGGAGCTCGTAAAATGTTGAGGGAGGGAGTTAAAAATATCAGATTTATGAGTGTCCTCAGCCATTATTATCGAAGATTAAACGACACTAATAAATATAAAAGGAGATGTAAACGTAAAAAGCTATGCACTTTGCTGTCTAATAGCTGTTTTATTTGAGTTAATAAATGTTAAATTGTAGAGCGCGTCAAGTTAGTAGGTATCCATAATATTCTACTCCGCTTTCAGACTGAATTATTTTTTTGTTATTCACGCACTGTCTGATTTCATGACGTCGTGGTGACAGAAAAACGTTGTTGATAATAATACACGTTTTTTTCAGTATACATATTTTCTATTTCCGAGCTAGAATAGCGTGGAAAAAATACATTATTTTTTGGTAGACAATCGCTCACTAAATATCCAGTCTGGTAGTTCCGAAATTTTATTCCCTGGCTGACTAGGATCATTCACATGAACACCGTGTACTTATTGCGATAAAAATATCTATCGTGTGAGAATCGGGACGCAGATGGTGCGATTTCCGCGGACAAAAAAAGAGATATACGACGGGAAATGACTGTCAGGCTCGCGAACGAGTAGTTTTTCAGCCGTAAGTTGGGTTTTCACCGCTGTATCAGCTAAAGTATGGAGGTACTTGTGCATATGTCACGTGGTAATGCTCGTAGTAACTAAAATAGTTTACTCTTCTGACAGTACAAAAAGTTAGCACTGACAGCACAACGATTTGTATGTCTTATTGTAATAGTAAATTTAATAGATTTATTTTTAGTGCTTGATTGCTATGAGTAAAAAGTATTGAATTTCACAAAACAAACCGCAATTCAACAACAAACACCTCTGTGATAATAATCTCTGTGAAGTTTCAGGTGTACTATCAAATTACTGTTATCTCATTTCGGAACCATCACCTTACATTGTGTTACTTTGGCAGTGTTTGTACGCAACATATTTGTTTAGGGCATGTGCCCTGTGTCTTTACAGAATTAATTGCCATTGTGAAATAGCAGGCTTTGTCATAATAGGGTGCGACGGGTATTTTGTTAAAGATATCTCGGTCGGCTACATGCGTTTAAACAGGGTATTTGTTCCAAATACGGACGCCCACACTCCCTCGTTTATTTCTATCTACTGTTTGAACTGCCGCGTCGGCTAAATGAGTTTACCATTACACTTTTGTTTTGTTATTTATAACTTTAACTGCGTTGTCACGTGTCATTTATGTAGCGGGTGAAAGGTATTATTAAGTAATGTTTCGTGTTAATTTTTATTTTTTAACATTTAACGACCTTTGACATTGATGTTTTATTCAAATGGCTTTCAACTGGGAATAATAAAAGTTACGCTATAAAACTTTGTAAAATTATTTTTTTTCGTGATACAGCGGAACTGGGTGACTACGACCCTCGTCGGCACGCGCCGGGCTATGTGGCTGAGTTCCGTTTACTGGCGCACCAGACGCCCGAGCTGGAATCCCGGGCTGCTGAAATACATAGGACACTTACGTGAGTAAAATAATTATTATCTCCTTCTTTGCTCGACCCTTTCCCATTTTATTTGGGTTCGGCCCTCCGTGTCACGCGTCTCCAGGCCGTTCAGTCGGGTCGTCTCCTAGCTAACTTGTGGTTCTTTGAGGTTCATATTGACTATGGATATCCATGTGATTCAGGGTCTTCCCCGTCCTCGGTGATAAATATTATGTACTATAGTAATTAGTAGTTTATTTTTGTTTTTATAGTGTTTTGTCACCATACAAACTTAATAATATAAATTGCACTTGTAAAAAGACAACTGTGAACCTGTGACAGACGAGGAATTGAACCCCGTGTCTTACGGTATCCGGGCGTATGCTTGCATGCAACAGGCTTGTTAATGTGACGGTGGCCGAGTGGTATAGGCATACGCCCGGATAGCGTAAGACACGGGGTTCAATTCCTCGTCTGTCACAGGTTCACAGTTGTCTTTTTACAAGTGCAATTTATATAGTAATTAGTTTTGGGTATTTCGTTTCCTTATTTGTCCTTATCTTGTTGGACATCGCTCCATTTATTTGAACAAGTATCCGATGCTGCCTAATCAAACTTAGCTCCAGCATTTTCGTACTAGCGAGTTATACTAAACATCACTTACCCGATAGTTAATAAAATTTTAGGTCAGACAATTAAACGCTCAGGGATTGATAGGACGCCGGACGGATCGATAATTTAGGTCATGATATGACACTTATGAACGTCAAATAAATAAATATACAGGCGGTCGCGTAATCAAAATGAAATTAATAAGCACATCCGTGAGGGCTTAAGCTTCTGTCGCATAGTTTTAACTGTGTACCTCCTATATTCGATACTGTATGTATATGATGGATAGATAAATTAAAATTCAAATTCAAATTCAAAATCTTTATTTCAATTTAGGTCATGAAATGACACTTATGAACGTCAAAATATACAGTGAAAAAAATAAAAATAAATGTGCCCTGAAAGTACCGAAACATGTCTCCTTATCTTTTGGGCCCTACCAGCGCTTCGAGACAGAACACAGACAATTAGGCAAGTGCTGAGAAGAAACGCCGGAACAAACTCAGTCACCACTAGCTGCCGTAAAATCAAAATCATCAAAGGTAAGTACATCAGTTGGTGCAGGCTGGACGGACCACACATTCGTGTCGTTTAGATAGTCTTGAACCTTATAATAGCCTTTAGACATAAGCGTGTTTTTAACGTGTTTCTTAAATTTATCAACCGGCAATTCGACAAGATTGTGTGGTATAAACTAGAATACCCCATGTTGGGGTGCGTAATGTCTCTCAAGTTTCGGCTACTTCTCGCTACAAGAACAGAATGGACACGTATGTGAATAAGCAGTTTTTCTTTTTGTTGTTTGATTAATATGTGACAAAGTTTATCGTTTAGTTAGGACCGCTTCTCGAGAAACTCATCCGAAGATAACTTAAGTACATACTTATCTGAATTTCGCACTAGAGCATGAAAGAGGCCTTTTGAGGAAATAGCGGAACTTTCGCATGAGCTACAAAGTTTTGTTTATATTGAATTAATTAAAGTAATATTATTTTAATAAGGGGCTTATTTTATCATATTTATAAAGTATTTTATCTCTGTATCCATCTGGTATCCAACACCATAACGCATGTTAACCGGAAAACCCGTATTTTATTTAGTCATAATTACAACCACTTGACACCTCTCTATAGTTTTGTAAAACATATAGGTATGTTTAGTATTTTCACAACACAGGCACAGCCCATATAGATGAGACCTATTTATATATTCACCGGTCACGTTTTAGTTTCAAGTGTTTGTAAGTTTCCCCAATATGCCAATGTGATTGTGAGGACACCGAGCAAAGGTCTAAGAGCTCAAGTTCACGATGCCACTCGGGTTTGGTGGCTGGCCAAGTTTCGAGTAGTGTGTACCAGCGCGTTTAGGCCACCTGTGCTTGGATAAACTAGGTTTATTTACATACGGCAGTTTATTCTGGAAAGCCTCCATTTGATGTAGTTGTACGACATGCAACGCAGGCTGTTGTTTTGTCCGCCCGTGCGGGCCGGACGTCCCAGCCTAGGGCATGTTGTCGAGACCGAAGACAGGTAGATACTTAATAGCTAGCAGAGCGGAATACTGCACGTTACTTCGTAATATAATCTCAGTTACGATGTTTGTGTGGCATAAGGAAGTTAATTAATTAATTATCAATGCAGATTATTGAGTCGGTCGACCATTAAGTTCAACAAACGATAGAATATTAATAGGTGCAAGAGTAGTCCCGCTTTGTTCTTTTATAATTAACACGTTCCGGGACACTGTTCCAGACACAATAGATGTTTAATTGTTTTCACGTCTGTAGGCGGTCACTGTCCCGGAACGTGTTAAAAACTAGGAATAAAGTTATTAAAACTGTTTTTTTGGGTGTAGGTACTTGTAGCTACCATGATTGCATTTTTAAAGGTAGCTCCTTTGCTAGCTGCGCGCGCATTAGCGCCAAACGTTTAACGCATCTTACCTCCCTGTGTCCCTCTCTTGCATTGTAAATCGTGGTGCGTATAAATAGTTAAGTATTCTCGATTAAAAACCGTGTCTACCAGAGCTTCCTTATACTACTTTTAACTCAAAATCTCTGAAACTATGTACAATAAACACCCGAGTAGGAAGTTAATTGCCCGTAAGTAGAAACTCGAACAAGCATTATTTTAGTTATACGTGTAGCTCGTCTGAAGAAAGTAAGTTGCAGAAATTAAGCTCTCAAATGTAGCAGTTTCACGCCGAGGCGTTTGCTACGCGCCCGGAAATTAAACTTCGCCGCCTTTCTAGCTTAATTGAATGAATTTTTTACTGTGCAAAGATGCAGACCGCGGCCGCTGGCTGCTCACAAAGCCGCAATTACATGCAAATTATGTGTACCTACCTACTTAACACCAAGTGAGCCGCGGCTCGGCGCCTGAAACTACGTGATTATTCACTGTCACTTCGCCGTCCTGCCTCTTAAATACGAAGGTTAACAATTTAATTGGGTACCATCAAATCGCTATAACACTAATCCATTGTTGCAGAGGTATATCTCCGGCGCAAGCTGAATTGAGTTACCTGGACAAAGTGAAATGGCTCGACATGTATGGCGTCGATCTGCATCCCGTTCTGGTAAATATTTTATTTAGCACGCCGTTGGGCTTTGTAATGCGGCCCGTGTGATGGATGATTTATAATATTCATCGCAACATATGTTAATCCCACACCATCACCGGTTGCGGATTTATTTCAACAGTTGTATCCATTTACGCTTCGCTTTTACTATTACTGTCAGCTTAAACAACAGTTCTCGCATGGAAATTAAAATACAAATGTGAATATTTCTCTTCATGCCTCTGTAGTGAGCGATAACGGTTAAGACTTTGCAGAATTATTTTATTCTACAAAGAATCTGAAAGAATACAAGACCAAGACCCACTTGAAAATGTAGGGGTGGGAAGGTGTGGGGAGACAAAATAAATGGTCTCAATCTTACCTCGATTGTATTCGAGCACTTCGGCGTTTGTCGCAACACGAATGACGTTGTTATTATTTGGTAAAAGTAATGTAATTGAGCGAAAATGTTGTAGCATTTGTGCGACTTTCGGGCTCAATTTTCTTATTGTAACGCGAAAACAGAACGAAACTGATGTTTTGTGTTTAACTTCATCTGTAATAATTTTGCCAGTGACTGTGCCACAAAATAATAGAAAAAAGGCTCGCCTTACTTTTGGGACAGATTAATATTCATATTATGTACCTACACGAATATCTGTCAGAACGTGTAGCAATAACTTGCAATTTAACTTCCATGGTTAAACGATACGTTTTCCTAGAGTCGGGAAAAGCCACAAACTGACACTGGAAACCGCTTGGAGATCCCAGTTGTGGTTCAGGGCGCTCGCACATAAATCTGGCGAGTCCCTTCTAAACACACAGTCAGTATCCACAAATCAAATATGGTTCAAAATTCATCGGTATCCGGCTTTGCTTAAAATTTATGTATAACATGCAAATGATATTAATGTAAGTTGTTTCTGAAAATGAAGTTAAGCACTAGCATGTGTAATTAATAAGAAAAATTGTGCAAATTGGCAAAAAATAACACGTCAATGTGTTTCTAAGTATTTCACGCCTAAAGGTATTTACGATCAGTCACGATAATTCAGTTTATTATAAAAGATATTCAGTGACGTATTTAATTTTTGCCAGGGCGAAGACAGCGTGGAGTACTTCCTAGGGCTGGCACCGAGCGGTCTACTACTGCTGCGGGGCAAGCACACAGTGGCCAACTACTACTGGCCGCGCGTCTCTAAGCTCTACTACAAGGGCCGCTACTTCATGCTGCGAGTGGCTGATAAGAACGTGAGTATCTTACAACAGGGTGAGAACATGGTGTGAAGTACTTCTTAGGGTTGGCACTGAACGGTCTACTTTTGCTACGGGGCAAGCACACAGTGGCCAACTACTACTGGCCGCCCGTTTCCAAGCTCTACTACAAGGGCCGCTACTTCATGCTGCGAGTGGCTGATAAGAACGTGAGTATCTTACAACAGGGTGAGAACATGGTGTGAAGTACTTCTTAGGGTTGGCACTGAACGGTCTACTTTTGCTACGGGGCAAGCACACGGTGGCCAACTACTACTGGCCGCCCGTTTCCAAGCTCTACTACAAGGACTGCTACTTCATGCTGCGAGTGGCTGATAAGAACGTGAGTATATTACAACAGACAGGGTGAGAGTATAGTGTGAAGTACTTCTTAGGGCTGGCACAGAGCGGTCTACTACTACTACGAGGCAAGCACACAGTGACCAACTAATACTAGCCGCGCGTTTCCAAACTCTACTACAAGGCCCGCTACTTCATGCTGCGAGTGACTGATTCGATATATATTTTACGAAAGACAATGAGAAATAATTTTAGAGCATCGAGCCATCTGCAAGGATAGTGTGGAAATATACCTAATACCTAAGGCCAATAACAGCCAAGTTTTACCATTCATTGCCTTCTTCGTGTTCGCTTAAATTCATTGTTAAGGGTCAAATTGGACACCCTATAACTAGTTCCAGAAACTGTCACTGACATGGTTGGTGTGTACCTACCTATGTAAAAATATTAAACAGTATGTATGTATAACCCAACCTTAATTGCTAGGTAACGTCGAGTTGATATACGTCAACCTATTTTATTTAATTAAAGATTGGCTTTCAAAGTGCTTCCGCGTCGCGGCGCGCACTGAAGAGTACAAAATACGGTAGAAAGGACACCCCGGCGGATCGTTTGGAATCGCAAATAAATAAACATCAAAATCGGTCCCACTTGACCTGGTTCTCGGATCGCTCGCACTGATAACGCCATGAATGGTGGTGCAAGATGGGAGTCCACCTTGTGAGCTTCCTTGAAAGACATTCGCAGGCAGGCAATTACAGATAAGTCGCGCAGAACTGAGCGCAGTATTTACAAGGCTGTGGGCGAGGGCGATAGCGGCAGAGCCCCAGAGACGCTTTCCTAGTTTGATGTTTATTATTAAACCGTCTCACTGAAGAAGGTTATAATTCGATATAGAATTCTCATTGTGTGCGGTGGATGGCATAGCATTGTCTTCCTGATGGTACTTATGGAACTTATTGCTGGAAAATCTGGAACCAAATTTATAAAGTTGTACAACAACAACGTAGGTTTTGTGTTCAATTTTAAAACAGTCAGGTATTTATGAGTATTTTCGCATTGAATTTATTATAAATGACTTAAAAAAAAGGAGGTTATCAAATTGACACGTATGTATGTGATATTTTTGAAATTGATAATATTTGAGTAATGTTGATCTAATTAACGCTTCCAAACACGTGCAAATGCAATTTTTTTTTATTGTATGTATGTTTGTACACGGATTTATCGATAACGGGAAGTCATAGCGAGATGACTCTTTTTTAGTTCAATTGGGTATATTTTCAACTTAGGGTCTCGGTGTAAGTTTCATCAAAATCTGCTTAGTAGTTTATGAGATTTGGGTAGTACCAAAAAAAATATAAATTTTAAAAATAATTAAAAGTATATTTATTAATAACAAACAAGAAAAAATTAAAACTAAGACATGCAACAATAAAAAATAAGACTACCCTATTCAAAAACGAAACCATTTCCTTGTGGCAAGGAGGCTATAATGCTGGCTGCGTTGCCGCGTTGGATAGCTATGCTAATCCTTTGAGCTAGGAACCAGCCAACTTTACTATAATAAAATAATTTTAACAGTTTAACCTCTTTTAAAAACGGAGCTTAAAATAATCAATTTCTCTTCTGTTTATGAAGAAAATTAAGTAATCCTAAATTGCAATATTTGCAATATTTTGTCAAAAAATATTAATACTTAAATGTATTCGTAGTTTGTGCTTGAATCAACTAATCCATTTCACGGTTCCAACAAATATACCGCTACGCCCTTTCAATAAAATCACTAATTATTTTAACTGCTCAACTAATCAATAACATTCCATATGATAGATGTAAAATAATTAATAGTATGAATTTGAATGTGTAATATCTGATCATTTGTGTTCTATCTACGAGTCGTGTGTCGTAGAAAATTTTGGAAGTACTCGTATAACTTTGTGAAAGGATTTGGAAGATACAAAGTTTACGCGCGTATATTTGAATAGCAACGCTTTCAAAGCCAGGATATGTGCCTTTGTTATGTGTAAAACTCGAATTTAATATGCTTGGAATTACTCTTACCGAAACGGCTAACTAATCCAACACTTATACTGTAAGTGCTAACAGAGGAGAGAGGGCTTTCGTAAATTCCAACATAGGGAAGAAAGTGTGGTGGTTTCCCTCTTGCCTTCCACATCGTTGTTTAAGAATCGTGGTTTCCCGCCTCTTAATACCCTGACAAAAGCCATTTCTACCCACCATAAGCCTACTTTCGTCATTAGGTCAAAATTATCCACAAATAACTTTGTCGCGTACGATTATTTCAATTTAATTAAATAGGGTTGGGTGGAGCTTTTCTATCGGAACCAATTATAATATTTCCGTACACAAAAGCGGTAGGTAGGCGAACGGAAATCATTGAAACACGTGAATGGCGGTAGGTCAGTGTATATCAAAACAACCGCAGGCGCCGTTAATTGGATGCACATTGAAAGTTTTCAATGGATTTGGTATCGCTCGTTGTCGATGTTTTTCGGTTCAATAATAATCTGCTTGGTGCTTTTAATTAATTTAGAACCAGTGTTTGTTAAGGGAATTGGAAATGTGATAGGTACCAATGTTGACGTGGGACACTGAAAGTTTTGCAGCCGCTCATAAATGTTTGAAGTTTTAAACGAAACTCAAAGCTATTCACTATGAAATACATGACCCGAGATATAAATCGATATCGATCACCATAGCATTAATTAAAACCCTTTTCACAGAGAAATATAATATTTTATATTTCGAACTAATATGTTTTCGAGCGATTCGAGAAAGTTATATTTCCCGCCCGCACTCGCCCTTTCGCCCTCGCCGAAGCCTCGCCGTTGCCCTGCGGTAATGGGCGATCACATAAAAAATGCAGAAAATATACTTATATACCATAGTGTGAATAGGGGAAATATATGTCTCGGATTATAAATATATTTAAAAATAATATCTCATAGAGAAATGGCATTTTTTTTAAAGAAATGGCGGGAAATCAAGTTTCAATTGATTTGAAATCAGAAAAACCATAACTGAAAACTTTTGTAGATTTACGCAAAACTTTCAGCGTAGCCCTCGTAGTGCAGTTAAATGTTACTACTTCATTATAAATAACATGGGATGGATTTCAGCTTCATATACAAACTAAGTAAATGCCTTTAAGATTTTTCAGTTACTACGCTTTTTCTTGTTAAAAAGCTTACTGCTATCATTTATGTATGAAATGATCAGCAGCGCGGCCGTCGCGCTGCTGAAGTCGCTAAGTGTGAAAGCGCTCTAAGTCCCGATTTATTCAGGTATCGAACGACTTTATTTATGGTCGAAATCTTCATTTCCGATAACATAATATCGGTCTAGATCTATCTTACTATTGCGTTGGCTAATCAAAATATTCTTTCAGAACGAGACGTCGACGTTCGGCTTCGAGTCACCCACGCGGTCAGCTTGCCGTCACCTCTGGAAGTGCTGTACGGACCACCACGCATTCTTCCGCCTGCAGCAGACAGCCCCAGCTTCTGCTGATATCTTCGCGCTGGGGACACGGTTGAGGAACAGGTATAATATAGCTGAGATATTACACAAAACGCTGACCAAGCACATATTGTAATCAACATTATTGTATGTTTTCAAATAATATTTCTAAGTGTACAACGATGAATTACCTATGTAGGTTGTGGGTTATGTGTTTGTCTTATTTTGAAATAAATTACTTCGTTATAAAGGAATGTCAATATTGTTTACAATATTGGACATGCAAAAAAAAACGAACTTTACACCCAGTGATACAGTACGAGTAGATTGCAAAACGGACATGTAATTTTTATACTTGTAGCTGGATCCCAGAATGAACTTTACGTAGACTGTAGGTACATGTAAAGTCACAGGCGTTTTTGTAATATTTTGTGTAACATAATGCATCACAAGTCTCTACTACTCATAGCAAAGTGACACCATCACGGTTGAGTAAATGCTACTCTTCAATTAAATTTAAACCTATGTTATGCAAACAAAACAAAACAACGAATCCATTTGATAAAAAAACCGGCCAAGTGCGAGTCGGACCCGCGCTTTGAGGGTTCCGTGCCACCCTTAAACTGAATTCGTGGTCCACTTACCGCCACCTAGCGAAAATATCCCAATATTTTTTGATAGCAAAAATAACTTTTTTCATAGCGTTTGTATGAAAGACAAAGTTATATTTGCGGTTGTTCCAGCTGTGTGATGCTAATAGTTTCTGAATAAAGTGACTGTGACATATGGACGAACAGACAGACAGACGGACAGACTTGACGAAACTATAAGGGTTCCGTTTTTTGCTATTCGGCTACGGAACCCTAAAAACAATCCACTAAAACATTTTTCGCTCTATTTAATTCTAGCATAGAGAAAATAAAATAAAAGTCGACTTAAAAAACATGTATGTATGACCGTCAGTAATCAATTATAGAACGTATTTCCATCACTATATTATTAGCCACGCCTCGTTTATTCTAGTCATCATTATTAAGTAGGTATTTCATTCAGTGCTTCAGAGCTTCTTAGCCTAGTTTTCAGGTAGTAAAGTAAGCCTATAAACCCGGCAGTAATTCCGAACAATGCATTATGTTCTGTTAACGACATGTACTATAATAAGCTTCCTTTGATATTGTATACCACGGTCTATATTTGAAGCTTGCTTTTGCTTGGCTTCACTTAATCAAGTCTATTTATATTTCCTCATTAAAATTACAGATTTATGTTATCAAGCCTTGGAACAGAACATTATAAACCGTCCTTAGATATTATCATCTTTTTATCACAAAAAGATTCATTTCCGGTTTTCCAGTCCGATTGATGGGATCCTATTTAGAATATCTCATAATAAATTAAAATTTGATAAAGTACCTTAGTTTTAATGAATTTGTATATTTTTAATAATTAAATTCCTCAGAAGGCAGTTAAGTATTGAAGTAATGAATTCAATATTAGAATCTTAAATTTTAGTTTTGCAAAACACTCTTGCAAATGCAATAATAGAATCTTAAATTTTAGTTTTTCATTCTATTAAGAATATCTCATCATAAATTTAAATTTGATTGAGTACCTTAGTTTTAATGAATTTGTATATTTTTAATAATTAAATTCCTCAGAAGGCAGTTAAGTATTGAAGTAATGAATTCAATTTTAGAATCTTAAATTTTAGTTTTGCAAAACACTCTTGCAAATGCAATAATAGAATCTTAAATTTTAGTTTTTCATTCTATTAAGAATATCTCATAATAAATTTAAATTTGATTAAGTACCTTAGTTTTAATGAATTTGTATATTTTTAATAATTAAATTCCTCAGAAGGCAGTTAAGTATTGAAGTAATGAATTCAATTTTAGAATCTTAAATTTTAGTTTTGCAAAACACTCTTGCAAATGCAATAATAGAATCTTAAATTTTAGTTTTTCAAAACACTCTAGCATATGATTTCGTCGGTGTTGTTTCTGGACTGTGGTTGGTGATTTCACTCAATACAAGCACGACGAACTTTGTAGCTAATGCTTGCCGTGCAGCGCACTTGTATGACGTCTTGGCTTTAAGCCGCATTCCCATTATGCAAGTAAGTTGCAAGGGGGCAAGTTTGTAAGTGTACCTGTGTACAAGTCAGTTTCAAGATGTAGATACGAATTGAATCGCACAGAAGTTATGATTAGGCGAGTTTCGGATACAGTTTGGTGGTCCCCTTTTCTTATACGATTGCAGTGCAAGAGATCAGTAAACAGTGGAATTTGCGTTGCGTTTGTGACGTCACCTTAAATTACTTCTACTATTTTACAGCACCCAGAGGTAATATTGTTAACCTAGATAAGCGATGGTGGGATGGAGATGATGGTCTCAGGATGTCCTCATGAAATTTTAGTGCTAAAAATCGAACCTATTAAAAATAAACCGATTTTGGTTAAAATGTCGTTAATGAGAATAAAAAGATACTTTGACCTAATCAAGCTAATGATTAAAATCCCTAAAAATAAGAGATTAGATTACCAATTAGGAAATTACACTGCCATTGTTAAACGTCGTCATTAAGTTAGTATTTTTAAAATTTTCTGTTAATATTTTAGTAGGTACGGCTCTAAACCAGGTTTTAAGTTTAGGAACAAGGGAGTGTAAGTCTAAGTACCGGCACAGTGCATTTACGTAGTAACAAAATATTTAAATCAAATAGAAAACAAACACTAATATCATTGTTTTGTCCACAGCGGACGCGGAGGGCGGCCGCGGCCCCCGCCCGCCTTCACGCGGACGCCGTCGCGGCGCATCGCCCGCCCGCCCCACGCCTCGCACGCGTCCTTGCACGACGGTACGTTTAAGGCCCTGTGGGGTTAAGACCTTATTTATGTGTTCTAAATTCGAAACTTTAAATTCTGAATAATATTATTTGGAAATAATGTTTGCACAGATAATAAAATACGAAAATTACGAGGAAAGGATGCTGTTCACAGCATCTTGAATATATTTTTTCAAATATTATTTGTAAATAATGTTTGCACAGATAATAAAATACGACAATTACGAGGAAAGGATGCTGTTCACAGCATCTTGAATATATTTTTTTGTGGTAATAAATGAGGTTTATTAAATGAAAGTAAATAATTTAGGCCTTTGTTGGACAGTAACGGCGAGCAAAAACTGTACCAAATTAGTAAAGTGCTGGTTTACTTACTTAATTTATTTTCTTTCAGTGCCAAAACTAGAAGACTTGAGAATAAAAGACTGCCTACCAGAGATGAAACAACCTACCTCAGTACATCGACCTAATTCGTAAGTTTATGTGCAATATTACAGCAGGTAGCTCATTTTTATCATCACATAGGAGCTATCTTCATGTGAGTTGTTAAACTTTATAGCCCGCCATATTTTCCGGAGATCTTCGCGGCTTAGCGTTTGCGTTTTTTGTAATCTAAATTCATCAAGAGAGATTGGTATTCTCTTTCATTATTGTTTCTCTCTGTGGTTCTTTTATTCTTAGCTTGGTTTGATTAAATTTCAGATTCCATTTAAGACAAGTATTCAGTAAAAAAGTAGACCATTTTTAAATCTCTGGTTCTCAATACCAAAGTAAAAACATCAACTAAAATTTTTCAAACCCGTAATATGAACATAACAAATATGCTTTACTCTTTATTAACGGATGATGTTACGATATTTTTTAGCTGCATCGTTGTAGATTCTCACTGTCTATTCTAATCAAATAAGGATAATCAAATAGATAAAATTAACAACACAGCCTCAAGTTCTTAGACCAATGTATTTCATATACCGTTTCGTTTCACAGTATCAGCGGTGAAGGGAACAACTGCGAGCCACCTACTGGGCCTGGCGGGTCACCGAGGTCTACGAGGTCCGCACCGACCCGCCGCGGCCTGTACTCAGCATCACCAACCGCAACGCGACCGCCGCCCGCACCGCGGCATAGGTCCGCGTCTGTTGACTCACAGAGCTCAAACGACTCAAGGTCCAACCGCAAGTAAGTCAGCAATAATAACGATAGCAATAAGTTAACCCCCGACGCGTCGCGGCCTCTACTCCGCGTCGCCGACGGCGGCCTAGAGACCGCCGCCCATCTGTCCGCATCCGTCGACCACAGGGGGGTCGGCCACAGGGCTTTAAAACGACTCGAAGTCCAACCGCAAGTAAGTCATCAATGGTTACCTACGAGAACAATAAGTTAACAATGCCTGACGTGTCACGGTCTGTACTCAGTAGCGCCGACAACAACGTGACCGCCGTCAGCGCCGCGGCATCGGATCTCGTCGGTCGACTCGCAGAGCTCGTTTGAGTCTGGAGTAAGTCATCAATGGTTAAGTCAGCATTGCTAGACTGAGAGCCGGCAGCCTATCAATCTGGGTGCGTGTCATGGCCTGTACTGAGCGCCACCTACAGTAACCGCTGACCGCAGTATAGTGCCGCGGCACCGATCTGAAACAGTGGGCTCGCAGAGGAAAAGAAAGAGTCGAGGTCGAGGTCTGCCAGTTAGTCATCATTGGTTACGAAAATAAGCTGATCATACTTCTCTAATCAGTTCCACTGCACGCGTACTACTTATATTTTGCATTTTGGAACGCCTACGACACTATTTTATACAAAGGCTGGTTATGCTAAGTTAAAGTAGTTTGACACGGGCAAATCCACAGAATATTATTTGATAACGACTTGGCCAAAGCAAATCGAATTGTATGACGAATCGAATTATAACAGGTACAATGCACACCGAAATGCAGTGCAAAATGTTTGCATATTTCAAAATAACTAAAACGAATCATGATGTAGCCTGTTGTTTTCATTACGGAGCTGAATTTTGTTAAAAAATATTTTGTATTTTAAATTAAGTTCACCAATTTTACAGCGCAATAAAGTTTAAATAAATCCCTAAACGCATGTTGAAAAAAATCGACAATGGTTTATTTCCAAATCGATAAAGTACTGTTAAATGCATTAATATTATGTTTGCTCAAATCAGCAGTAGCGATCACCAGTTCGGTATACGAGTATATATTATTTACTTTATATGTCTGTTTCTAGGAAGGAGGTTAATCGCAATACCGCAAATAGACGTTTGTGCTTTAGGCCTCTGACACGGAACATTTGAATGCGGGGGCAAAGACGAATTGGAAACGATAAAGGAACCTACATATTTGGCGAGACGTAACATGTGAGCTGGTTTGGCTTCTGGTTTCGAGTTAGCTTCCGATATGAGACTTACGATTGATAGTTTTTAAATCGTTTCCCTTTTGCCCGACCGCACAAGTTTCAACTAAGTTTCCAGATATGAAACCCAGTTCAGATATTGAAAGCCTGATTGAAAATCGTCTAGGAAATATGTATTGACTTCCGTTTCCATATGTCTAATTCCAGAAATTCTTTGGTATTACTAGCTCTTTAAATCAACAAGTGTAGGCGTTAAGTAAAAGGAAAGGAAATAACAACTTTTACTCGTCAGATCCGCTGGAACCACGCCTGTAGCTAAGGGAACTGTTACAAACTTCAGTAGCACTATTATTGAAAAACACCTGTAGTAGTAACATACATACATAAGTGAAAACCTACTTGAACCCGATCAGTATAACATATAAATATAACAAGTAAGTACTTAGTCTAATCTGATCTAGCTTTCGAAGCTCATGCTTGTCTTAATGTTTCGAGAAACTTTTCTTCAAGTTTTCTAAATGACTTGGCGTGCGTTCAGTCATTTTTCAGCTTTGGTAAACTCTAAAAGTTAAACAGCTTCTGGTCCAGTAGTAATTTATTTTGGAAAAAAAACAGAATTAGCGTCGAAGTGTCTGGTCGCGAACTCCGTTCGACTTCAGAAGTTTTAATCACTTCCAACAAATCGTGTTCGCGGCCCCATAAAGATACTGTTGAATTTTGTTCAACACGAAAAATTTTCAGAAGTTTACTTAACTTAAGTATCTCGTTACAAAATTATCCATACTCTAAATAACTTCTTTGTCCTTGCTTCAATTTTGGGCAAAGGCTCGGTATAACCGGTAGATTGTATAAAATCGCACAAGGTTTCCGTGAGCTTGCTTCATTATTGAATATTTAATAAAGATCCCTTTATATTTAGTTACGAAATTGACATCGAAAATAAACAGATGATGATGTTAAACAGTGTTTAAGCAACAGACTGGACGTAAACTGAAGCGTAGTGCTCCCTAAGCAGGTGAAGCTTAACGGGGACTTGGAAAGTTCTCACTGCACTTTATTAGCACGACAGAACTTCGCACAATAAGCCTTTGTGCTTGCTCCGAGCAGAATGAGACTTCAATAATGTCAGCTCCAAGCAAATGAACAACTAGCAATTACTAATTTTGTCTCGTTAGGAACGCTATTTCAATTAGAAGAATTTAATCTCGGTAAACAAAGGATATCAAAAAGAACCAAACAAACCTAGACAAAGCGTGCTTGCTGTGAAATTAGAAAGGAGAGTCCGCGTCAACAAAGTTTTAGAAGTTTGTTTGTACTTAAACTGTAATTAGGTAACGGGGCAAATCCTTTTACATAAAACCATTAAACACATAGATTAGGATTATTTCAATCATACTAAGTATACCTACTATACTTATTATACATATGCTTCAGGAACAGGGGAAAAAATGATTTGCAAAGGGAATCAGAGATTATGTACTGCTATTGTATATTCATCATTATCAGCCAAAGGAGGTCCACTGCTGAACATAGGCCTCCCCCATGGCTTTTCACAACGACCGGTTGTAAGCGGTCTGCATCCAGTGCGATCCTGCGATCTTTACTAGGTCTGTCCATCTTGTCGATGGACGACCTACGCTGCGCCTTTGGTCGAAGGGTCTCCAATCTAGGACTTTACTGCCCCAACGGTCATCAGTTCTACACGCTATGTGCCCTGCCCACTGCCACTTGACCTTACTGATTGTTTAGGTACATAATAATTGCCAGTCTATCCTAATTTATATTTATTCAACAGGCACAAGCACCGCTCGCGACGGCAGCAGTCAGACGCGGAGAGCGAGCTGTCACGCGGCTCCGGGCGATCGGGGCGGCGGCACCGCCGGCACCGCTCGCGGCACAAGCACGAGTCTGGCTCCGAAAGGGACGACTCGCAGCCTGGTGCCAAGTTAGTAGCAAATATAAAGATATCCGACGCCTGACTACATATAATCGCAGCCAGATGCCAAGTTAGTACTTACTAAATATAGGTACTTCCGACGCCATACTACATACATACAATTATAGCACCGCTCGGGACGGCAGCAATCGGCAGTTGATGGGCACCTGCGGAACAAAAGTCTATGTGAGGTAGAGAAAACATTAAAATGACAAATGTTTATTTAGTTATCAAAAATATTGTTGTAATCACCTAACTTTACTACGAGTATTTTATCCAATTTAGGTAGTTATAATTTTTAGTTTTTCTTTTTCTGTTTCTAGAAATAGTAACAATTTTTCAAGATTAATTTTATTTCAGAGAATACGAACTAATTGAGTCGGAATCACAATGGAAAGAAGTATTACGGCAGACAAACGCTGGGAGCGGCGTTCAAGTAAGATTTTCTAAAAACTTATTTTTCTGTTACGTCGGTTGCGTAATTGTTTTCTTACTTTGTATTTATTTATTAAGGTTGCAAGCGTTCGACGTTCGCAAATGGAACCTGACACTGGTACTCATCGGTCGTCTCATAGGCATCGAAGACATAGGAAACACCGGTAAATAGACATCACTCTTTGACCTGCAATTTTCATATTTTTATAGTTCATTATGTTAATGTGAAACGTGCTTTATCAGGTCTCGATCGGGTTCCCCGAATGAAAAAAAATGGCTGCCGACTGAACTGAAGCAACACTTGGAATTCTCATTAGTGGACACGACGGGTATGACTGAGGAGCAGCTGAAGGAAATTCCGTATACCGTCGTTCAGACTAGTCACGCACGACAAACAAAGCTTAGGACTTCTTCGAAGCACAGGCAGTAAGTTCATCACTATCTATGTAATAGTCACTTGCCGCAATATATCCTTGTGAAAATTTTAAAATCTATGTTCCATTTACTAGGACCGAACATGGATCATTAGCTAGGCGGGATAAAAGTTCATCATCGCACGGAAAAAATATCCAAGACAATCATCACCAGGGATCTCTCAGATTGAGCTCAAGTGCGTTGAGCACGCATAGAACAGGCACTGAAAAACATGGAAGGTGAGCAAAATTCAACTGACGAAGTATTTTTGGTTACAATAGCTAAATTTTGTTTTCAAATCCTCTTCTCCTGACGCAGACAAGATATATAACTAAAAATATGTTTTCAGGCGAATCTATCCAAGTTACGATGAAACCATAGGTCGGAACGGGGATGATTTCCTCACGAATAACGGCTACAAAGGCAATGTGACCCCGGTTTCGAACAACAACAACCCATACAGCCCGGTGACGAACAGCAACAGCAATAGCTCCAGCGGAGAGCTGATTGGCAGCGCAAGAGTTTCACACGAGCATACCGACTCCGGGTTGGGAGCGGACCAGGATTACGCGTATTCTTCTGAGAGGTATTGTTAATTTGCTAATT
>OY757252.1:8718199-8849954 GCA_963584085.1 Pyrausta aurata
TTGTGTGTTGTTTCGTGTTGCACAATGTGTTGTGATAAAATGTTAACCGTTCAGTGTTCACTTGTTTTAATTTTATTAAAGTTTGAATTGGAATTTGTTGATGACATTCGTGTTTGTGGAGGTCGTGATATTTACACGAGTTTTGCTCGAAAACAGGCTCCAGAGCAATTGAACCCGAGCGGAGAGGCAACATCTGGTGAGGCGGAGCGCGGCGCAGCGGGCGCGGGCGCCGGCCGCCCCGGGCCCGCCGAGATGAGCACCGAACTGTGAACCGACATCAAACTTACTCCAAACACATTTTGTTTCTCATCTTCTGTTTTTGTACCTACATTATATTCGAACCGTACGTCAATTTCGTGTAAATACTCAACAAACATTCTAATATCGTAACTTGGTTGGTAAGCTCGTATTGCCAAATATAATATTTCACCTGATAATAATCGCTCACCTGGAACGAATCACCGGGAGACTTACGGGAAATAATCTTATAAGAAAACGTAAGCAAAAGGGTATATTATAAAGGTTTGATGGTGTATCTTTTGTAGAGAGGCGGGGAAAATGTTATAGGGGAGATTTATGAGAAAAACAGGAGATTGCGGTAATCTTTGGTCTCTCCGGGAGGCGCATTTAGTCTGTAAGCCGTGTGCTTGCAAATATTTGTTTTTGTAATAATAAATAAACTTACTTTCTCCACACGGTAAAAAAATACTAGTTTTTTTTTTTGGTCAAGCAATATCTCATTTTAGTACCTATCAAAGAAATGGGATTGCACCACATTCATTCGTAAGTCTAATGTTTACTTAAAAAGGTAACACCATTTCCACATATAAATATATTTGCTTTAAAAAATGTGATTTGAATATGAAATAGGCAAACTCGCTCTTGAAGGGCTAAACAAAGCAAACAAACAGGACACAATATTCGTCCCAATAAAACATTTTAGGTAAATGACATCCGTTATGTCTCCAACGTGACAGTGTGATTTCCTCCGCCTCGCACGACCTCCTGTGTCCCCGAATTAATCGGATCACCTATAATTTCCTCCCCGAGACATTATAGACCAGGTGACGGAGAGCGACAGTGTTAACCTTTACGAGTTGGCCAAATTTCCTCATTCGGGTACATGCTTGTTAATTTACCTTCGGATAATCGATATACGCATTGTTAGTAAGAAAATCTCATCGTGTGGCTTAGTCAAGTAACTACGAGTATTTAATAATCTATGGCTATGTGACTGATGCTTCCCTGACACGAGAAATGTAGCCTAAAACAAAAATTCAATCACTTGTCTTAGAATTATCAGAGATGCAAATGGTATGTTTGGGGAGGACCAAATCGTTTAACATTTCTATACCCGCGCTTTTGCACCCTTTTTTCTCTATTCAGAAACGATGGTGATTTGAGTTTCTTGCTAGCTGCCGGATTTGTATCTATAGGCTGTTTTTTAAAAGACTTAGTCAATCAGACATTTGGTAAAAAAGTTCTTGCATAGCACAGTATGCTTTATTAAATCATTCTCATTACAAAATTAAAGAATGTCTATGACGAGTTTTTTAGAAAAAGTATATGAGGCAGGATTACTAATATTCGGTCTGTGATGGTGTGTGGTCGCGCGGGTATAGGCGTTACAAAAATTTGCACGGGTTTATGAAGGTTAGTTAAGATATTTCAGAACTCCGTCGCCTGGGGCCCTTTTTTATTACTCGCGTCAATATGACGTGAGATTATCTTTGATTTAAGTTCGATTTCGAATATAAGCAGTTAAAATCCACACGGCAGTGATAAAAAAAAAACGAATGTATAACAACTTTCGTAAGATTTTAATTGTATTTCGAGTGAAAATCTCTCGGTTTACTGACGCGAGTGATTAAAAAATAGAGCTCCTGGTCTATTCACAGTATATTATGTTATGCATTAAGTGCGTTGTGTTATTTATTTGTTACAAGGTCCACAACGGGTTACATTACTGTATGTACCATTCTCAATTTATATACAAGCACTTTTTTGTACAGTTGTTATGTAGATTAGTGTATATAATTCTTTTGAGATTTCTTCTACTATTTTTTTTTCTTTAAGGCCTTTAAGATTGTTTAGTATATAAAGTAATAATCGTAACATTACTTAGATTTTAAATAATCATAGACTTTGAATTGTTCGATACATTATTATCATATTTTTTACAATTTGTACAGTTTATGACATTTCTTTTTAATAATCGGTCATAATGATGTGATTGTCTTCGTAATTTGTACAGATGATATAAGTATAATAGACATAATTTTATAATTATTAGTAACATAGTCAATGCTTGTTTAAAGTATTGAGCAAAACCAAAGTCGTTCCTCGTTTTGATAATCTGATTAAGTATTCAATAATTTTCGTATTAGTATTCTATGACCATTTCGCTATGTGGTTATTTTATTCATGCGTATAAAGATAAGCATAAACATTTCAGAATAATTCTTAAAATTGTCCTGAAATTACCACAGTAACATTTTTGGAAGTTTGTATGCTCCTAGTATGTAAAAGTCACAAGTAGGTAACCAATCATAGTTGGTCAATTTGTACAGTGACTAAGACTGAAATTCGAGTGTAATAATTCCTGAAATAATCCTGAATATTTGTAACCGATGACAGTTTCGTATGTATTTTTCCAAAATTGTTCCCGTTGTTCGCATTAAACTATACAATTTTGAATGGTGTTTGTTATTTTTCATCCAGTTTATTTTTTCCGGACAAAGGAGCCCTTTTTTCCAGCAGCATCATTTACAAAACAAATGAAAATTCCCGTTTACTAGCTGTAATATAATCCGTCGGAAAACGTTCAGAATGCTGTCGGCAAAAGTAAAATTACTGCCATTGCTCCCTTTTAGTGTGCGATTTTAAAATTCTCGGTAGCGCCAGGTGCTGCAATTTTATTGAATTTTTCGGAACTACATTCTGATTATCGCGGTTCTATTGTATAGATTATCTGACAAAGAGGTTGTCTTCAGTAATTAAGCCGTTCTGCTCAGATATCAGCGACCGCCATTAACGCTAATGAGGATGGTTGGGCCGAGTACGCCAACATGGCTTTCCCTTTAAATATTATCGGTACGTGTTACTAACAGCTTTATAGCTCTGCTCTTTTGACGAGAGGATTTGGGGAGTACTGCTTGAATTACTTTTGAAGTTACTTTATGTTTACAAGCTACTTTCCCTTGACACTGAAAGTTTAACTATTTATTGATGATACACTAACTCTCGGTTTGTATCTTAAAGTTTAATTATCGGTTAAACCTAATTTAGCTGTCAATATAGACATTTATAGATCACAAACCATGTTCGAACGCAGTATTCTAGCGCTAAAGCAAATTATTCAACGTGCAGGCGCCTAATTTATCTGCTTAATTGAGTATACACTGGCGCACAGTAAAGACAAAACAAGGTGCACGCCGGGCCATCAGAGCTCGGATGTCCACTATTCGACGGGGTGAAAACTCATTACCAGTGTTTGATGAAAGGGTTCCCGGGGCGTGTATGATTACTGGTTAATTGAAAGGCGGAAAATCAGAGAGCGACGAAACAAAGCCACCTTGTAAATTGAAAGTGAATTACGCGACAACGCACTACGGCACCTGATCGGTGCGTTGCTGAGAGCTCCGGAAGTACGCTTAAATAAAGAAAAGGTTATACTTTTTATTAAAATATAAGGTAGGTCATCGTCAACACCAACATCTTGTACAAATAAGATAATGTTAACGTAAATACAATCATACTTAACACTTTTAAGATTAGGACGAAGAGATAATTTCATGTAAGTAGCAGGTTTTAATGATCAAGTTTTAGCACCTGCTACGGGCAACATTCTATAAAATAAAAGCCCTATTTTATAAATGCGATCAGCGAACTTATCATAAAAGGGGGTTTGGAATATGCCCAATAGAGCGTGGATCACTTGGTGTTAAAATTTTACAACATCACGGTCATGACTAAAATCTTCAAAAGTAAATAAACTTAAAAAGACGTAAAATGTCAGGTTTTCGAATAATCAGCTGTAATAGATGGATAGCAATAATGCAAGTGTCTTTTAAAGCCTGTTTATGGATAAACCGGATAAACACGATGGCTTATGAGATTCTGTCATGAAATATTTTGTCTTTTAAATAATGCTAGGAATCAACGTTTTAAGGTTTTATTGATGTACTTTGGAACAAAATTAAAATAGCTGACCGAAAAGTAAGCTAAAAGTTTCATGCTGGTTGTTTTTAATGGACTAACGTTTAAGTTTATTTAAGTCCGAGTGAATTTCAGCATGATTCCAAGCGTAAGTCGCAACTCCATATACCTACGTAAGTATAAATCTAATAGTATTATCCAGCTGTAATCACGCTGAGTGCTTGTCGCCATATATTAAGTTCGGAGCCGGGGCTTACCCGTATTCAAAACATTACAGTACCTATCTCGAAATGAGCTCGGCTAAAAACTTTTTACTATCATTAGAGCATTTTGTACTTTTAAGCAAAATTAAAAGAAAATTCTTAGCCATCGACAGAATCACGCAAGAATTACCGAAAACCAAAACGAGTAAGTAGGTAGTTAGGTTAATACATAGAAACCAATGGAAACGTTCAATGGACTTGTTATAGTTATTTAAGGCTGCTGTCACCTACCTTCTAACAAAGTTCAAATGAAAATTTCTCCCCAAAAATGACTAAACTGACTACTTTTTTTGAATGAATTGTGTAGAAATGAACTATCTCCATAAGATGTCGACTCTGAATTTTTGATTCAATCTTTAAAATGTCTGTAATTTGCAATCATAGAAGCCAAATTGACGGTTTTTCTGGCGCACTCTTCTAGATCACTTGTTGACATCAGCTATCGAAATAACATAAACTTGAAAGGAATTACGTTCGTATACAAGGTGTCGACTGTGTTTTTTTTATTTATCGCTCTGGTTATTCCAAATGAAGACAAAATTGAAACCATGTTTTGGCATAAAATACGCACCTAAAGACAGGCGATTATCTTTGAGATACATTGCACTTATTCTGTGTTATTTGATAAAACAATGTTATAGAGGTTCCTGTCTTTGACTTAGCATCTAAATTCTTGATTTTATCTTGTGTAATATATTCAAAATATCTTACTAAAGTAACCTATAAATTTGAGATTTGGAGCTGTCACGAACATTCATCTTCGATCGAAATTTGACAGACAGCGCCGAGCGCTCGGAGGGGAAGGGTGTGTCGCTCGTTGTCTTCGCTGCTACTCTTTTATTTCGTGTATGATACTAATTCCAAATTTGAAAATATCACGCTTTGCACAATTTTTATACGGCGACCAATTCGCTTTGAGGCTTTATGCAACAGGCATAAAGCCATAGTGCATTTGGATCGTCGATGGTCTCTAATTATAACAAAAAAGTATTCGTTCTTTTGTATCGATTAGTAGTTGTATTTAAATGATTAATCAATGTTATGTAAACTTGCATAGAAAGGAATCCTTATAGATACTATAAACAAGAAAGATTTATATGTATGGCGACTATTTCAAGAGGTTCATGAGTTATAACGAAGATCTTTTATCATATACAATTTGTATTTTCGAAACTTGATCAAACAAAATGTGCAGATACTAGGACCAAAATTATCGACAAAAATAATAATAATAAAAAATTGTCTACAAAATAAAATTGTGGTATATGATGAGCAAACTGTTTCTATCAACAAACAGTTAAATGTCAATTTAAGACAAATACTGAATTAATAAGGTCAAGAATAGGCAATAGTACTAATTCTATTGCATATGTATGGGGTTGCAAATAATAACCTTATTTATATAAAATAAAGTAATATCAGTAACACTACTTTATAGTTCAACAACGGTAGATCGATTTTCATGATATTTACTTTGTTGAATTGATATTTACCTCTTACCCCTTAAGTTATTATAAAACAGGGCTGGGGCGCGCCGAGGCTGGATATGAAGCAAAGTTTTCTGTTGTGGAAGTTTTTTTTTCACTAAAAAGTCTAAAACTCTTCAAAGGACTCCAATTTAGGCAAACCATTTCTTTTTGAAGTCAGTGCCATCGCATGGGCTCTCTCAAGTTCCATCTTAAGCGACATCTATCTGGGCATCGACTCCAAAAAGAAATGGTTTGCCTAAAATGGAGTCCTTTCAAGAGTTTATTTAAGACTTTTTAATGTGTTTTGTTTTTGAAGTCGGTTTTATTGAAATAGTATGGTGGTGAAGTGACCATTGACCCAACAAAATTGAAGACAAATAAGGGCTTTTGTTTTAAGTATTTGACTTTGAGTAGAAAACAAGTAAGTTTATAAATTTTCTTACATCATTCGTGCTTTGGATTTTGAATAAGAATGACAAAAAGTAAAAGGTCAGTTTTTCTTAATATAGACCGTATATAGGCGTTATTTAGTTCCACAACCTTTGATACGCACTTGTACGTACATACCAGTGGCCATTGGCGTCAATTCCATACTGTGTGGGACTTGTTCATGGCATCAATTCCATACGCTAGTAACAGTGTTTCAATGGTTTAAACCTAAATAAATAGGGCAATATTTTGCTTATTTAACATTACTTTTCTTTCTACCACAATCTACAACCACAACCTAACTATAAACTTGTATAGTAAAACGCTTGTTTAAATAGAAGCGTTTCATGTGATGTGTATGTAGTTAATATGAACCTGTATTCAAATTGTACGCAAATGCCATGAAGTTCCATGGTTCTATTCAAGTCCATATTCATATAATATTTCATTATTGAAAAATGTATATGGACAAAATGATATAATACCGGTGTAAACCAAATAATTAAATAAAAAATATCTTGTTTATCATCTGTTATACATGAAATACTTGAAATCTTGATCGAAATTTTCTTAACTACATTTTTTTAATGTCAGCTATAATAACTTGTGACATATTTCATATATCAAAATACAAATCATATCAAAGAACAGCGTTACACTAAAAAGCATTTAAGTGTAAATAAATCCTCATAGCATCCAGCTGGTATGACACGTGGTAGATCAAGCGCAGAACCAATGGCATCATCCACCAATAACCCTTAGTCCCCGTTTCTCGTGGAGTTTACATTCGTAAAAAAATACCTACTCTGAGAAGTCACGATTTGGGTGAAGACATAAAGAGGCAGATAACCGGTACCAACCTGTACCGACTGACTAATGATGTGCCAAGTCATCTATTTTTAATCTCGAAATATTTAAGAAATTCGTTACAACAATCCAAATAAGGAACGACTGACACTTGAAAATTGTTTTAAAACAAGATTCAAATCGAGACTTGAGTCGGAAAAGTCTCTATAAAGCATTTCAATTCCATGAAATAGCCAACACGGCACAACACTGGTTAGTCGTTGCAGGTCAGTGCGTGTTACCCGCCTCTATATGTCTTCACCCTTTGGATGCATTTCGTTTTTTCTATGCTGTAAGTTTTTTACGTTATTATAACTGTACGTTTGTGTTTAAATCTGTGAATTTAGTTATATAATTATCAAAAGGAAAATGTTTGCGAACGGAATTGACGCGAGCCCTGATTCCAAACTGTATTCACTGTATTCGTAATAGGTATTTTAAAAACAAAAAAACTGGTATAACATTAATTTATCACATCAACTTTTATAAGACCATCATTTTCTGTGTTCATCATACGCATAGCCTACTACCTAGAGATAAAGTATCAAAATTGTTTAATTACAGTTAACATTTTTTTGTGTCCCGGACATATAAAATCGCACACACACATTGATAAATTCGGTAAAATCTGAGAATCTCCAGACTGTCATATGGCTCTTAAGAACATCTATACATATAATATTAGATATAATAAGACTGTAAAAGATCGATTTCTGTACATTGAAGATTTTTATGAAAAATTGTTACAGGGGGTCTTAATTACCGTAATAGAAGCCAAAACAACAATTTTTAAAATTTCTGTCTGTCTGTCTGTCTGTCTGTCTGTTTGTCCGGGCTAATCTCAGAATCTACTGGACCGATTTTGATGGGGCTTTTTTAGGGTTCCGTAGCCGAATGGCAAAAAACGGAACCCTTATAGTTTCGTCAAGTCTGTCTGTCTGTCTGTCTGTCTGTCTGTCTGTCTGTCTGTCCGTCCGTATGTCACAGCCACTTTATTCTGAAACTATAAGCATCACATAGCTGAAACTTGGTAGGTAGGTGTATTTTGTTTACCGCTTTCCGATTCAGATACAAAAAGTAAGAAAAAATAATATTTAAGGGGGGGCTCCCATACATGAAACTAAAACCTAAAATATTTTTTTTACTCAAACCTATGCGTGGGATAGGTCTTTTAAAATGATGTTGAGGTTTTTAAAACCATTTTTTCTAAAAGTGTAAGGTTTGAGATATATACGCTTCCAAAGTGGTAAAATGGGCGTCCCCCCCATCTAACTTTTGAACTAAGAAAGTGAAAATTTTGAAAAAAATATATGATGTAGATCTCAACAAAAACTTTCAACGAAAATTGGTTTGAAGGAGATCGAACCAGTAGTTTTTGAGATATTGCACATTTTTATCAACCGCAAATATAACTTTGTCTTTCATACAACACTATGAAAAACAAAGTTATTTTTGCTGTCGCAATATATTGTGATGTTTTCGTTAAGTGAAAGTAAGTGGACCCTGAATTTAGTTAAGGGTGGCACGGAACCCTCAGTGCGCGGGTCCGACACGCACTTAACCGGTTTTTATTTGACTCAGCATCACTTGGAGAGTAAACTAGGATAGAAATAATCACGCCAATAGACTTAGGGGGTAGGCAGAAAAAATATATATATAAAAGAAAGTCGTGTTTGTTACAACACTTATAACTTGAGAACGGCTGAACCGATTTGGCTGAAAGTTGGTGGGGTGGTAGCTTAGAATCAGGAAAAGCATATAGGATACTTTTTGTCCCGCTAGACGGGGCCGGGGCTGGGGTAGCACGGGACCGGGACGAAACGGTGGGGAGGTAGCTTAGTACCAGGAGAAGGACATAAGATACTGCATATAGGATACTTTTTGTCCCGCTAGACGGGGCCGGGGCTGGGGTAGCACGGGACCGGGACGAAACGGTGGGGAGGTAGCTTAGTACCAGGAGAAGGACATAGGATACTTTTTATCCCGTTCGATGGGGCCGGGGCTAAGGCGGGACGGAGCCGAGGCGAAACAATTTAAAATAAATGTGGGTGGAAATGAATCTGTAAAGTGTTTTAATTCAATGTGTAGTGTTTCCTCCATATTGGTTTGTATAAATTAAATGAATATTTGGTACTTTATGGTACTTGCCAAAGTATAACAAAACAGTGCCATGAAAAAAATTATATTTAGATCCATTTTTTCCACACAACAAAGTAAAATGTTAGTAAAGTAGTAGTTTTTTTTGTGGCAAAGTAGTAGTTAAAAGTAAAGTAACCATATTATCCTATCAAACAAAGGAATTCCTAATCGAAATTCAAATTGTGAACGTCCAAATAATCGGTATGGTCATAATAATTGATCACCTTTGATGTACCTACTACTTGCTTCTTATTGTTGTAATATGGCCAATTTTAATGATAAGTGAGTACTAAAATGTATTATATAAATATTTTATATCTTGCGTACTTATAAGTACTTATACTTAAGTATCTTATTTGTAAAATGTAAAATCATAAGCCTATAAATTAAAAATTCTATCCAAAGTCACTATTCCACGCGGACGAAGTCACGGGCACAGCTAGTATCTAAATATTTCTGACTACTTTATGCTTTGATACTTTTTGTTTGTTTTATAAACTAAACGTCAATAATTTCATAAAATGTCTGAATCATGCAACGCATAAAAGACGTATGAAATTGGATAATCTGTCACCCACCCCTCATTCGAATGTATCACGGCGCTTATTGAGCAATTAGCCTTTGATCCACCCAGTCCGTCGCCAAATCATATTGCGTGCGTTTCCACTGTTAAACGCAAATACAACCATACGAGTACTATTGACACGAAAATGGAGTTTACTTTGTGACAATCTCGATTCATTTTACTAAAACGCTCCAATTTAAGTTTGTACCTTTAAATAACGACGAACCGTTTTTACAACTTTACGTCCTACGACTCGGTCCACAAAAGTTTAAGACACTTTGTTAAATGGGTATAACATTGTCTTGATTTAATTGAAGCCGACTGTAGTTTAGCTTTCTTTTCTGTTCTTAATTAGCAAATGGAGATTCTTGTTTATCTGCGTTGTTAAAGCTAATCCAAGCATATTTTTATCTGAGCATCTAAAGCTGTATTGCAGTGTTTCCAAGTACGGTTTCAAGTGGAAAGCAGTAGGTTTCCCCTATGAAATACAGAAATATATTTAGTGGGACGAATACGATTACAAAGTATCGCAGAGCAAAGCTGGGGAGGTAAAAGAATTTAAAGTAATGTAAGCACGAAAAGTTTGCTTTCGAGTTGAGGCAACTCAAGCCGGCAGCGCATTCGAACTCAACTGCCTGGAAAAATTAATTCGAAGCCGCGACGAGGGCGCCCTCTCTTAGCAAACTGCGTGCCCCACCTCTTTCAGGATCATTTTCGCTCTTCATAAACGAAATAAACAGACCTTAAAATATCATGCCATTCCTTTGTGAGAAACATAGCCTTCAAGTAACCCCTTTTCTAAGAACTCATCGAAATGTATATTAAATAAGTAATTAAAGGTTAAAAATACGTCGCAAAATTCTAACTCAAAATAATAAAGTGTTACTGAATTAAATAAAGAAACGTCAGTTGCTTACATTAGGTACATAAAATAAGTGTTTATGTTGAATCTTTATACTGAAGAGTCAGGTTATATTTTTAACAAAACCTTGACTATAACTTTACTTACTGAAATAGCTTAAAAATAGCCTGAAGTATACATTATGTGGCCCGTGCAGGCAGGATGGCGTCGTCACCAATTAGCACGATGACAATGACATTCAAAACGTGTGCAAATAGGGCGGCCGTGCGGCGGAATAAAATAGCCTACGAGGGCACTACACGCAATATGCAAGCTTAACGACACTTCCATAGGCGTATTTATGTACTCACTCAGTAACTATTTTAATGTTAAAGTTATAAAGTGGTAAGTAACTAAAGAACTTCTAAGAATATTTCTTCAGACCTACAGGTCATGCACTTTCATAATGGAAAACTTAGGCGGCTAATACGAGTTCATGTTGACATAAAACATTTCTATTGTTACATAAAAATAGCCGATGAATTGAATGTTTGAATATTCTATGGTGAATTTGTGGCAGTAAGCAAGGGCCTTATCTGCATCTGCAGCAGTTTTTCTATAAGTATTTAAATGTATAGTAGCCAAACCGTTGCCAAGTTATTTATGTACCATACATTCAATAGTATCTGCTTGGATACGTAGCCAGAGCGTCGTCGCTATGGCGTGAGGTACTACGACCGTAAGATTCAAACAAAGTAAAATAACTCACTTACGGGCTATTTCACAATGACCTAATAAATTCTGGTTAGCGTTATCTGTCCGATACTTTATAAATGATGACTTTGCATATTTGAATAATTCGTTGGATAGGTAGAGCAATTTGTCGATTGTGAGACGGGCCTATGTAAGTACTACACTTATGAGTATCTACCAGTACTGGTGATGCATAGAGTAGGTAAGACACGGGAAACGGGATAGACAATTCATCCGAAGATCGTAAAATATTATAACGTCGACGCACATTCGGCAGGTCGTTGTCGTGAAGGGACATAAATTTTATTAGAACAATTTCGTACAGTCAAACACAAAGCCCATGGGGGTAATAAATTTGGAGAAACCTTGCAATTGACACTTGGAGTTGAAAAAAGTGATGATAACCCACACATTTATAAAAACAACTTCCGTGTTTGAAAATCTTGTGAATTGAGTAGAATTATACATATTATACAAGGTTTAAACGAGTACCTATAACAAAACGTCAATTTACTTGTAACAAAAGTCAAAGTCGACATAATACATAGGACCATAACCATCCATGTAAGAGTATGTTGTAGCATGATTTATGTACCTAGTACTAATTAATCTACTTCTAGCAGTGCCAAACGTAACGATATGCTGCCCAATGAATGTAGAGTCCATGAAATTACATTCTGCTTAAAACGTAGTGGGACACAAAGTGCGGTCAAACGCACAAGAACAAACTTGTCCAATCACGGCCGGCAACAATAGCCGTTCAACATGTCTGCCGGAACGGAACGATTTACAACATACGAGTACAACATACTGTACGTACGGGTGCCTATGTGCAGTCTGTTGGCAATATTGTAACGTAATCGCTGCTCCTCGACTGTGACATTATTTCATTGAGATTTATTTTCCAAAGGTCAAACAGTTGCCGCTCTGATAAATCTAGACTTTATTCTTTCTTATATTTAACTAGCTTTTGCCCGCGACTTCGTCCGCGTGGAATAGTGACTTCTTTCTCCCGTTTTTTACACATTTACCACTATATCTTTGCTCCTATTGGTCGTAGCGTGATGTTATATAGCCTATAGCCTCCCTCGATAACTGGACTATCCAACACAAAAAGAATTATTCAATTCGAACCAGTAGTTTCGGAGATTAGCGCGTTCAAACAAACAAACAAACAAACTCTTCAGCTTTATAATATTAGTATAGCTAAACACATTTTCAGGTTTTAAAAATAGTATAAGGTCGGTACTTTCAGCTATTTATCGATGGAATGGCTATCTTCTGGAGGGATATTTCATAAACAGACGGCGTCACGCAATGACGTATCCCTAAGAGACCACGAATTTCCGCGCGGTCGGACCGACAGTACGGTAGCTCAATTGGAAGAGCAGTTGGCCCGGTAAGCCAGAAAGATGCTGGTTCGAGTCCCGCCCGTGCGCAATTTTTGGTTTCTTATTTCATCTTTAATTCAAATATGACACTGTGAGTGTTAAGAAACATTCTAAACCATAGGGATATTTCAGTTTTTCAGACCATTTATATTCCGGATTACTATTTTTAAAACATTTCAATAACTTAGGTGGTTAAGTTGCGAGGTGCATTTGACCAGTCTGTGTAGTAAACTAGGTTTAGGTTTAAATAATGTATTCTCATGAAAACTAACAGTTTACGTAATGAGATGATACATATAATTTGTACTAATAACAGATAATGCCTCTTAGGTGCTAGAATTATAGCATGCTTATAAAGCATTCCCTTTCATTGGACTTACATTTTACAGATTTATGCTTTTTCAGTTTCTTATTTCATTTGGAAATTAATTGCAAAGCTTAACTTCCTCCAAAAACTCGTACACTCCTTGTTATTTGAATGTTGTTGCTTTTTCTTAAATTTCGGTTTAATTTTTTTTTAAAACTAACAGATAAGGTAGTTGTATAAGGCACAAAAAGTGAGTAAACTCTGATCCCATCATCTACATACTTATTTCCAAACTTTCACTGTAGTCAATTCCAAGTGAAGGCTTGCAACACAAACCAAAAATCAATAGCACAGCCACAGGAGTGCTAAAATTTTAATCCAATTAACGCGAGAGCTTTCTCCCCTTGCTAAATATTTCACCGTCAAAATGAATTTAACAATAAATTAATCCCCTCCGAAGAGTTTATCAGTGTACATTGTTTCCTTAAATGTTTTGAGATTTTTGAAGAAAGCCCAAAATGGAAGCTTAAAAATTAAAAAACGGATCATTTTTTTGCTTTCAAACTCCGCAATACTTTTGAGCTATTTAATATTTAATGACATAACCTTTTTCCGTCTACAGGAAATTGGAAGAGAAAATTATTATTTTGTATTATTCAATTTTAAAAAGCCTTTTGAAAAAAAAAATGCATTGTAATCAAGAGGTAATACATTGATGATAACAATGACTCGGAAATACTATATCTATATATATTCAAATTATACTTCACTAATGCGATTTGAAATTCCTATAACGTGAATGCTAGGAATAAGATAAAATCTGTAAAAGTTATCTTGTTGTATGCCTAATTTATTACGTGAAAAGTCGCCGTAAACTTGTCAGACAAGCACTCACTCCCGATGTCTCGACGTCGCAGACATTATGCGAATGCGTTGCAAATTAAGTAAGTACTTACCTAGTTATTTCGATTTGGGACTACATATGAAACACTCCAAGTAGGCACTCAGACAATGTAACGAGTGTGTCACATGTCTGTAAAAATGTTTATGTCTTGTCCTTTTTGACCTTGTCTAATCTTGCCTTTTCCAGAGACCTAATACTATGTTTATCTCAGACAATATTTTTCTTTAAATAACGGCATGACCGTATGGTGGACACCTACGTTTCAACTTAATAATATGAATATTTCTTTGTAAATCTGCCTTTTGAATGTTACTCACAAAAAGGTGTGAATTTCATATTTTGTACGGCACATAAAACCCAGAGCACACAGCGTAAGTAGAGGAACGCGTAAAATACATCTTGTGAAACAATAGGATCCGCGCCCTGACGCTACTTTGTCTCCTCCTAGAAGCCGATGGCACCGCTCGTAAATAAAACACGTGACCTCATACCACGTAAATATCCACTAGACGTATCCTAAGATGCACTACCCTACTGGGATTTAAAAGCCTGCGACTATCAACCCGCCACGATAGACGCGCACTTATGCAGACTTGTTAAAATGTCTTCTCTGAATTTGTCATAACGTAGCGGATTCTTAATGTTTTATTCATACCGTGGCTACGGGGTTAAACCACTACAATTACACCAAAACACACTTGAGTGGATCCGCTCAGCTTCTTTTGTGTTTATTGAATTATTTATTCTTAATTATTAAACGTCTTCTGAACGCGCTTTCGCAATCATAAGTAATCCACCTTGAACTTAGCTAAGTTTTGGTTTATGTTACGATCAATAGGCTTTCCAACATGATTAATGTTAGTATGTACTTAGACGCATGTGTCCTCTCGGCGCAGTACATTACGTATAAATGCGTTCACCTCAGTAACAAGCTCAGTTTATCAAAGGCTGTGGGTGATTAAGGGCTTCAGTGGAAATGACGTTTGATTTAGCTTTGTGGCGACATTCTATACGCAGCGCCATGTAAGCCAACACTGCCCTCTCATGTTGCAATTATTAATGTTTATGTGTACATGGCTTTAGGAGTTTGTTTGGTCTGCCGTACACAATTCTTACTTAGGTACTTAAATATAAGTTTTTAAGCGCCTCATTGTAATTATTACCCAACTGTAATGAATCCTGAAACTAAAGATATTGAATGAAGCAGGCTTATAAATATGGAAACCATGAAAATTTTATATTGACTGTCATAAAGCACATCTTGCTTCCGCTCGATTCCTTACCGCTTAGAAGAAAACGGAACTTAGTCAGGTTCCTAGAAATGCGACAGGCACTTTGAAGAGTATATTAAATATCAACTAATTGTGAGACAACACTTTATTTCGTGGAACCGTCTAATACGCTAAAAGCAGAAGTTTCTCTCTAACAAGTAACACGTGTCGCAAACTAACCAAGAAATATGTGGGCTCCGTCTTGTTTCGCACACATCCCTTAAAAGCTAGTTAACTAAATAATAACGGGGAGTAATTTGACTAACGTAATGAAATAGGTCTGTGACAGGGTCGGCCTTGTCACTCCGTCGAATCGCAACCTGTGCCTCGATTTTCCTTAACATTATTACCGGGCAACGGGAGTATCCTGTAACTTTGTTACGATTTCCTTGTTTCGCGTATAACGAGCGGGTCCCGATCCCCTTTAATAGGTATCTGTTATATTATTAATGTGCTTATACAGCAGATCTGCAATTATATCGTCGCGTTAATAAACAACGATGTTTTCCTTTTGGCATGATGAAGTGAGTTTTGAAGTGCTTTCAATTCGAAGTGATAATCAATCCCATTACTTATGACATAATTTATATGATGATATTGTTTATTTCGTTTGTATAACTCGTAGTAGCTTTGTATGTTTTACTATTGCTATGGAGGTTGACTCACTTGGTATTTTTAATTTTTACGAAGTGACGGCCACGACTAAAACCTTCAACAATAATAATTAAAATCAATAATTCACATCAATATAAATCAAAAATATACTTTGACAAAACTTTGTAAAATTAAATCAGGTTTTCGAATCATTTAGTCTTAGTTGTTAAAGATGTACAACTAAAATTAGAGCTTCCTTTATAGCCTATTTATGGCCAAACGTGGCGGATTAGGAGATTTTGTCATAGAATATTTTATTAGTTAAATAGAGGCAGTGGCAACGGCATCCTGGCCATGATTGCGAGCCGACTCGATTGTGTATACGTGAGTCATTGCTGCGCCACTGCTTATGGAGTGAAGCAGCGGTGATTCTCGTATAGTAACAATCACGAGTCATTCATTTAGCAATTAAAAATATATTTTGTGTTCTTACTAAACTTAGTTGTTTAAGTTTAATAATGTTACTAACAAATTGAGTCCTGGTCACTTGAATAAATAATTTTTATTATTATTATTATTATTTAGTGTATCTGTAACAGATTCTCTCATACGAGGTTTTATTTTCATGTTCAGACGGATCTACCAAGCCTGACATGATGAAAACTATTTAGCTAGTAGCATCAGTGATGCGTGATGTAGATAAAAATTTGCGTGTTATCCTGCAAGTGTTCAGAATGACTACCTTCTGAATCAAGTGAAGTGTGTTGTGGCGAATTTGTAGTGTATCTAGGCTCTTTACTAAAGATTTTGGTATTACGCCTGTAGCGGAAAGGACTATTGGGACAATATGAACATTATTATTATAAATAATGCAAGGAATCGATTTTGCATCCTACCAGCTTTTGCGCTGCTTTAAAGGTAAAAGGCTACTTGAACACTAGAATTCGGTTATATAGTAGAACTAGGAAACTTCCTAATATACTTGCACATGTAAATTTTAATAGCTAAACATGCAGGCGGGTTCAGCACGTCGGGAAGAGATACGCTAATGAACATATTTATATTCCCGCCAAGAACAAACAAAACAACGTTGCCATAAAATTTCATTATCACGGCACAACTTTTCCTATTAGAAAGAAGATCTCTGAAATTAGCGGTGCATTATGCGCGTTACTTTTAAGGAATACTTACAGAATCCTTGAGTTTGATAAGAAAAAAAGTAGGTCAAAGGGAAATCTGTATAAGAAAGTTGTGTTAGTTATCCCACGTATATCTAGAGAATAGGTGAATTTTAAATTTGTTGAATTCTTCGCCGTCCCGAATAGAACACAGTGGGGAAACAAAATCATCGGGACTGCTTGGTAAATAATATAAGAATTATTTCATTAATTGGCGCCCAACGTGTTACAGGCAGCGAAGTTCCGTCTCGCTCGCATCTGATAAATAAAACGTGTCTATTTATCTTCTTTGATTGTCATAACTATTAAACGTTTTATAACATAAAATGCTCCTGTTGTAAACATCCAACGATACAGCGGAACAAGCGTTTCGCACGATCGCAGGTCTGAAACGTCCCCGCTAACAAAGTCGTCTGCAATTTGTCTCGCGCGGCTCGCAGTGATTGAAATTCTTGTGACTCCCTCCAGCCGCGCTGTGACGTGACTGCGACGCTCAGCACATACTTAGTAGAAACATTCTACTCTTTTTCAAATTATAACTCCGATTTCAAAACAATTTGCGATTAGGTAGATACTAGGTTGAAATATTGAAGAAAGTAAACTTATTTACCTTTTTACTATATACCAGTTTCCTAAAAATAACATTGATAGTTAGAAATGTGACATAATTTTTCATAGCGCTGCCTACACGTAAAGTGAAGATTTGCAAGAAATCCATATGAATTTATATTACCTACTTATTTATCTTGTTCAATGTAACTTGTGAAATAAAGCACATCCATATTCGTTGTGAACCTTTTTGAAATGTTGTCTATACCTTTTTTGAGCGATAAAAGCTATTAGTCGAAGGTAGATAGATGAAACGCTGCTTGCTTTTGTTTTTTTATGGTTCCTAAAAAGCAGGGCACTCAGGGAATAATGTGTTTTGAGGACCTTTGCCGTTCGAATGCTAAATGGCATAGGTAGCTATTTATGCTCGTGTACCACGCTGCTAAGCAAAAACCTAGACGTAGCGTCAAGATTTATACTTTTTCCTAAATGTTTATTTAGTTTCCGACAGCTAAGTATAATAAAATATGCAAATCTACTTGAAGGTGCAATAAGGAGATATATTTTTACAGGTCATTCGTAGTTTATTTTCTAGTCTATACAGAACACAACGCACAACGTTTGGGCAGCCTGAAACACTGCATTTTTGTCACAAACTTCTGTTTATACCAATTGAGTTCAGCTAATGTTAATTAATCCAAATAATTCAGCGTCTACGAAGCGATGTCATCTTTTGTTTTTTTCGTTGCAGTCTAATCTGAATAAACGTTTTAAATGCAGTGTCTTCGTGTTTATGAAGTCTAGACGGGGTCCTCGATCGAGACCCGACTAAACGTTTTTAACAATTAAGAATTGTAGATTTTCCAACTTGTTTAATTTACTTAAGTTTATTAGTTGTGATATAACTGTGTTTGAAACAACAAGCATTTAGAACATAAAAAGGAATGAAGATCATTGTACTAAGTGCATTTTCATACATTGACCAAAGAGTCTTGAGTCATCTTAAGTAAATGCACTGAAGCCCGATTAGCCATCTACAGAAGCATCTTCATTATTTGTAGATTTTACTTACGTTATACCCAGGTTTACTTACGTTCCCAGGTTCTTTATGCTTTCGAAATGAAGTCACAATGACTGAAAACTAAGCGTAAGTTTATGACCTAACCCCTCATTTTATTTTAGTTTTAAGTGTAACTTAAAGGAAAATTTTTGTAAAAATATTTTGGTGCTGAATAAACGTTTTTTCTTTCTTTCTTTCTTTCATTTTCTTTAAAAGGGTTTTGGTTCAAAATGTAAACAATCGTCCTACCTCGGTACATATTTCGTAACCATATTACGCTGTTACAGACAAAGGTATCCGGCAGATATTAGGAGTTATTTCCATTTGCGTCCTCGTATTTCCATGGAAACAAAGCGGACTTTGGAACTGGCCAAACAGTAATAAATAATTTACAAAGGCGGTCATGTGAAAGAGAGTCCCCTCTTTGGTGGGGGTAACCATGCGGTGGTTAGGTATTTGAATTGCTAATGACTTCCCCGGCCGAATAACTTGGCGAACGCTAACTGGTTTGGGGGCACTAGATACATTGCCACTTGTTCCGCCACCAGACGAGTCATCCGCTGCTATCTGCAACACTAAGTGGTTGGCTCACCAACAACTTGACCTATAACCTCTTTAAATTCACTTCTGGGCTTGTGTCTACAAAACTCATCCGTTTGGGGTCAGAGTGTTGTTAAAGAACTTTTAAAAACCAAGATAAACAAACAAAACGCTTCTCGTAAATAGCATGTCCCTTTAAAACGAAGTATATTATTCTTGATTTTGCCACATTGCATATTACATAGGAACTCGTACCTGTATGTAAATTTAATCAACGGCTTTACCTATGTGGCAACGTCAACGTTATATTAATGCGGAAAGTAAACCTATCACTTCGACCTGAAAATGGATCCCCGCGGCATGAAATGTAAACGCGATAATGAGAGACCAAATAATTAATTGCAAATACATCGAAGCTTCGTGTAAGATAATAGCAATAATTACGAGAGGAGCTGCTACATAAATCAGTGGGGTATTTTTATTAATATTGGACAGAGGCATAAATAAAATGTCACGGGAATGTTCGGGGACGCGGTCGCGCGCCGATTAATTGCAAATTGTGGTAATTGCCGAGTCGTGTGTGTCGCGGTAACGAACAATGTGTCAACCTTGACACCGTCAACACAAATCTACATTCCAAAAATTAACCACCCACCCTTTGTGTATTGAAATAGTGCACCCTATACTCACATAAGCTAGTTGCTTTCAAAACTCTAAACTTTAAATAATACACATACTGACTACTCTCGTTTTGTACACATCTACTTAATTACCGTATAATTTCAAAGTCATATTGTGTTTTATTGGTCTAAGTAGCCAATGGCGCTCGGTTTTATTTGAGTATTATAATAAATTATCTTTGTACACAATTAATTAAATTAATTGTTATTTAGTAGGAAAACGAAACGATTGTTTGAGGGAAACCACCACACTATATTCCCTAGTTTGGAGTTTTTATGAAAAAAATCCCACCGACAAGAGCCTATAGCTCTTAAATTTGATTATGAGTAGGTAAACGTGGTAGACCCACCCAGAAGATGATGGGCGTGACGAACTAGACTCATTTGACAAAGACTGGGAAATAAATGCCCAAAATCGTGGAGAGTGGAGAAAAAAGGACTTTGCCCTGCAGTGGGATACTACAGGCTCTTAATAACAATAATAACAGGTAAATGACATGGCCACATCTTGATGATGGACGAAGGGTTGGATTAATATTTAAAGTAAGTATCGGTTATTTTTCTGACCATTCATGAGTAGCTTGTTAGTATTTTTTTTGTACTAATGGTATTGAATTTCAACCAAAATAGTTAAATTCCATTGACGATGATGATTGGTTGATAAAATAATAACGCAACAATACTTTTGATTAGACAGTCATGTAATCAACAAATGAGACACTACGGGACATTCTCATTCCACAACTTTCCTCACTTATTTTGGATAGTGGCCGTAGTTGGCCGAAACATTAATAATGAAAAAGTAAAAAGAGGGGCAGCGGCAGACAGGTCGCGGTCACTCCAGCAATTAATGGCAAATTGTGGTAATTGCAGAGTCGCGACAGCGGATCGTGTGGCGCTCGTCGTCGGTCGAGGGATGTCCGTGCTAAGCTCTCTGTTGTTTTATTTATTATCGACAAGTCCTCCCCCGCGACTTCATTCATACGCGTGTGTTGTTTTATTCTGCTTTATTTTGAATAAGTTATCCAACCACTAGGTTTTGAGAATACTGTGTACAGTCGGCAGCACATCAGACTATACATTTTGTTGAAAAATAGCCCTTATTTCAACAGCATAAGACACCGCAGGGAAAAGCTTGACGTGCTGTCGTCCGTACAACCAAAAGAAACTCTTTAGTTTTATATTTTTAGAAAGTATAGACAGGTCACATCGAAAAAAAAGAAACGCTTTTGTGCCTTGGTCAGAATTTTTTATGTCCTCTAGTCGGTTATGTTTTCATACGACAACAATGCGTTATTTAGCAAAAATCTATGCAAATGCCGGTTTTCCCTAGTGGAATAAACAGTAATGACGTGGCAAATCAGTTTTTTTATATGTATGAAAACAGTTTTCCACGGTCACGTCCACCACTCAAGAGCTTTTTTGATTACACTCAGACCAAAGAGAATTCATGGACGTGTTATTAATGGTAGTACATTATATGATGTCAGTGCTTTGGTTGCGAATACTATTAGAGCACTGTTTATCTTATATGGACCTCTTTTTTTATGGACGTAACTACACACTAAAAAGTTACAGTCGAAATCGGACACTAATCGCTGGAAGTATCCCCAAAACTTGTAAAACAATGGGGTAATATTAAGGTCAATTGGCACTTAGCACGTATAATTGAAGTGTGAAAGATTTGTAGCCAATCCCAGGAGAAAGCTATTAAATCTATGATAAACGTTTGAATACGGCCACTAAGAGAACTCCGAAGGGGTATTGCGACGTCAAAACAAGGCAATTCAGGGGTTGTCTTCGCTCGGTTACGTGAAGAGAGCTCTCAAACATCGGCGATTCCACAATGTAGGCAAACTAAGAGAGGTAAGTTCTGCATAGTTACACGTAAATTAAACCCCAACCAATTCATTAGTCGGGTGCAGTTTGATTTCAATTAGACAAAGTCAACAGTTGCGGAGTGGACATAATTGATTTTCTTCCGACCACTCGGGAAATTCGATCGGAGTGGCTAATAAAAAGCAAGGGCAGTCTTTCTCTATTATTAAAAAACGTGCATTTTTAACGGGTGTGTATTGCGATGCAGTTTTGACAGTTAAATAGCTCTGCTTTACTGTCAAATTAGCAATTCTTATTACAATTTCTATAATATAACAATATTAATATTAATATTCATACCATTTTAGTATTATTATAATTTAATTATATTGATAATATTCGTTTACACTGAATGGGAATTGAACTGCCTCGGAATTCAACGGATTAAGTTCGATCGCAATAAACAGTTGTGTTTTGTTTATTCTGCAGACACCGATGACGCTTACATTAACAGAACATTTAAAAAATGTTTAATGTAAAATAGTCGGGCCCTTAGCAGACGGTTGTAATTATTGTGGAAGTGCTAATTATGCAAATGTTATTAAGAAAACTCAGTTGACGCTAACCATAACAATCATCTTTTTATGCTGCTGTTTTTATTATTTCATTCAAACTTATCTCGTATTTCTTAAAGTTAACGTTTTTTAAGAACAAATGTTATTTTAAAACAAACTTACACTTATTATCTGCGTTGTCTTAGTTGGTATTCAATACTAATAATTAATCATTTGTTGAAAATGAATCTCTTCTCGAGATCATTTTAGCCATAAGAAGTAATTACTAATACTGAACACCTCTAATTATGATACCAATATATACTTGCCAAACTGGAAAATTTATACTAGTGAAAAATATAATTGCGAAACTGTTATTTGTACGCTAGATCCAAAATTGTTTTCATCACGGGACCCGCATACGTAGGTAGGTACTTTAATTACAATACAAGTTTGTTCGCAAAAATTAATAATTTATATTTTGTTGAAACCGTGGTCCGTGGACCAGAAGGGCTTTTGTAACTTTTACATCCTTTTGTGATTATTTTATAAAATTACAGCGAAATATTCCTCATTCATTAAAACGCAGTGTTAATATTACATGTTATTTTGTTCAATTTCATGTGTTCAGGGAGTGAGTAAAAGCAAAACATAAAAATATACTTTTCACACCACTTGTTCGGCAACGTTTAATTATATGTTACGTTTGGTGTGAACTCAGGGTGACTCATTCTATCTCTAGGAACGAAAAATGTTAAATTAATTCATTATTTCCCTAGGGAATAAGTTTCAAATACGAGCTCTTGTTCGCGAGTGAGCATGCACCAGCCATGACTCGAAATTTAGTTGGCCACAAATTTATAGAAATTAACTAAGTGTGTATAGTAGATTGTTATACAAGGGGAGAAAGCGACCCATTTCACTCGAGATGTTTCCAATAATTCGAGAGTGAAATGGTGCTTTCACCCGAGTTAAACATACTATTTTTCATTTCGACTGTGAGGAAAAACATTAAATTTACAATAGTGGTTGTAGATGTCATGGTCAGGTATTATGTAGTACAGCGAGAAAGGAAAACTCAAGTTTTTGCACAAAAAGACAGTTAATTTACAGTTCTCCAAACATCTAACATGATTAGAAAGAATAACGACACGAATACATGAAAACAGCACGAAAAAGCAGACGATACGAAATAATCAAAATCCTTGTAAAAAATATCGATCGAATTTTTCCCACAGATAATAATTGTCAAAATTTAAAAAAAGTAGGCATAGAGTTCAAAAAGAAAAATGACACTGACAATAAAAAAAAAGTGTCATCTTGGTATTATGGCGGGAAGCCGAATATTTTAATCACAGATTAGTAAATGTATATTTTAATTATAGATTGAATCAATTGAATACTTTTTATATCAACGATCATAATAAACATGTTTTTCAATGTATAGCTAAGCAAAAATGTTTATTATTTTTATAATATGATGTGACTCAATTATCTTTGATCCAAGCTTTGACTGCATGCCTTGACTCTATACCATGCCAATTAAAACTAAATTACTTTCCACCCTAGGGATGGATAAGCTATTTTCCACCCGGCTATCTACACAGGAAAGTGCTATTTTCCGAACAGGAGAGATGAAAAATACTTTATGATTTAGGTAACTGGCTCATTTCTCCACATTTCATAGCCTGTTTGGTAGACAAACCTAAAAAATATTTTATTTCTTCATTTTAATATTGAATAACACTATAATTTATAACACCTGCAATGGTCATGTGATAAACCTAATTTTTTCAGCAATAACAGTGTTATTGTTCCTACCTTCTGATGAATATTTAGGAGTCAAGGTAAATTAATTGTGCGAAGGCCATTTGCGAAGTTAATTCTCTATAGTCTGCGCAATGAGCGCTGGTAACTTAACGTATTGGCCGTTCGAGCGAGGCCCGAGATTTATAACATCATAAATAACTTTTAGTTCTTTTTCCGTACGAGCCACTTCACTGCCAAAATAGTTTTTTGTGTACAGAAATTAGTACACAGACTTTTATGATTAGCTTAAATTAATTGTATTAACCTACCATTATTAATCGTTTGTACGATAAATTCATGTGCTTATTCTTGTCAGATGGAGCCGTATTCATAAATCATAACAAGAACTACCACAGGACACAGCTGGTCTATCTGAAAGGCCCTTAGGACATTGGGTCATTTGCTCTTTCCTTATAGGCCTGTTATATCCCTATTAGATAGCACCATTTCGGTCGTTTGTTGTCATTGAACCAATATACTAATATCTGTAATACTGCGGAGATATTGAATAACTTATCAAAGAAGTTTTAATAAATAGCATTGGCTGTCACATAGCGTATTATTTATAGTTGTATGTAAAAGAGTTTCTAAATATTACGATTAATAGCCATGACATAATAATTTGTAAGTCGCTTCGACTGATAAGGCGACTACTCTAGATCGTATTCTATGCTTCACTTGGTTTAGAACAAGAAACAAATGAATAAGGTTTATACAGCTATGCGCAAAATCCAACTACAAAAATACAGAAAATTTTAACGAGTCTTTTCGATCCTGGGTGGGTTTAAAAGTTAACGGTTCATCAACTTCACTTAATTATTGGTTATTAGTCGTTAATAAGCAGAAAGGCTTTTTGAAGCTTCGACCTGGATCTGACTTTCAGTCATTACAGCTTGAAATTAAGTAAACCAACGTAGTTCAACGGCGGAAATTAAAATATAATTAGCATTACAATATAAAGTATTTATGATGTTAAATTTCATTTTGCACCTTTAATTTGAAATTAGATTAAATATTAAGATAAATTCGCTAAGTAACCGGATCATAAATCTAAATAAGTACAGCTATACCAATTAAAATATATAACTGATACTAGCGAGGACTAGTTTATTTATTACATTATGTACGAAATATGGAATTGACAGTGGTGTCTCTTATCACAACTAATATCCCTTAACAATCGTTTCAGCGCTGAAACAATCACACTAGACACGTAATACAGCACAATGTTGGTTTAGGGAGGCTTTGTTCACCACACCGATAGTTCCACCTTAATCTCATTTCGCAGGTTGCTGCCCACCGCATTCGGAAGGCATTAAAATCGGATGCCTATTACGTTTTTTTTTCAACAGAATTCGGCATATTGTTTCGCGGATTGAATTTAGGCTTGAGCTAGAGGCTTTTCACCAAAAATTAATAGATATAGGTACCGAATATTTTCTTGGATGTTAGATGTTTAGATTACGTCAAAGCTATATTTAGTAGATCCTCATCCTTATTCTTCTGTATCAGGTTAGTCCATTAAAAATTATAATTAAATACATACCTATTTTTAGTTCATCACCATGTTAACTTTGTAACAAGTATAGCTAAGCAGGTAATATGAAAAAACTGAAGTCTGGTGGGTATTGTGTTAATAGCAAAATCTAGTCAGTTTGCCTTCCAGTCACTCACCTACTATCAGGCAGAGTGACAGTCGAGGAAAGAGCCTCCCACGGACCACAGTCGTAGCGGAAAATTGAATCGTAACCTTTGCCTCGCCGACTAATCTCCCGCGGCCGCTACCCGCCCCACCTATACAATTTTCAGTCACGTTCCAAACCTAAATACTTCCTGTTTTATTTATATCGCTCTCAAAGGGTTGAAACGGTAACGGCTACTAAAGCGTATTGTTGCGATTCAAAAGAATTTAAAGTAGACTTTTCTTTCGGACCCTATAGATTGATTGTAGTCATTTATCACGTAGGCTAAAAATACTTTCAAATATTAAAAAAAATAACACAAACATACTTTACGTTAATTATAAAACTGAAACAAAGGAACGCTGGGTAAAGAAAAACTCACCTTTGCCTATGGACGCATTGAAATCAATTAACCTTTGCGAATTAAAAGGGAGAGAAAAGCCGCAACAATAAGAAGCGGCAAGATTGAAAAGGTAAATTAAAAACTCATCTGCGTCCAACAGGCTGGGTAGACAGTAATAATGGTATTTAGAGAGGCGAGGCAGAGAGGTATAGAGTGAGTAGATGTCAGACCAGCCGAGGAACTTATTGCAACTTGTTTACTCTCCGTCTTCGGCGCCCTTTGTTCTCCAACAACTTTGCAGACGCCCGCGGACAGTAACTCCCTATAAATATAATTTACATTCATTACTCCCGGAAGCAGCAACGAAATAATAGGCTCAGTGCTACGTAGTTGCCACGACTTAAAAGTTAAACATGCTGGGAATCAATTTACACAGCAAAGCCGTCCTCTTTCCTTAATAGCACACAAAAAGTGCTTCAAATGACACTCTGTGCTCTAAAATGTTATTTACTTTTAGGGAATTATGTTGGCAATAAAGTAGCATTTTGCTTCAGCTGAAAGTGGTCGTAAAGAGTGTTTACAGCGACAAAGTACCAAAGAGCAACAGTATACCGAGAATCGACACTGATATTAAGACTTCATTTTTCATGAGGTTGACGTGACGAGAAACGGTTTATTATAAAACTCTTGACTAAGGGTCTATTTAACCATCACCAAATAAGCAGTAACCAACGAAAAATTCAAATATGAAACGTCATTTAGTATAAAGTATGGGACAGATAACGCTAACCAGAACTTGTTGGGACATTTTGAAGCCGTAACTGTTACCTTTTTTGTGAGCTAAATGAAAAAATAGTTTAAATAAATTCAATTAAATTCATGCGGATAGCGTAAGACACGAGGTTCGATTCCTCGTCTGTCACAGAGTCACAGTTGCTTTTTACAAGTGCAATTTATATTATTAAGTTTGTACCTCTATAGTGACAAAACACTATAAAAACAAAAATCAACTATAACATAAAATAAAGCGAAAGCATCAAAAAACTCCTACAATAGTAAGTGATGCCATTTACTTAATTTTTTTTATACAGCGTGTGGCCTGTATTAGGAGCAAAAATTTTAATCAATGATTCCACAGAGTATAATAATCCCTAGTCAATGTACATCAAAATCGCTAAGTCGTTGTAGTAAATGACAAATGTCAAGTTGTATGACTGGACACATTGCAATACATTGCTTGTTCGATTTATTTTGTTAGAAAATATAAAAAAAATATCTTTCAGTATAATAAATTAAAACCATAATATAGAATTGATTACTGGTTACCTCAAGGGCTTATATTTTTATTTTTTGCTCCTATTACAGGCCACAACCTGTATATTTTAACGTTTTCTCAGATAACGCTTTCGTTGGACAGACTCTAGTAGTCGTAGCTATACGGAGCTGCAATAAACCGATTAATTAGAGAAGGCGGCACGTTTCGTTGTGTTGTTCTATACTTGTACATTGAAACATTGCTTCGTAAAGCTATATAGGTAGGTACTTTGTAAACATTTACTTCCCTTTTTCCTTTAGCTTTATTATGTTGAGCAATGTGCTAAAAATTACGAATTAAAAAAGAAAAAAAATAATAAAAAAAATAATATAATTAATTAAATTATTATTATTGGATATTGCGGTTCATAAGATAATAGAGGTAAATACATACGAATATACAACTAACTACGTTAACACGTTCCGGGACACTACTCCAGACACAATAGATGTTTTATTGTTTTCACGCCTGTAGGCGGGCACTGTCCCGGAACGTGTTAAGTGGTAGATTGCAATCGGCAAGTGTTTAGAATTAAATGAAAACAAAACCAAACTTATTTCTGAAGTTTACGCGAATATACACATTTAATAAAACAAAATTTACGGATAATTTCGCGATAATTTATTTGATTTTTCATCCCGACGTTTCGAACACTTTACAGCGTTCGTGGTCACGGGGTAGACTAAGATGTTATTTGTCATTTACATAGTTTTGAAAAATATTAAACTACCATCATACTCATAATTAATTTACGTTCCTATCCACGCAGAAAGAGCTAACCGTGTCTTGAGATCTTGCAGTGAGTGGTCTGGCTTGGGTCTTCGATAGAACCGGATCCCATGCTGGCGGAATTTTCCAACCATCTTCTCTGTTGAAATTTGGATGTTTTCTAATTTCTATGGCTTCACGCAACATACGAGGAACGAACCGACGTTCTTTTGAAAGTATTTTGGGTTGGTCAAAACGTATGAAGTGGTTGGGTTTGTCTAAAGCATGTTCACACACTGCAGATTTCATGTTCCGTCTATGTTTTACGTCAGCTATATGTTCTTTTATCCGTACGCCTATACTTCGTTTGGTTTGCCCGATGTAGGAAAGGCCACAGTCACATTCCAGTCTATACACCCCTGCATCTTGAAGAGGTATGGTGCACTTCACAGGTGGTAAAAATTGGTTTATCTTCTTTGGCGGCTTGAAATAAGTCTTGATAGAAGCTCGCTTCAAGATATTTCCAATCTTGTCAGTAGGCATAGTCCCTTAATGTAAGGTAGTACGGCAGGTGGTCGGGAAAAATCAAATAAATTATCGCGAAATTATCCGTAAATTTTGTTTTATTAAAACCAAACTTACAAAACTGCTATATATATAGATATTCATTGAGGAAAATAAAAAAAGAAGAAAGCTTCACAAATAAGTGCTGATAGAAATCATTTAGAGTTTCATATAAAAATACCACAGACTTAAGTAAACGAGGGGTAAATTTATGGGGAGCAATAAAGCTAAATCAATCGCAGTGAGGCAGGGGATCTCAGTCGCCCTATCCGATCGTCTCGGTTCCAAAGACCTCTATCCCTTAAGACTACTTCTGTGTTTTCATATATTACTGTCCCTGTCACTTATATCAGCACCATGACGTGGATGACAGTGAGGGCTAGATCGGAATATAAGGATCTCTTGAAGAGTAGAGCCCCGTAGTCCGGATTGACCGACCTAATTCCTGTTTGCAATGCCGCCCGGTGCACATTAACCGTGATTGTTTCAGGCAAAGAGACCAGCAAATCGAGTTACACATACAGAAACAGATACATGCACTAGCTAGTGTATTATCTATCCTACACACTACACACTCTTACTATCAGCTTTTTCGTTCAATATCAGATGAACAAACACTTATGCAGCACGTATTTAGGTAGGTTTGTATACTTTAAAACCAGATTAACTCCACAAAGATGAAAATATAAATGAGTAAAGAAGTATGTAGTAATTAGTCCAAGCTATCACATCATTTAATATTCATCGTAACGTAAAGACATTTAGTAACACGCAAATTAGACAAGCCACGAACATGCACTAGAGACATGTAAAAATACTAAAACAGCTTATCACATTTCCCAAAGGAAACTTTAACTCCAAGTCCCTAACCATTTTAATTTTATAACATTATTTAAGTCCCACTGGCAGCGCGCTAAACATAAAGTTCACGCGACTGTTTAGTATCTCATTTGCATAATAAACTGCTTATTAGCAGGACACGTTTAATTACAGAACTTAATTTAAAACTACGTTCGCGCTAAGCAGATTTGGATTAACAACAGAAGATAGCGCTAAGTCGGCCACAGTAGTTTGCGGCGTAAGCACCTTTCCTTGAAACTAGTCCGGCGAGTGGAAAAACAAGACCGGTCTCAGAGCTGTAAACTTGTGTAGAATTTCAAAGGTCTTACGCTAACAATGTGCCGTAATGCTGTTTTACCCAGAACGGCGCTAAGAGAGTGCAGCTAAAAGTGTAATAGCGGGTCTTGAGTGTAAATCTTTGTTTGAGCACATTTCGCGGGCGAGTGCGCGATATCGACTTAATGAAGAACACTCGGTGCCATCAATGGCGGCACACGATGCTTATTTGCAGTTTAATCTCGGGGATCGTTTAAGATAATACTTTCATGAGATGGCTTTTTGATGCTTAAAACGGTGCAATAAAACGGAAGTTAATTGACGCGGCTGTGTGTCATTGGAGTCAGGCACTATACGGATGACTTTGGTAGGGTAGGTGAAGTATTATTATCGTTTATCCTTCGTGTTAGCTTGACATAGTACCAATAAATGCGTAAATGCTAAACCATGTCGAACATTGTTCACTATGAATCGACAGATTACAATCTACCGGATTTTAAACCGTTAGATTGTATTCTCGCGGCTTTTACAATTTTACGCTGACATCCATACAATATTATCAATTTGACTATCCCAAAAAAACATTAGATTGTAATAATTGCTTCATAGTAAAAGTTGTAGGTATTGATGTTCTCATTCACCCCCTACTTACACAGTCAGCCTGTAGATTTCGTACGATTTGATAGCCAATTTATTATCTATGCCTCCACGATGTATGGCTCAGGTTGTACTAAACTTTTACAAAATGAAGTAGGTCCTCTCATTTTCTCCCTCGTCCACAAAGCTAAAGTTGGCCCTCCGCTCGTCCCATCAAGACTCGACTTAATCAAGTGCACTTGCCCCCCATCGCCTTAACGTATTGCCCTCGTCCGTAGCTGACCCACTCCTTGGTCCCACACTTGGGAGAAAACACACTGACGATTTCTAATGGAAATAGGAGAAAGAAGAAATCGAATCGAATGAAAGGTCCTAGGAATAAAAATCTTAGTTTAGTCCTTGACACATATCTATTGACGCAATTTCACAAGGAAAAATATGTCTGGTAATCTACTAATTAAGGAAAAACTATTAAAACGAATCATCACTCATCCACATAATCCTAAAGACCACCACACTAATTATGTTGGCACTCCATAATTGTCGTTTAGTAATATCTTCTCTTGGCTGTTATAATTAGATCACTAATCACGACCTATTTGCATGGTTAATACCTATTCAGTGGTTTCAAGCTAATTATAAACAGCTCAGTACACTAATATCATAATAAGCGCTTTCTGAATACCTTTCTACCGAACCCAAGCTATTGTAGCTTGGCTAAAGATTTAGTTTAGTTGTTTTACTTTTACAAAATATTTAAATTATCTGGTCAAGTCAAACCAATGCACGTAAACAACAAATACATATTGAAAGATATAATGTTAAACTGAAAACTGAATGTGCGTTTATTTACTATTTGCGGTTTCACTATCGACTTGATTTCAAATTCGAACACATTTACGCAAAGTAAATGAAACTGCATTTTCATTTCACAAAACACACACTGCAATTTCTAAATAGCGTTTTTGTTGTTTGCCTCGCAGAATAAACCATTGCATTTCAATACGAAATGGTCCGACCTGCCGAATTATGGAGTCGGTCAAACAAACGCGTGGTTAAAGCATTAATTGAAGCAAACAGGCCTATTTATTTTCCATCAAAACGCGTGTGTGGACGCGTGCAAAAAATGCGTTTAACATCACGGTGCCGCTCATTAAACTTCAATCGTATTCAGTTTAAGGCTGCTGTCACCTACCTTCTAACAAAGTTCAAGTGCAGTTTTCTTCCCAAAAATGACTTAACTGACAACTTTTTGTGACTGATTTGTGTAGAAATAAGCTATCTACATAAGATGTAAGCTCAGAATTTTTGATTCAATCTTTAAAATACCTCTAATTTGCAATCATAGAAGCCAAATTCACGGTTTTTCTGGTGCACTTTTCTAGATCAGTTGTTGACATCAACTATCGAAATAACATAAACTTGAAGGGAATTACGTTCGTCTACAAGGTGTAGACTCTGTTTTTTTTATTTATTGCTCTGGTTATTCCAAATGAAGACAAAATTGAAACCATGTTTTGGCATAAAATACGCACCTAAAGACAGGCGATTATCTCTGAGATACATTGCACTTATTCTGTGTTATTTGATAAAACAATGTTATAGAGGTTCCTATCTTTGTCTTAGCATCTAAATTCTTGATTTTATCGTGTAAAATATCTTGCCAAAGTAACCTATAAATTTGAGATTTGGAGCTGTCACGGACGTTCATCTTCGATCGAAATTTGACAGACAGCGCCGAGCGCTCGGAGGGGAAGGATGTGTCGCTCGTTGTCTTCGCTGCTACTCTTTTATTTCGTGTATGATACTCATTCCAAATTTGAAAATATCACGCTTTGCACAATTTTTATACGGCGACCAATTCGCTTTGAGGCTTTATGCAACAGGCATAAAGCCATATAGTGCATTTGGATCGTCGATGGTCTCTAATTATAACAAAAAAGTATTCGTTCTTTTGTATCGATTTGTAGTTGTATTGAAATGATTAATCAATGTTATGTAAACTTGCATAGAAAGTAATCCTTATTAATACTAATCCTTATTAACGATTTGTATGTATGGCGACTATTTCAAGAGGTTCATGAGTTATAACGAAGATCTTTTATCATATACAATTTGTATTTTCGAAACTTGATCAATCAAAATGTGCAGTTACTAGGACCAAAATTATCGACAAATATAATTATAATAATAAATTGACCATAAAATAAAATTGTAGTACATGATGAGCAAACTGTTCCTATCACCAAACAGTTAAATGACAATTTAAGACAAATACTAAATTAATTAGGCCAATAATAAGCAATAGTACCAATTCTATTGCATATTATGTATGGGGTTGCAAATAATAACCTTATTTATATAAAATAAAGTAGTATCAGTAACACTACTTTATAGTTCAACAACGGTAGACCGATTTTTATGATATTTACTTTGTTGAATTGGTATTTACCTCTTTCCCCTTAAGTTATTATGAATCGGAGCTGGGGCGTGCTGAGGCTGGGGCCACTAGTACTTACATCCATAAAAACTGGCAACGGGTAAAACGGACTCACGTTCCGTACGGGATAACTTAGTAATAATGAATGTACATTTTATGATATTGTGTGTCTGCTGGCGAATAGTTATTTTTTAACCGATTCCAAAAGGAGAAAGTTATCAATTACATTGTATGTTTTTTTTGTAGATTAGATTTTTTATTTTATTTTCTTATAGAGTTTAACTTTTAATTGGTCCAATTGTGGCCAAATCCGGAATCAGATGGGGTCTTGGTGTCGAGGGAAACTCTTAAATCTTAAAGGCGCGTATAGTATTTTGTACTAGTATTTCAATGTTGACGTGTCTTTACGTCTGATAGTCACTATTTTGTAGAACTGAGCTGATAGTGGAACTCCTTAATGGTTAGGAGTTCAGTGATTATGACGCCGGAACTTATGTAAGGTACTTTGTAGCTCATTAAAGAGCAGAGTCAAAAGGTGAAACCCCCTCCCCTTGATTTTAATCACTAACAATTTGCAAATAAAATAACTTTTATAATATAGTAAAAACCGACTTCAAAACAAAATACACTAAAAAGTCCTTAATAAACTCTTGAAAGGACTCCATTCCAAGGACAAGGTTTGCCTAAAATGGAGTCCTTTCAAGAGTTTATTTAAGACTTTTTAATGTGTTTTGTTTTTGAAGTCGGTTTTATTGACATAGTATGATATTGAAGTGACCATTAACCCAACAAAATTGAAGACAAATAAGGGCTTTTGTTTTAAGTATTTGACTTGAGTAACTTAAACTTTGAGTAGTAAACAAGTAAGTTTATGAAGTTTCTTACATCATTCGTGCTTTGGATTTTGAATAAGAATAAACGGACGACAAAAAGTAAAATGTCAGTTTTTCTTAATACATACCGTATTTAGGCGTTATTTAGTTCCACAACCTTTGACACGCACTTGTACGTACATACCATTGGCCATTGGCGTCAATTCCATACTGTGTGGGACTTGTTCATGGCATTAATTAAATAGGGCAATATTTTGCTTATTTAACATTACTTTTCTTTCTATCACAATCTACAACCACAACCTAACTATAAACTTGTATAGTAAAACGCTTGTTTAAATAGAAGCGTTTCATGTGATGTGTATGTAGTTAATATGAATCTGTATTCAAATTGTACGCAAATGCCATGAAGTTCCATGGTTCTATTCAAGTCCATATTCATATAATATTTCATTATTGAAAAATTTATATGGACAAAATGATATAATACCGGTGTATTCCAAATAATTAAATAAAAAATATCTTGTTTATCATCTGTTTTACATGAAATACTTGAAAACTTGATCGAAATTTTCTTAACTACATTTTCTGAATGTCAGCTATAATAACTTGACATATTTCATATATCAAAATACAAATCATAGCAAAGAACATCGTTACACTAAAAAGCATTTATGTGTAAATAAATCCTCATAGCATCTAGCTGGTATGACACGTGGTAGATCAAGCGCAGAGCCAATGGCATCATCCACCAATAACCCTTAGTCCCCGTTTCTCGTGGAGTTTACATTCGTAAAAAAATACCTACTCTGAGAAGTCACGATTTGGGTGAAGACATAAAGAGGCAGATAACCGATACCAACCTGTACCAACTGACTAGTGATGTGCCAAGTCATCTATTTTTAATCTCGTAATATTTAAGAAATTCGTTACAACAATCCAAATAAGGACCGACTGACACTAGAAAATTGTTTTAAAACAAGATTCAAATCAAGACTTGAGTCGGAAAAGTCTCTATAAAGCATTTCAATTTCATGAAATAGCCAACATGGCACAACACTGGTTAGTCGTTGCAGGTCAGTTCGTGTTACCCGCCTCTATATGTCTTCACCCTTTGGATGCATTTCGTTTTTTCTATGCTGTAAGTTTTTACGTTATTATAACTGTACGTTTGTGTTTAAATCTGTGAATTTAGTTATATAATTATTAAAAGGAAAATGTTCGCGAACGGAATTGACGCGAGCCCTGATTCCGAACTATTCACTGTATTCGTAATAGGTATTTTAAATACAAAAAAAACTGGTATAACATTAATTTATCACATCGACTTTTATAAGACCATCATTTTCTGTGTTTATCATACGCATTGCCTACTACCTAGAGATAAAGTATCAAAATTGTTTAATTACAGTTAACATTTTTTTGTGTCCCGGACATATAAAATCGCACACACACATTGATAAATTCGGTAAAATCTGAGAATCTCCAGACTGTCATATGGCTCTTAATACTGGGAAAAGGGAAATATTTTCGCAGGCCGGAGGGGAGGAGAGGGAGAGATAGCACTCGCAAATTAATTCCGGCGTATGTCTTTGATCTCGGCCGCATTGTCGGCTTGTTGTACAAATAAGCAGGAGTCTGCGCCCTCGCTGCCTTCATAATTCCTCGGTCCCACGAGGCTGCAACGGTGGACCGGAATCGCTTGAAAGCCATTTGAGCCCTTGTTCCACGGTCAATCAGCCTCCGCAACTCGGGCCTGAATTATCCGGAGCTCGGATACCGTTAATAAGAAATTGAACTCTCTGTAAGGCTTCCTCGCAATAACAGTCACCTTAAAATTAATTAAGGACCGAAATGAGAAAATAAAGTGAAAACTGTTTTCGCAGGTGGCCCTTAAATTATATTTTATTCACAATCCAGTTATTATTTTAGAGATCTAATATAAATCATCTTTATCTACGTGTCCTTAGACTGAATTATTACACCATACTGCTTACTCAATCACCAGTGCCATTTACTCTTTTTTTTTTTTTTTTTTTTTTTTTTTCTTCGTCAGGAAATGCCTTACGCATACCACACCGGCGGCGGGGGCCGCTGGGGGTTATGTAGGACTCCCCCACCCGGTATGGGTGGGTATACCTACTAAAACCTGACGGTGTCCACCGGTGCCATTAGTGAGGAGGGAGCTATGGGTTAGCGCCCCAGGCGTTCACCCTGGGCATTCTTCCGCAGCCCCACCTCTGGCTGTGGCTCGCTTGACAGCGAGCACCACCCGGCTTCGGGGAGAAGTTAGCCTCCTCCCCGGTATGTTCCGAGCGGCGTGCAGGACACTCGCAACGCCGTCGCGGACCTCCTTTAGCGGACGTCTGACACCCCCGTGTCAGTCGTCCGAGATCCATCCAGGAGAGGCAGATGGAGGGCGTGTAGCCTCCTGCGGCGCCCAGGACGCCGACTGCGAATCATAGGGGCGTCGGCCGAGGCCTCTCGCTCCCTTTCAGCCGCCTCCTTCTGCAAGATGACAGTCTCACTGAACATGAGCACCGTCTTCCACGCTTCTTCACTTTCCACCATCCGAGCCACCACCATATCTAAGTTGAGATTTTGGCCGACGCCCCGTGTTAGGGCTTCTCGCTCATCTGACCAAGCTGGACACTCCGCTAGGGTGTGCTGAGCCGAGTCTAAGTCAGCTGGGCAATGGTGGCACCTGGGGGAGGGCTCCCGGTTAATGCGGCACAAGTACTTTCCAAAACAGCCATGACCCGTGAGGATTTGGGTCGCTCTATATGTTAGGCGACCATGCGGACGCCGCACCCACTGCTCCAGCACCGGGCGAATGGCCCCAATTGTACGGCGTCCGACGTCGCTGCGAGCGAGCTGCAGTCCCCAGGCCTGCAGAGCTTCATTTTCCAAACTGAGGCGTTCCGCTTCCACTTCGCGAGGCGCCAGTCTAACATCCCGGGACCTTTGGTCCTCTCGCCATTCAAACACTGCGGCGAGGACAGCAGCGTCTAAAGGCCACGGCAATGTACCGGCTAAGACGAGGGCTACGTCTGCCGCCACGGTACGGTAGCCCCTAACCACTCTTAGCGCTATGAAGCGCTGTGCTCGGCGCAAGTGCGCCTTTGAATCCCTATTTAGGGCATTGTACCAAACAGGGGCTCCATACAAGGCCATCGATCGTAAAACGCCCATGTAAAGACGTCTGCTAGAGGCAGCGGGCCCTCCGAGGTTAGGCATGAGAGTGCTTAATGCTCCAGCCGTCTTAAGGAGTTTAGGGGCCAAACGCTCAAAGTGTGCGCTAAACTTCCAGCACCCATCTAGGACAAGGCCGAGGTATTTTAGTGTCCTACCCACTTCGATCCTAACCCCACTTACAATGAGGTGTGAACCCGCAGGTGGTGCTCTCCTTGGGCCGTGGAAACAAAGGGCTTCTGATTTTTCAAGCGCCACTTTTAGCCCTAGTCGACGAATTCTCTCGACCACTGATGCCACGCCATTCGTAGCTCGTTGCGTCGCGTCGTTGTAATCCTTCCCGTAGGCAGTAACTAGAGTGTCGTCCGCGTAGCACGTTACACTCACTTCAGCAGGAAGGTGCCCGCGTAGCACCCAGTCAAATCCGATATTCCATAGGAGTGGTCCAAGAACCGACCCCTGAGGAACGCCGCACGACGATTGTCTTGAGTGAAGTCCACTGGATGTAAGGCACGCGACCGTGCGCCTAGCCAGGTAGTTGCATATTATATTTTGTAAGTACGCTGGTACGCCATGGTGGACAAGGGCTTGCCTTATACATGCCCATGGCAGGGTATTGAAAGCGTTGGCGATATCAAGAGACACCGCCAATAACACCCCACCGCGAGTCACAGCCTGTTCAGCCAGTTCTTTCAGGCGAAGGATAGCGTGCACTGTAGATCGTTGGGCTCGAAACCCAAATTGAACATCTGACAGGTTAGGCCCGGTGTTATTCAAGTGCTGAACGAGTCGAACTAAAATTATTCTTTCGAAGAGTTTGCCAACCTCATCTAGCAGCACTATGGGCCTATATCCTGATGGCGAGTCTATTGGTCGACCTTCTTTTTTTAATAAAACTAGCCGCCCAGTTTTCCAGATATGTGGGAATAGTCCTTGGCGCAGGCAAGCGCTATAAAGTCGTCTTAGACGTTCGCCCAACGCGTCCATTGCATAAACCCAAGCCTTACCTGGGATACCATCGGGACCAGGGGCGACGTTTTTGGACCTCATTCTTAGAACAGCTGCCTCTAGTTCTCCTTGTGAAACTGGGTTTGGTTCATCTGTCTGAGCATCTGGATACGGCCTCATTGCCGGAGGCAGGTAATTTGCCTGAGATAGAAAGAGCCCAGCGACCACCGTGCGTAGAAGTGATGTTTCCATGGTCTGCGTTACCGGCGGCGCCCAGGGGCACAATTTCCCTCTTACAGTCCGATATGGGCGACCCCAGGGATCTCGGCTGAGTGTTTCCAGGAGTATCTTCCGTGCACGGACCTTAGCCTGGGCAATAGCGGTTTGTAATGCTTTCTTGGCCGTCCGCCAGGCCTCATATAAAGGACTATCTAGCGCAGGATCTCGCTGTCGTCTACGGCGATGTCGTGAAGACTCGCGACGTGCTGCGATACACGCCCGCCGCAGCTCTGCGATGTCTTCCGACCACCAGTAGGCTTGGCGTTTGGGCGGTAGGGGTCCAGACCGAGGCATGGACGCATCGCATACGTGCGTCATCGCCTCACGGAACCACTCCGCTTCTTCATCTACCTGAATCAGTCCGCTAGGCACGGGAAGCCAAGACTTCACTAGAGCGGCTTCTTGGAGCATATCAATATCAAGAGCTTTTAGGCGCCAGCGGGGAAAGGTATGTTGGGCGGTTCTAGTCGGTGGTGTGATATTGGATGTGTCGGCTATGTCTATCATAATATACCTGTGGTCGGATAATGTTTCCACCTCATCGTCTAACATCACCCTCCAGCCAATTATTCTAGCGGTGACAGCAGGGCTAGCAAAGGAGAGATCCACAATGGACTCTCCCTGCTGCCGCACGCAAGTTGCTACCTCTCCGACATTCAACAGAACCAGACCTGTTGTTGTGGCCCAGTTTAGAACGAGCTCCCCTCGTGGATTGGTTGTTCTAGAGCCCCATGCCGCTGCTTTGGCATTGAAATCGCCACATACGAGAGCAGGAAGCAAAGATTGCTGAAGTACGTTCTGCAGCTTATCTAAGGTGGCTTCGACTGTTGCAGCGCTTATACTAGGTGGGAGGTATACGCCTGCAATAAGCAGCTCCTCACATTTAGCTACTACAAAGCCGTCATCTTTAGCTACAACTTCGAGTATGAGACCGCCAAAAGATTTAATTGCGACTCGAGCTCTGGTAACGTCTGCCACCCAATCCTCACGATCAGAGTCAGGTACGTAGTACGGTTCCGAAATTATCGTGATTTGTATAGACCACTCCAACATATGATGCATAAGGATATCTTGAGCACGGTTGCAGTGGTTAACGTTTGCCTGTAGTAAGCGTTTGAGCTGTACAGCCATCACGGAGTGCTTACTTTTTCCACCACTGGCTCTGTGCTACAAGAAGCCGTAGGCTGCGAAGCCTTCTTCACCCTTGACTTAGGAGGAGTACAGTTCTTGCTTCCTACCTTATGATTTGCTGGCTTATCTAAATCGGCGCAGATTGGACAGTTTGGAGCCGATGTGCACTCATGTGACTTATGACCAAGACGACCACAGCGGTAGCACAACTCACTGCGGTCTTTCTCATGCTGGCATTGAGCGCGAATGTGTCCTTCTTCGAGACACCTATAACAACGTAAAGGCTTCTTGTCTAGAACCTTGACTCGTACTGAAACCCATCCAACTAAAAGTCGGCCCTGAGTCAGTTGTTTTGCTACTACCACTGGGACCTTTACCACCACAGTTCCACTGTCAGAGGATGATTCCCTGATTGTGCCTACTTTAACGGATTCAGCAGAGCACCCACCCGTTTTAGCGATCGCCGCCGCAACCTCTTCCTTGGTTACCGAGTCATCTAGCCCTGTAAGACGAATGTCTACGGTTTTGGTTGGCCTATGAACTCGTACTACGTCTTCCGGCAGAACTTCTCGCAGCTTTGCTGCTAACGCGTCCGCTTTGTCACCACTGCTAACACCGGGTATTTCCAGTAGCTTTCCTCCAGTTTTGGCTTTTTTGAATCGCATCCCAGAGATGCCTAGACCCTCAATATCGATTCGAGACTTCGCCTCCTGAATTAACTTTTGGTACGTAGTACCTTTTCTCTCAGCATTTGACTGTAAAGTTAAAACTATTGCAGCTGAACGAGGTGGTCGAAGTTTAGGAGCCGCTGATTTAGCGCTAGCCTTTGATTTAACAACCTGTGCAGGCAGTTGCTGCTGCTGAGCTTGGCGTGCTTTACGGCCCTTCTTTACTACAGTTGTCCATCCTTCGTCCTTAGACTCAGGCGGTGGCGGAAGCGGGCGGTGCTCCCTCTCAGCACTTGTTGCGATTGGCCGCCGTTTGCGACTTCTTCCTTTCCGCTGCTCTTTGGCTACCTTAGCCGGTGCAGATGTAACCTTCGCCATGTTGGTTTTAGCCACCTGTGCTACATCAGGTGCGACACGAACATCTGGCGTTGGTTGCGAGACTGCAGTGATTTGCGGAACCGAATTTGGGGCTACATTGACTGCAGGATTAGCCTTGATGCTTGCAGATGCAGTAAGATCCGACACCGGGGCTGATGTAGCTGAATGATAACCGGATTTGTTTGGTGTTTTATATGCTTTAGGCGATTTATCTGCCAGCTTACAAACAATCGGGTTATTCGAAGTTTTGTGTTCGGAAGTCTTTGGGTTTGGCGGTGCCATGCATACTGCTTTCAGCTCTTGAACTTCGTGACGAAGAACAGAGATCTCTTCCGTCAAACGGTGATTTTCGGCCTGTAGCCGGCGAATTTCCTCATTGGTCGTTCTTTCTCCTATTATTTGGACTGCACCGGCAATTGATGCAGCGGCATTCTTTAGAGCTCCCTGTATGGTGCCCTTAATGTTGCTGCTTTTGCCGACCAGCTCTATGATCGCATCCATGGATGTGCGTATATTTCTTATCAGCTCATTGAGTGTCAAATCGCGTGACTCGCACGTTGCACGCTCTTGAGCTCGCTGGATTTTTCGTGAGTACGTCACAGCTAGTTCCTCCGCCTCTACATCAGAGGGCTCTTTTGCTTGGGCCTTTAGAAAGGATCTAGCGTCGAGTTTTGGCTGCCGGAAAACAGGTCTACCTCGGCCTCTCTCACGCCCACGCGGGGCTCCTGAGATTCTAGCGGACTTGACAGACGTATCTGATTCGCCACCATCGCTAGCACACTGATCTAGTTTGCGTTTTGTCCGTAGTGAAGAGCGTTGTGTTGCGCTCGTTGAAGCCGACGAGACAACGGAGCCATCGTCAGAATCTATTTCTGCGCGCTCCATCCTGATCTGCGTTCTTCTACAATCAGCCAGTAAAGCCAATGCACACACATTCTCCAAAATATTCACTCGTGATGAACCATCACGGTTATTCTCAAATTGAGTCTCATCGGACTCTATCTTTTTTGCCGCCACCGTCTCACTAATACTACAAGCTGCCTCGCAGCTGGGGTTGGTCGTTTGTGTTGTGTTTTTAGATGCCATATCAAAACAAAATTTAATTCGCCCTACGCGCTCTCCACCCTCCATGGAGCCCTCAAGTGGGGAGTCATAACTGCTGACCCAGAGTTACGCGCAAAGTATAGTCCTGAGAGAAGAGACAAGAAGAAGAAAAGGTAGAAGAAAGAAGAACAAAGAAAAGCGATGAGGCTACAGATCGCGACGGTGAAGAGCAAGCTCAGAGAGCACAGCGACCAACTGCCTCTAACTGGCGAGCCCGCCGCCTGTCTGCCTCCCCACCCCCAGAACTCGCCAGTGGCTGGCCTACCAGCCACCTCAGCCGATTGATCAAGGCTGGCTAGTTCCTTGACCTCCCGTTTAGACCGAATTTGAGGCCAAAGTCGCGTGTTGCCCGAGACGGAGATGCGCTAAGCGTCCTTCCCCGCCCGGGCTCAACTCCCAGGATCCTCGCTTCCGGGTTACGGGTCTCCACGCACGGCACAAACACGTGGGTGGCCTTGTCCAGTAATTTCGGTTCAGACCACAGAACCCCCTACGTCATGAGCGGTTAACCCGCCACTCCTCGGTCGCCAGAGCCTCGTCGGTGATAGCAGGGTGCACCACGTGCAGGTGAGGTTGGCTTGAGAAAACTTGATGGAAAGCGTCTCCCCTTACACCCCAGTGCCATTTACTCTAATTTAACTCTTACAATGACAACATTATTCTAACTTTTACACCCGTGCACTTTTTTAAATAAATGAAAAATGAAATTGAAAAAAAGGTAAAAATAGCCTACCGACAAAAAGGTCAACCACCACTAATCTTTTCAAAATTCCACGATTTTAATAATATAATGTCATTTGCCTTACTCCAATCTTATCTAACAACAAAAAGGTACGTTACCATCTTTATGAACCTACCAAACAAATACATATATTTTCGTTAGCAAAAAAAAAGTAATGTGATTTATACAGTGACGTGTTATAGGGCACAAGGGGTTGTATTAAGGAAAATAGCCTTATCACTGATCCGGTTCCCGGGAGCGGGAATAAAAAATAACAAAGTATCTGTTACACGGGGATAAGCCCGCAAACGGGCAGCATTCAATTCGCCGCCACTATCTCTACGAGCCACAAAAAGATCGCCTTAAGCCCCAAATCTTTGAGCCCCGAAAACGATGCCTATCCGCCCCAACTTCAGATTTATACACTGATTTTTCTCAGCTCACATTTACATGATATAAGCAAACTCGGTTTTTAAAAGCAAAACCCTCCGTAATTAGTTTCGTGCTCTTTACAATGAATTCCAATTAAAACTTCGACAGGTAAGAGACGGATACAAAGTTGGGCTACATGAAAGTTCTTTGAATTGCAAAATACTTAGCTTATGACTACGTGACGTTTCTATCAGCGGGGCGAGTCGGGATGTTGAAATTTGGACATAAAGTTGAGAGTACGGTTGTGTAGACGGGGATTTAGAATTTGTGGATCTCAAAAGTGAAGCGGGCGTTTCAGCTGGCCCGTGAGCGTATCGGGTGCTATGCCGCTGCACCAACCGCACGCAGAGACTGACGTGCCTCACGTTACCTTGTCTGAACTAAGGTATAATACGATGTGTTTGCCAGTCCGTTGATTCAAAATAAATTCCACGCAAGAGGATTAAATAACTCGCCGAAAGTTCCATATCCGTAACAATTGTTATCCAAAAATTACCAGTTAGTTTTCAATAATTATGGTTATATCAAGATAGGTGATATATGTGCAAAAAAACAGCACAGCTATTTGCATAAACGATGACAACAATAGCTTGTAACAAACAGTTCCTTCATTCAAAACTTTCGTATCCCGTTTCCTGCAAAGTCCATAGACAAAACGCGAACATAATACTTTGATAAAAAGAAATAAAAAGCAAGCATTTCTAAATCACAGCGATAGTCCGCGCTATCATAACCGAAGTCATCCTATTTGGGAAATACGCAATAAAGAAAGTTCGCCGCCAGGCAGGCTCCGACACCAGCCTATTTGGCGGAATAGCTTCGATATCCACACTAAATAGGGACCAGCCGATACGAGCGTGATCCCGCATTTCATTAGTATAGTTGTTTTGCCCAAATACTTATGTAATGACCGCCAATTACGCAATTTGTATGTAGCCACAATTGATGAGATCGCACGAATCGTTCTTGTGTATAGATAGAGTATAGGAGATACAGCAAAAAAGATATGATGAAAGTGTATGTTGTCTCTAAGAAATAGTATGGGGAATATCAATAGCACTTATATTGTTTTGTTTTTATAAGCAACTTTTTGTATCACGTCGGGGTCACCACATATAGTATATGTATGTGTGTGTACAGGTAGGTAAGTGTGAGGAGGCGGGAATGAAACGACTGTTCTCTATTGAGTCATGAGTGCAACTGTTTATTGCAATATAAACATGTGACAACCTGTGACCCCTACATATTTCTTTACGACATCTCCGTTTTAATCAGGCTCTAGTTACCTTGATTCATTCGTTCTCGAGCCGAAAATTCTCGAAATGTAATTTTCATGGTAATCCACACATTTTGCAATTCATTTACCTGGGTCTGAAATAACAATTTTCCTCTTTCGACTCGCTCGTACTTTACGCGTAAAATAAAAATATTACATTCGAGTGAGCACCGCCTAATAAATCCTTCAAATAACAAAATTCACAGATGCGAAGACACGAATAATAGAGGGACCGGTACAATAATATTAATACCTACGACGACAAAGCCCCTGTCGTTTCCTTCTTAATCTGATAATAATTGAACTCAATTTCGTTGTTATTATGACGACAAACGAGTGCTTCAGACATACTAGATAGTAAATTACAGTAGACTTATATTTTTTATCAATAATTTTATTTCATTTATAACAAAGTCCACAGGTTTTAATTATACAGCCATGTTACAGCCAATGACATTTATCGTTAGTCTTTTGTAAAGGTACATATCACTTACTTTTTTCGGTAGCTGTTTATTTGATATTTTCTAAGCTTTTTCACGCCGATTATAAAAAAAATAGGTAATATTTGTTCCAAATTGCATTTACAGCCAATAAGAATTTTAACGTAACGTCGACTTTGAAACGTTGGTTGGTACTTTATAAAGAGGAATACTATATTAAAGTTATTTAACTGCAAAACATATTTCTAAAAGGTAATTAAACGCTGCCTGTGAATAGATAACTCCGTAGTTTGATGAGAGACTATCAACCTCTACTAACTAGAAGTAAGTCTACTGTATGTTAGTACAATACGAGTAAGCGGAACCCCGTCCGTAGCGACTGACTATTGTGTAACATGTAACGTATACGCGCATCTCCAGATAGATGTGTATAGCTAATGGTTTATTTTGGGTCCTTTATGAACCTTTCCAACATGCTGGAGGTGAAATTAGTTTTCCAAGCTTGCAGTATTTTTTGTGGTATAGAAAGTCCCTCAATTTAGGCTTTAATAATGAAAAAACAATACTCAAATTGAGAACTTCTTCCTTTTTGAAGACGGTTAAAAACCCATTTACTTAATATACCGTTAGTACCTACAAAAACGCATTTATATGCAGCAAATGTCTCGCTCTCACATTGCTAGATGTGTTAGTTGCATGTATCGTTCAGCCGAATTGCTGCCGCATGCGAATGCGTAGGTGTATTAACGGGCGTAACGGCTTTAATGAAAAGTAAATAAATTAAAGTTAGAAGATAAAGTTAAATAAAGAAACAGTACACTTAAATTTATCTGTAATTTTTAGTTTATTTTTATTTTCTTTTGTATAATAAAGCTCTCCCTGCATTAACTTATTTTGCAGCGCCCGAGAGGGTTCATAATGATCGCACATTGCTAAAATTTATTGTAACACCATTTGTACATTATGAAGCAATAAAGTATTGAGTATTGGGTAAATATGTAAAACTCTATAGAAATAAACTAGAAGTAAAGGTTATAGGACATCCATTTCAGGAAAAGCCATTTGCATGGATTTTCAAAGTGATCTACTGCAAGCAGCCTGCAACGAACAATCCATCGTTGTCCGTCAATCTTGCTGCTGGCGTCGTTCACTGTACTATCAAGGCCTCCCTTCGGACTTTTCTGTGCCAATTGAAAATAGATATGGGCAAATCTCAACAACCATGAATTTTTGTCTAATTTTGGTGGTAATTTTAGTTTATAACTTTTCGGCTAAATTTGTTTAATCATAAGCAAGAGTGTTGTCTACAGTTACATGAAACGTCAGTGAAATTAAAATAATAATAATAATTTCTGAAATATTTGAAACACCAAAATTGGTCACCCACCAAAATTGTCACAGGCCCCCAAAATTAGATAATCTGACACCAAAATTTATCAACTGCACCAAAATTAGAAATCCATCAGATACGGTAATGCAACATTCTGTGATTTTGGTTTTGAATGTTAATAATAAGTATCTTAGTGAGTGGTACGCACGGTATCACATCGACCTACCTGATTTGTCATATTTTGTCGATAAATTTTTAACATTTCCATCCAAAACAAACACAGGAATCACCAAAATCATTTGCAACATTTCGACAGATTTGAGGAGAATGATGTGACACCGGTGCCGTGTGCCTACCACTGTACCGAGAACCTCGCTTTATACACACTAGTAGGTTTTAGCCAGTGAGTTGTTATTACTACTTAAATAGAAGCTATTTGTCAAGCAAAAATGACAAACGACGACGAAATTGTGACGAATTTCTTGAAATTGAATTGAATTTCGAATAGGAAACCTTTTGTATAAGTTGATGGCCAGTGGCGTCAATTCATGAGGCACGATATTTGTTCGTGGTGTCAGTTCCTTGAGCTAGTAATAGTTGTTCAATGATAATAATCCAAAACCTCACTGGGTACAGGAGCTGGAGTCTTCTCGAATGACCTAAATATTAAAATATCAACTACTCTTGACAAGTTAAATACAATTCAAGCAGAATGTATCGGCATCACCAGAGCAGCACAGGCGGTTGCAGCCAGAGACGTAAAAGACCAACACATTAAAATCGTCTCGGACAGCGCATCGGTGCTCCAGGCCCTACAAAACAATAGCATCAAATACGTCCTTATTTGGGAGTGCCATAAAGCACTCCAATCCATAGCAAGCACAAATGAGGTAACCTTGCAATGGATCAAGGGACACAAGGCAACGACGCTGCCGACGAACTAGCCAAAAGGGGCTCGGCGACAACAGTATATGGCCCGGAACCATTACTACCCATACCGCAGGCCCAAATAAGAACTTGGCTACGTGCAGAAACCGAAGCAGCATGGAGAAACGGTGAAGGTTGCAGGCAAACAAAGAACGCAATTCCGGAAGCTTCGAAAAGGCTTGCCCGCAACCTCATCCGGTTAGCAAGAGACAAACTGCACATGGTTATAGGCACTATAGCTGGCCACAGTCTCTTAAACAAACATCTATTCACAATAGGTGTCACAGACAGTCCCCTATGCAGAGGTTGCACGGGGGCAGAAGAAACACCACAGCATGTGATCATGGAGTGTATGGGTGTGATGGAACAACGGGCAAACTTTCTCAAATCCCCGGCAACATTCCCAGAGGTCTTCAGCAATCTAGGCAGTTTGCTAGCCTTCTGGGAGAGCCTGGGGTGGTTAGAATAAAAAAGGAGGGATATACGTACAATGGTCCAATCGTGAAGCTAAGTGCGGTAACACCCCAGCCAAACTAAATAACTAAGTTGTTCAATGGTTTAAGCTCTCTGTGCCTCAGACAATCACCAGATGAACAATCACCAGATGAAGTTGCGAGAAACCGCGCTTAGTAATAAAAAGCCATGATTAACCGCCGTTATTTTAGAAATCATCATCATCATCATTATCAGACAAAGGACGTCCACTGCTGAACATAGGCCTTCCACAAGGCTTTCTACAGCGACCAGCGGTCTGCATCCAGTGCGATCCTGCGATCTTTACAAGGTCGTCTGTCCATTGTCGGTGGTCGTCCTACGCTGCGCTTTTGGTCGAAGGGTCTCCAATCTAGAACTTTTCTGCCTCATCGGCCATCAGTTCTACGCGCTATGTACCCTACCCACTGCCACTTGAGCTAACTGATTCGTAGCGCTATATCCGTTTCTTTAGTTCTTCTACGTATTTCCTCGTTTCTGATTCGATCTCGTAAAGAAACACCGAGCATAGCCCTCTCCATCGCTCGTTGTGTGATTTTGAGCTTCTATATGAGGCCCATAGTTACCATAGTTAGAGACGTTTTGGATCCGTATGTCATCACAGGTAACACACACTGGTTAAAGACTTTCATCTTCAGACACTGAGGTAGTTGAGACGAGAAGACGCTCTTGCGCAGTTTCCCGAACGCTGCCCAGCCGAGTTGGATTCGTCGATTGACTTCTTTCTCAAAGTTGGACCTACCTAATAAGACCACTTGTCCAAGGTAGACGTACGCATCGACAACTTTAAGAGTTGTGTTCCCAACAGATACCGGAGTGGGTACAACACGGGAACACGACATAATTTTCGTCTTTTCCATGTTCATTTTAAGACCCACTTGTTGGTATACTCGTTTAAGATTCTCGAGCATAGTGCCAAGATCATCCAGCGTCATTGCCTCACGGACTATATCATCGACAAATCGGAGATGTACGATGTATTCGCCATTTACTTTGATGCCGAATCCTTCCTATTCCAGGAGTTTGAAAGCGTACCGACATGATGGCGTTGTTATACCGACACTTTAACACTTCTATATATCTATAGTCTATGTGACACCGCTGAAGAGATCGAAGCACCGCCCAAGTTTCAAACGAATCAAAGGCCTTCTCATAGTTCACTAACGCTAAACGTAGAGGCATATTTTATACTCCTCGGACTTCTGTATTATTTGCCTAAGCGTATGGATGTGGTCTATGGTACTGTAGCCTTTTCGAAATCTAGCTTGTTCGGGGGGAGGCTGGAAGTCATCAAACCTACGTGCGAGGCGATTCGTGATGACTCTTGAGAACAGCTTGTAGACATGGATCAGGAGTGAGATGGGTCTATAGTTCTTTAATAAGGTTATGTCTCCTTGTTTGAAGAACAACACCACCACACTCCTGTTCCATGCCTCAGGCATCATGCCCTCTAGCGGAATTAAAGAGTCTCTGAAGGTGTTCCACCCGCATTCAGAAGCTCTGATGTGATTCCATCCTGGCCAGGTGCCTCTTTCAGGGCCATCTTAATCTCGTAGAGGCTGATGTCTGGGATGTCTTTGGTGTAGTGACGGGTTAGGAGAGCTCTTGGGTCTCTGACAGGGCTATCAACGGGTTTGGCAACTGAGGTGTATAACTGCCAATAGAACTTCTCGATCTCGTCTAATTTTGGTGTTGGTTAAGCAATTTTGGTGTACCAAATTACCACCAAAACCACCAAAATTGCACCACCAAAATTGAAATTTTATATAAAAAAATACGTAAAATAAAAACTGTTTCGGATATTCTACCTAACTTTATATCACTTTAAAAGCACACCATGCGTTCATAAAACACTGCATTGCCACAACAAATTAATAACTAAAAAGTAATTTAAACAGGAACACTAAAATTGCAGATTTTTTGTCCGAAGGTAAAAAAATGGAATACTTTAATTTTTGGCGGAAAAACGCAACGAGATAGCGCACCTGTTTCTTCACTGCGCGTGAGTGCCCGGCTGACTGGAGTGAGAGTCGGGAACAATATTTTTTTTTGTTCGTTTATGCGGGTTAGGTTGTCTCTTTCATAAATGCCACCAAAATTGATAATTTTGCGCGGACAGACCATCTTGTCATGCTCTAGGGTTAGGTAACGCACCAAATATGAAAATATCACTAACAGCAGATGGGAAAATTAATCCGAATGTAAATAAAATAAATAAATTTGAAAAATTTCCTGTAATTTTCTTTAGACTGAGGGAAATATCCAGCAAAACGGATTGCGGACAAGCCACCAAACTTAAAATTGCGAGGTAATTTAATTTTTTTCAAGTAACTGAAATATTTTATACAATTTATATTTATGGCCTGGTATGGATACAGAAGTTTACTTTCAAGAAAAAAAATTACAAAAGTGTATCTTTTTAGTACATGACGATTCTCAGCCCGGACGCAAAAAAATTACGCTTGGGATATTCACCCATATGCAGATGCAGTATTTTAGTTTAAAAACTCCATCCGAGTATAATGAATAGTGTGCCTCACGGTCCATTGGCTGTGACAAGTTTGATCGCCATGCGTTCAATTTCACCAGTCTCTTTTGATGCATATTTCAACAATTTCGCCATAGCCAAACGCGACAGGTGTTTTTACCGTAATTAAAATCGAGTACAAGTACCTTTCAATATAAAATCGTGTTAAAAATGAATTTTACTTGATAAAAATCTGAATAAAGCTTCAGGAGAAATAACAAATTTGTTTTTAATTTCTCCCGGTTTTACAATATCTTTTTTTCGATTCATTAAAACTACCATTGGTACATGATACTTACACTCTGTTGCACCACAATACATAGATAGTACTTATTTAGGGGCAGTACGTGAAGACAAAATTGCTAGTTAATTTATGATTTCTCATCGTCATTCAAAAAGTCAGTATCTTGTTAGAGATTTTTTTGATATTTTTCACACCACCTTCTCTGCAATATTCCATAACATGACACGTTTGGTAGACTCGAAATGAGTCATTATATCCCTAGGGTCGTAAAATTGTTCAAATCCATTACTGCCCTGGGGATTGATTGTGATTAGAATTTAGACCACGAGCTCGAAGATGTGCATACTGTGCGCGAGCATACACCAGAAAAGTCATGATCCGAAAGTTTTTCAAGACAAGCAAAGATATTGAATATTGAAATTATTAAAACATAGAGTTCATTTATGAAATATACACAGCTAGCTTATTGAGGCACCTGGTCCATTAGCTAAGCCGCGACGGGCGCAGTAAGCGGATCACAGAATAGGTTTACGCGCGGATAAGACGCCGAAACGAACGCGGTCGCCAACTTAATGGAAAATACCACTTAACATTAATACGAGCGGACTCATAACATCGCACCGTTTTAAAAATAAAGCGCACCACTGCAGAAACTCCGGGTTTCCGCACTCTGTAAAATTTTATAGAACCGTAAATGAATAGATACCTTAAAAGTAATATTTAAAATTGGAATTCCGTTTTAAATTCGATTGGTATGTACAACTATGAATATGTAATGGATTTTTATTTTTTGCTGACCTACTAGTAGTTATAATATTTCAATATTCTATGTAATGTTTATTACTGATGGAGATGCTTGCATTTTCATACTATTTTTACAATATTTATTTCGCCTGTATCACATTATGAGCAATTCTAGAAAGAAATAACATAATACTCTGTTTATTATCGCGCCGATAGTAATAATTATAATATTTTCGCTATAATTACCAAATATTTCTTATCAAGTTGTATATTTTAAAAGTTTGCTAGCTACAATTTCTCTTAGCATTCGATAAGAAAGAATCAGGTAAAGTGGTCAAAAAACTGCACTGCTTACTTGGAGTAAATCTAAGTACATATTCATAACAACGATCTATAGAATGAAATCTAAATCGTCATTATGTCAGCGTTTAACATGCCTTTTTACCTAGAATAGAGTCGAAAACTGTTTTCCCATACATCCTGCTTAAAATAACAAAGCGGCAGATTGTCGAAGTGCGGTTGTAGGCTGGTGGTTTCAAAGAAACTCGGCTTAATGAAGACGCACGCAATAAACTTTGTAGGACGACAGGTGCGGCGCGGAACTCGACACGGGTTTCATTTTCAATTTCGGATGAGGGCGCGTGTGCGCTCCCTAGTTGTACACTTTTCCGTTTGACTTCAAAGTTGCATGCCTTTCTAATATTTTTTTCTTATGTTTCCAAAAACAAACGAGCTCCACACGGGCAGATATAAGCCTTGTTTATTTTGTCGTTTTCTAACTTTTTCATTCACTGAAAAAGTCCATCAATTCGTACACGTAAAATCTGGATGCTCTCTTGATCACGCTGAAACAGACATTAATCTCTTCATTTACGCCTGCTATTGGTAGGTAGGTATATACTGGTTTTAAACCATTCTTACAAACTGAGAAAGAAAGGAATATGGTCTTTTTAATGCATTAATTGTAGGTATATTATTACTTGATGGGTACATAACCCATCAACTCGTGAAATAAAAATCTTCAATTTTAATTTTTTTTATTCGAATTATAAAACAACAATATTTCAGCAAAAACTTTTCCAATTTATGAACTTATCTTAAGCCAACCTTGGAAATGGAGTAAAATTATTCCCTCTCGAACATGGATAGTTTAGATTCGCCATACCCGATCGTGCTGGCGCAGACAGGCCAATAAAAAAGCGTTTCGCACGTCGACAGCACGGGCTATAGGTACTCATGACGGGCTCACAGCTAGATTTATCCGTGTTTTTCATATTGAATATAGAGTTCGGTCACTGAAACAGCTTGATTAGACGGGCCCGCTGCGAGCTACCGTTGTTCCGCTACGTAGTCACAGTGTAAATAATACGCATGGTCGATCCCACTTTATTACTCACATTCAAATTTATTTTCAGTATCCGATTTTTATTGTTAACTTCAGTATTTTTGATGTATATGCAATATTATCTACTAGAAAAGTCATTATTTTGAGACCTAAAGAATATATTCTGTGCTAAAGGTATGAGGTTAATTGTATTTTCTAAACTCGTATACACAAAGTACGAATTGTAAACTCGCATAAATCAGTCTTAAATAAATAAGTACTTTCATAGTAGTTACCTTACGATTACCTGAAATACCTTCCCACTCATGAAATAATTTGATTAAACGTTAGTTAATTTATCGAAATAGAATTATCTAGTCCATGCAGATGTTTCGTTAATAAAACTAAGTGATTTGGGCATTGGATTTGCGGAGCGTTTTCAGGAGGCGTGGGTAATCTCCGTTCTCCCGAGGGTGTGTCGGGACTTCTGAACGGGATCGGGATCCAAAATTGATGCGAGATGTGGATTGTGGATATCTCGGAGTAGCGTGATTGCGTTCCCGACGGTCTTGGGCCATTTGCCGAGCACAAAACGATTGAGCGTTAGATGTATTAGATACAGCTGTGGATTGACGTTTTCAAATTGGCTAGGAGCCGGGCTGGCCTTTGCTATTAGTAAGAATGTATACCTAATACTTGTACGTATGATGAGCAATTGTTACTGTCTCATAATATAAACCTGCACATGGAAAAATACTTACGATCTAGCTTTCAATGCGTTATCAATTGACGAACGAATGAACGAGAAAGAAGATAGTCCAATTTAATTGTAGTCATACTGTAAGCGTATGCTGTGTCGCCGTGTCGTGGGTGCATCACGAAAATTGTGTTCGTCGCATACATGCGTATTAAATCCCCCACTTTCCTCCCCCCTCCCCGAACACAATCTGCGCCCGCCAGCACGCGCCGCGAGCGAAGATGCAACATTCGTACCGCATAAATGGCATTTGCATTCATTCATTGCGCTGATATGTTATTATCCCACGCGATATTGCCAGTTGCCTTGGCTGTGCTGCAGTAACACATTTATTATGGGCTAGCATTGCGAGTATGTTGCGTTCCCACGAAAAATGTACAGTTTTATTCTATTTCCACGAGGGTAGGACATCAAAAAGTTGATATTTTTTTCTCAATATCAACTTTTACTACTTCCATATAACTTTCAGACGGATACTCAGACTCTGATTTTTGAAACGTCATTCAGTTACAAGCAGATTATCGTAGCGTCATGGTGACTACGACCTTTCTCCATAAACCGCCGTAGCATTCTCTGCTACGCCGTAGCAACAAGTTTCCATATAAACTTGACTTTAAAAGTACTACGATATCATCTTACTAACTAGTATCACGGCACATATATATAAATGCTATTAATATTACAACATGTACGTTAACCTTTGAAACGCATACTGTCTAAGCCGAGCATTGTCGTCTGCAGTCTAATTCCTTAACTGAAATCATGACTCTAAACCTGTTGAATTAATTCCCTCAAAGGATTAGGAGCTCTATTTTTGAATAACTCGCGTCAAAATGACTTGTGATTTTAAAACAATCTATTAAAATTCAACTAAAATTACGCTAAATGTAGACGAGATGAGTTACAAAAAAGAGCTTTCTTTTATTAAAAACACTGCAACTGCTGTGTGGATTTCAACAGATTTTTATGTTGAAATAACACATTAATCAAAGAGACAGCATATTGATGCGGATTATTCAAAAATAGGACCCCGAACCTGAATACTGACACGTGAGCTTTATCTGGAACTGACTGCACATAAACTAATTTATCTTGTGAATTCTATGGGGATATGTATTGCGACAAGTTTTCATTGCTAGAAACTAGCTAGAGACGTAGCAATACTTGGCTGGATGTCAATGTTTTATTAATTTTTAAATGTGTACAAAAATACAAAATAAATATCTTGATCATTTGGAGTCACTAAAACTACCACATATATAATAAAAAACTAGTAGTTGACTACTAGTAGCGTCACTAGTAGTCAATTGTCAAAAAAAAACAATTGTCAACTGCTTATTTATAGAGAGTTCCACTCTATAAATAAGCAAAAGAAAATAATTTTTACAAGTTTCTACTTTCTAATAGACTACAAATTCTGCTTTCGCTAAATTCCGCTTTTATTTTGGGCTTTTTAAACTGTTGTTTTCGTCTACACCAGCGCAAAGAGAAATCCAACTGTGAATGGTTTGATCACATTCAATACAAGCCTGCTGATTGCAAAATCTGATTATAATTACTCACACGACGTGGATAGTACTTATTAAAGTTATCTCACGTAGCGCATGACGAATGTCTGTGTTGCTCTGTGTAATAAATTGTGAACAACTGTGGTGTGTGTAAATATGTTCTGAATATGTTTTGCATACAATAAATTGAAATAAGTGATATTTTATTATTAACCCGAAATACACATTACGTAATGCAATATATACCAACTAAGTGAATAAATGAAATACTGTTGATTTAATTAATAGTGTCAATTAAAATATTACATGAAAAATTAAATTAAAAATTTAAAAAAGAAAGAAAGAAAAGCTTTTATTGATTAAGGACATCACAAACACACACATACACAAACAGACAAACGCTCACAAAAGTCTACAAAAAAAGAAAACGAAAGGCATAAACACAAATATTACAAACTATACATAAAAATGCAACAGATAGTTATACTACTCAAATGCCAGCCAAGCAGTGCGTATGTGTGTCGGTGACGTCCGAACCAATAGGACCTCACTCAGCATAAGCCAGGTCCTCTTGAGGACCTGACGCTGGTTTTCAGTGGACCCTGCCGAGTGAGGTACACGGACGCCAGAAATTTACGCCAACACAACGTTACTAAATATATACTTACGATACATAAAAACTTTATAATAAACTATAAATATATAACTTGAATACATACATTAGTGTGAATATATACGAGTGTGTGATTTTATTGCACCAATACCTAGAACGACTTCGTTTAAGCGTGTGAGTCATTCATAATAGCCATGCCATACCAAGCGCGTACTGCGCATGGCGAACCTACCGCGCCGCTATTAAACGTAATAACAACAAATATACAATTACATGACTAATGGTTGACTGGTAGAGAATGCTTTTAGCATTAAGTCCGCCAAATGTAACTTTGGTTTGTGCATGAAGTGTAATAAATAAATAAATAAATTAACCAAAAATCTACGTTTAAAATAAAAACAGATGAAACAACAATACTTCACCGCGGTTCAGCGCCCTTTTATTCAGCACATGACTATTTACAGTCCATCGAAGTGCAGTGCAGCGTAAAAATAAATTTAACAATGTCGGGTATTTACACTCGGGCGCAAATCGGGCGGATTGAAGCCCAACTTTCAGACGGAGCTGACTGCGCGCCCATTAGTGTTGTGCTAATTAACGCTGAACTGCCCAAATCCGCCCGCCTAGCGCCCGGACGATTGTTAGCGGATTTACTTTTTTTGTCGATGCCACTCTTTGATTAACTACACTTCGGATATATGAAGTCAAAGTTAACTATAGCACTAGGACAATACACAAGTTTTTTATATTAGTGAATATCATGCAATGACGCACAAAAAATGCTGAAGATTACTTAAGTTTCATAAATAATGGTCCCTTGAGTATGTTCTTACTATATCCTAGGGCACATGATCAAAGACACCACTCGACATTTTGAATACACACAAATACGCGACATTCATAATCGCACACTGCTTTATTGCGTGTTCCAATGTCCACCGTTGTGAACCTATAAAATAAACTTACACAGTTATGTAAAAAGTAAATAACCAACATTTTAAATAGGATTGGTTGCATTAGAATTGCTTTTTACTAATTGCTTGTTACGTTGACAACGATTTAAAGTATTTTTACTATTTGTACTTTTGCCTTAAATTTTTATTCCTTTATCTGTTTTTTTATCACATTTTTAACAATCTAATTTAGTTAATGCAACTCACCATAATTTATTCATTAAAGCAGCTGGGGCTTATTGCAAAAATAAATAGATTCCCGCCTATCTATTTAAGCACATACTAAAGATGAGGTGGACATTTGAACAACAAATCGAGAGGCCCGGACTCCGGCAGGAAAAGACAATAAGTGTTCTACTGAAATAAGGGTAGTTTTATTTATATGGGGCATCTTAAGGAAAACATGCCTCAATATCAACCAAGATTAACAATGTAGGTAAATGATAGAATGAAATGTTTTTTTATTTATTTACATAACAGGTTGTTGTAACACATAGGGATATCAAGAGTGCACAACATTCGTACTCAAAACATTTATTAAGGAACTTTTAAGTATTTCTAGTTAATAACCCGAAGCAATAGTACTTTATAATAACGACTTCCGTAAGAAAATTAATAAACAATAAAAAGAAAACAGATGAAAAGAGAATCTTTATTACAATAATTTCCAGCATCTACAGATTTTCTGCGGTTTAAGTTTTCCAATTACGAGGGAGAACAATTTAAACCGGGGATCTTATATCTTAGTGGCAATAGGATCCCGATCCTCTTTACTTTGAAATTCTGACTTCATTATGGCATCTCTGTATAATTCATTCAAATTATTCGAGTTGCAAACATAAAAATAACAAACAATTTGAATATGTTTTTTATTTACTAAATAAACTTTTTCAGATATTTCTTAGAATTTTATAACTTCTAAAAAAAATGACTAGTTATATTTTTATTAGCATTCAAAGTTTTTAGAAATAACAAAGTGCCCCGCTGACAGAGACATTTCCTAAGCTCCAAGTAAGTACTGGGATCCCGACGTTGTAAATTCCACTGCAAGAGTTACCCGGTGATTGCTGTCTCCGCTGCAGATGCTAACTGCTTATTACGCTTACAGTTGCGACAATTCTATTTATTTGCGTGGCAAAATTGCTTCAAACTTTTCAGGGGAACGATAAATCTGGCGTTGCTAGCAAATTGCCTGGAAACAATCTAAGAAGGGGCAGACTAAAAGAACGATTGCTTAGATATTCCGCAGCGATGACTCTACGCAAACTAATCCCCGGCGGTGATAAAATGATCGATAGCGACGGATTTAGGGTCTGACACTTAATATTAGCCGCTTAACTAATACGTATACGTTGCCCAGGCCAGTTTATCGCTTGATCAAATAATGGAAGTAGGGAACTAACGTTAACGTTTTACTAACGATAAAACTGTCCGCTACTCCACTTACAAAATTAATGACCCTCGGCTACCTTAACCTACCTTATTTGAGGTTTATGACAAAACAAAGAGGTTACATACGTAACTATTTCAGAACTACCTATCAAAAACTTATTCAATTTCTCCAGCTGACCTTCAAGAAAAGTTGAAAGAGTATTCGAGAAAATAAATCAGCAACGTGACCAACCAAGGAATTCCCAAAACTTTAATCCGTGTTTGTGTGCGGTGCTAAAGAGACATCGCCCCGGGTGACCGATAGCCGGCGATTTAGATCCGGTGCCTGTAGTGGCTCGATTTCCTTTCACATCGACGCCAATAAATTCCCCGCTCCCTTATTTACGTTACATCGACATTGTAGATTCCTGTTTTTCTTAAACCCGCCGCTTTGTTGAGTAGCAGTAACGTAAGCGAGGTTAAGGAAAATACGGCAACAGCTTTGATAAGCTTTTTTGGGCAGAAAGAGGAAGAATTTTAACTTTTATCCGGGTCGGTTTTAGTATGTACTTCTCTTTTATTGACCTACATTATAGATTTTTAAACAAGGTTTGTTACATCAATTACGCAAAGGCTTGCTTACCATCGACGAATAGACACTAACCAATTAATAATAATTCTAATATGGAACATTATTTTAATTAAGTATTAGGGACGTAACGCTAACCAAAACTTATTAAGAGATTGTGATGTGTGACCAGAGACATATGACCGTAAGAACCTATGAACCTCTACCTCTGTACTAGCCCCCTTCGAATTTTTCTTACTCGACTCATGCATATTCATTTATGAGGTTAACAAACGAGGACTCTCAATTTATTTTGGCAGATTACACAAAGATAGTCATGAGGACGGAATCTTTTATGCAACCCTTTGGAGATGTCACATGCTTTTTGACTTTTATATTTAAGGCTCATCTAAATGCATGGCAGAAAACCGCCAACCACAACCAACAAGCCCAAATTACCTACTTTCTAGGAAAAGGTTGTCTGTTTTGAACTAACTATAGGAGCTTCACAGTTCTTATTAGACTCTGACGGAAGTTTATTATCTATTCCGGACAGAAACATAACATATGTATATGAACCCCCTCATACGAGTATTTTTAAAAATTTTGCATCAATTCAGCACACTTAAAATAAGATAAGCAACTTCGCTTCCCTTAAAGTTAGTAACTTTATCCGAGTTATTATCGCTGCAGAGTTGAATTATATGGGTGTTAGGTGAGGTATAGTTAAAGTTCACTTTGAGGATCGCAAGGATCCAATTTTCTCGGGCGTTCAGCAGACCGGCCGCCCGCAGCACCCAATCAGCCGCAAAGGAAATTAAACTGTTGAATTATTAAGGGACCCTTGAAAATAATAAGCTCCTCTTTAGGTACAGATCTCTGTCCGTGTTTAATATTAAAGAGCATTATGTGCCGCTTTCTTAAACTATCGGGCGATCAAAAGCTTTTTCGTCCATTTACCTTTGTGCATTATTTAGCGGTAATTGATTGTTTTCTGGAGCAAAGGTAACATGTAAACGGATCTATAAATAAAGATTGGTTTGTTAATTTATATTTTTTAATCCTAGAGTTTATTTTGTACCTTTAACCCTTCGGACTATTTATCACGGGCTTGTTACAAAAGTTTGGTAAGTGGAAAGAGTCTTCACGGCCCCTGTGTCGTCCCAGCCTAAGATTGATGGGTTTCCTCAGTCATTGGTGCTCCACCCGTCCTCGGCGGGCCCAGCCTTTGTTTGCAGTATTGTTAAAGTTTTACAATACTCATTAAGCACCTCCCGTACACACTCCCTTACTGTATTTAATTAAACAAACGATTCCGGACGTAGTCCCTAAAAAATAGTCAGTAAATGCAGGTGAAATTAAAGACTAGGAGTTAGGACCCTTTCTTTTATTAGGCTCGCAATTTGCGTTATGCAAAAATAAATGAACGAAGATCGGCATTTATTAGTTGTATTCATTTATAAAACTTGAATCAAAGCTGCCTAATTTACTTATTGCATTAAGCTTTAACGCGATGTTGTAACCAAAAATGTTTAATGTGAAAGTAATTTGATTGCGTAACAAATATTCTTCTCATAGTTATTTTAACGTAGCCTCACGTGCAGATACACTTATTTATGTCTGCTTTGTTTCATACAGTGTATAAAACTTCTAGTCGAGTAGGTGTCGAACGTCTATTCCCTTTCTATCAGGCGTGGTGTTCAATTTCATAGATATTTACCGCCAGTATGAATAATTCAAACGTAGAGTGCGCCGCGAAAGTCTCAAAGGAAAGATGACGGTGCTTCGCGGTGCAACTCAACATAGTTGAAACATAGCGTCTGTGGGGGAGATTATTGTTTCAATGTCCCACCATATACACAACTCAACAAGTCTTTATATTCAGCAAACTCCCAAGAAATCACCGAAAACAGTAACCATAATTAGTATTTCTGTGTAGTTTAAGTAAGACGGTGCAAGTCTAAGTAAGTTGAACCATGTTAAGAAGGGAACACGACAAAAGTTGTCAAAATCGCGTAAAAAAGATCCGTACCCCTATCACGAATAATTGCGTTTAAGTATTCGTATAGCAACGTTATCATTTGTATGAGAATTTGAAAGCGCCTCTATCGGACGTAATACAAACTAAAAATTCGACACTCGAAAAACATAATATATTTCAATAATTTTAATTAAATACATCGTTTAACTTGTTTTCGGACGTGCCACATTTACGTTAGTATGTCGTCATCTGCGGTAATGCTTTCGAGCTTACTACACGACACAGGAGTGCTTCGTGCTGCCGACTGACGTAAACTCGCTACGATTACGTGACAAATACGTCAAATGTTCGTGATTAGGGTACAGTTTATACCTTCTTGCGTCCGCCCCCCGAAACATAAAATGATTCAAACATGATATAAAAGTGTGTGTTCGTGGCGTAACCTACGAGCCAACCCTAATAACACTAGAGGCTGCAACTAACGGTAATAGGGATAATAACACTTACCCAAAGCTCTGTCGGATGAGCACCGCTACGTCCGCTACCGACGCTAACTGCTGATAGCGCAAAAAGTGAACGATTGATCTGTATGCAAAATAGCCTGAAGTTTGCGAAAACAAACTGTAAACATACAATAATAGAGATAGGATGTTCATTTTAACAAAAAGTTAGAATAAAGTGAGTACGTGTTCATTTACCTAAATGTTATGATTTGTTAATTTAACGGGCTAAAATTAGCACGGTAAAATAAGCTATCGTATTTTGTAGACTGATAATTGTAATGTACCTATAATCTTTCTAGGATTCGCCTTGCTACGGCTGCTACAGCGGATGCTACGACGTAGCAGTATAAGAGCCTGTTTCACCATCAACAAATAAGTACTTACTAACGAATAATAGAAATATAGAACGTACAGATAACGCCAACCAGAACTTTAAGACATTGTGAAACAAGTCGTAAGTAAAACAAATAACAACTTCACATTTATAGCTCAACAGTGCCGTCGAGACATTCTTTATTCAAAACCCCAAAATAATATCCAAATAAAAAACCTCATGCATATCTGCCGTAATAATGATATATTTGTTAAATTACCTCCATCAACAAAAGTCACGCCATGTCTTCCCATTCCGCTATAAATCTGCGGAAAATTCGTGAATAATCGAGTAGACATTTTACTGCTCTAGAAAGTCCGTAATTTTTTGGTACTGTCTTTTATATTTAACCAACATTCACCTTATAGGCAGGCAGTGTAACTAATACTTATTAGTATCAGCATATACACATACACATAAAATATGATTTTAGTACCACTTCAAATAACTTATTTCATTAGGTAAGAACACATGACAATATGTCATGTTTGTTTAGAGCCGCATTTCAATCAGAGCGAAAGGGCAGGAATGTTTTAACTTTCATTATTACTCCGGCACGACCATTAGCGAGCTACCCCAAGGGAATGCCATTACTTTTACAAAAACTACTTACTCCAACTTTCCACGTAGTACTTAGGTGTGTGACCTTTTATAAGACTAGAACATGAAGTACCTCCTCGTAAGTTAACAAAATACAGATTTGTTACGCCATGCAGTTTTGTAACTATTAAAAACTAATGGTCTGTTTAACTCATAAAATTAATATTCCTTAGGATAATATTTCTATGTTTTTACTAGCATTATCTGTCAAATACTTTAAACAAACGACGATCCATATTTAAATTATTTTTTGGATAGTGCTTATTCGTCGATAGTGAAAGCCTTTAGTTGTGTTAAGATGATGATTTAGATAGGTTTGTTAATTATGCTGTTAGTTTACTATAATGATAACACTTTTAGTTTCATTACATATCAGTACGAGGATTTACGTGCGTTGTAAAAACAGAAATATAGCAAAAATATTTGAATATTGGTTAAAACTCATGTTTCGAGTTAAGGGCTTACGTGTGTTTTATTTTTTTATGTATAGCACTGTTATTTCTTATTTCAAATTGTTCACTGTTGTTTCTTATTTAACTGCCTCGGTGGCGCAGCGGTGAGAGGGTCGCATTTTAAAGCGACGGCTGCGCCGAAGGTCCCAGGTTCAATTCCCGGGTCGGGCCAAAAATATGTACCGGAGTTTTTCTGTTCAGAAATTCTCAGGGTAGCCCGGAGTTTGGAAGTTGGCGGTGTTTCACCCCCGTGCCTCGGAAAGCACGTTAAGCCGTTGGTCCTGCGCCTAATCTCTCTCTCGGTCGTGTCAGATTGCTGCCCCATCGGGCTATGAGAGTGAAAGGAATAGAGAGTGCACCTGTGTTTGCGCACACACTTGTGCACTATAATATGTCCCGCGCAGTCGGTTGGTCGTTGTGACTGGCCACCGTAGTCGAAATCGGCTAGGGGACTACTATTATTTCAAATAAAATTCCTGCTTGTATCACGCGTTCTTCGAAAAGCCGTTCGGAAGCTGCGATATACGCTCGAACGCGCTCTCGTCACTCAGCCGGTTCAATTATAATATCCCTTTCGCTAAACAACGCCATTACAATATTTTGAAACTTCCGAAACAAACGCTTACTCACATTTAGCAGTACCTACTGCCAAAAAAACGAATACGCTTGGTAAGTCCGTCAAAGGGGTATGGAACAAATTAATGGCACACATTATGTCCGCCATTATGTTTTTAGGTTTCCGTAGCCGAATGGCTAAAAACGGAACCCTTATAGTTTCGTCAAGTCTGTCTGTCTGTCTGTCCGTCCGTATGTCACAGCCACTTTATTCTAAAACTATTAGCATTACACAGTTGAATCTTGGTAGGTAGATGTATCCTGTTAACCGCTTTAAGATTCTTATAGAAAAAATAATGAGCACTAAATTTGAGGGATTTGTTGGTTTTAGTTTCATGTATGGGACAGGTTTGTTGTTGAGGAGGTTTCTTAAACCATTTTCTCTAAAAGTGCTTCCCAAGTCGTAAAATGGGCGTCCCCCCATCTAACTTTTGAACTAAAGAAGTGAAAATTTTGAAAAAAAAATATGATGTAGATCTCAACTAAAACTTTCAACGAAAATTAGTTTGAGCGAAATCGAACTAGTAGTTTTTGAGATATAGCACATTTTTATCAACCGCAAATATAACTTTGTCTTTCATACAAAAAACAAAGTTATATTTGCGGTCAACAAAATATTGTGGTATTTTGGCTAAGTGGAAGAAAGAATCCCTAATTCAGTTAAAGTTGGCACGGAACCCTCAGTGTGCGAGTCCGACTCGCACTTGGCCGGTTTTTTTAAATAGTGGTCTCGTCTGATCTACAAAAATCGATAGGCAAATAAATAGAACTATTAGACCGAGAATATAAAATAGTCCTTAAAGCTGTGTCTACACGGCCGCTTAGACAGCTTAATCTTCAATGTCCGCTGTACTAGCGGCATGCGAATATTTAGGTTTTACTATAAAATGATAATTTCGGTTTTGTATGAATTTGGTTTTAAAAATCAAAAAGCGGCGAAAAAATTAATTTTTAACTATGGACGCTTGATTACGAAAATGTAATCAAGCGTCCATAGTCAAACTTCGAAACCCCTTTTTTGCAAACAGTGTAAATATAAATAATATATCCTTTGTTGTAATGTACCAGCTTAAAATGTAATGTGACTATGAGCAATAAATGATTTGATTTGATTTAAATATAGACTTGTGTATTACGATCACTTATAAGTTACATAATAACTGCCTCGCATTTGTCAAAATCAAAACCAAAATAACATTTATTGCTTTTGTCAGTGCACTTTTGTGTACTCACATTAAAACATGAATAAATATGAGTGTGAGTACTTGAACTCGTATTTGTATAATTTATTAGACCATTATTATTCACCTACTATTCAAAATAAAATAACAATTTACTTAATGCATTTTTTTATTTACAGCTTGACTGGCTGAACGCTGTTCTATAAGGTCAAATCGTTTTAAGTGATAATATTTGAACAGTGTCTTTGTATACATCATAGAAACAGAACACTGTCATTTTTTTTTGGAAAATCAAGATTTCATTTTTATTATTTTCTTTAGCAAGGACAATATCATTTTTTCAAAACAGCACCCTGACAATTTAAAAAGTTATCTACTTCATCGGCTTCGCCTCTCTCAATTCAATGCCCTAACCTTCTTTTTCTTTAAGCTTAACCATAATTAATAAAAAAATAAAATCTGAAAAAAAATATTACCTTAGTCTCCAATTTTCTCAAAAACTAGCGGATAAAACCTCATAGTGTTTTCTACAAAAAATGGTTAATTTATTGTGCTGAAACAGCCCTTTAAATATTATCACTTAAAACGAGGTGACCTTATATATTATTAAAGTAACTGATATCCAATTCATATAAATTCTAGAGATGATACTTTATTTAAAAACGTTCTGCGACATTCAATTGACCTTTCTTACCGTTAAGAGAAATTTCATCAAAACAACGCTCGGGCAGAGGAAGATATATACTATTTTAATAAATAAATCGAAATCCGGAGGCCATTCTGCACTAGAAAATAGCTGAAGCTGGTGGCTGCCAAATATTGAAAATAAATGTACTCCCATAAATGTACGTATTTAATAATTTGTGTGTTACATATTTTCATGTCTGTTTGTGACAATTGAATAAATATCTCGCTCCGAATTTATTCCTGAATATAGTTTTTGTTATTCCATAACTCTAAACAATAACATTTCACCTAATTTAGTTTGTTTTTCTACGTTTTTTTTTTCATTTTGTTGTTATTACACGCCTAGCTGTCTAGCCATTAAGTTTATACTGTAAATTAAGTATGATTCAAAATTATTTAGATCGGCGAAATCGTACTACGACCTTAAAACCTCGTCACTACTACACCAATTTTTTCCAATTTCGTTTCTGGAATCAACATGATGATAATAATTCAAGTTGGAAAATACAAGTACCTACGTGTAAAATTTTACGAGTCCGAAAGAACCGTGCTTTTACAGCGAAAATGCATTACTTTGCCCATCTTATAACCCTAAAATGTAAATTGAATCTATTGCTTATGGGAAAATATTTGCGTGGTGAAGTCTGAAATAAGCTCAGCGGGAACTACGGAATTGGCTTGGATACGTCGATATTATTTAATGTACCGCACCCCCGGGCTTGTTTGTCGACTGGAAAATATTTATTACACTTTACGTCTATTACAATATTTTCGCCCATGTTTTACATAATGGGACGATTGAAATATTTATATTGCGACGCGGCTTTGTTTCAGTGAACCATCCAATTCCACCATAATCCGAGAAAATAATAACGTTACAAATTTTAATTGAAAATTAATTTAATTAATTAATAAAGACCACTAGTAGTCGTTTCAGAAATACCTTCAATATTCCTACATATTCATTTTAAAATAGTTAAACAATAAAGTTTGTTATTTTTTTTAAAACACTTGTATGTAGGAATCTCATATTAGGTACGTGTATGTAAGTCACTATTCGATAACGTCCTCTTGAAAAAAATGCACACTACAGTAGCTTTTATATAATTTAGACTCTCTTAATTACTACACAGTATTACAAACGTAATAACTTTGTACTTAGCTACTAACCCGATCCCGTAAAGAGTTCACGCTATGGAGAAGTCGACATATAATTTGAAAATTATATTTTGTTTGTGATATAGAGTTGTCGTGTCTGGCGGATTTGCATAAAAGGCGCAGGAACGAATAATATCGTTGATATTATTGGGGAACTTGGAGCAGTCTTTTGAGCTACCTACGTACTTACCAGAGCTAATAACCTCACCAAGACGCTCGATATTTGCTGATCGCTAGGGCTGACAAACACACGAAAAGTAGCCAAATTAAAATAAGAACTCGCTAGCATAGTTCATAAGACTTTTGTGTATTACAAACAAATTATGGCTGCAAACTCTGAAATAACTTTTTAATATTTTTATAATATTCTGTAAAGTCGCTTTACAAATTGGAATGATTTGATCCTAAGAGCAATAAAACTTCAACGTAATCGGATGAACACGTCCCTATTAAATAAATTATGTAAGTTTAACCAATTCACCTGACACTGGCTCGGAACGGACAGCACCATTTCATAAAAATGAATTACTAACGTGGTTATAGGTATATTTATCTACACGGAAAAATATATTTTAAGTATTTCATCCAAAAAACAATAGATGGGAGATACCTATTTACAGAAACGAATTTTGTATAACGGTGCATTATTTGCATTCTATGTTCTGCTACAAAGTTCAGTTTTATTATTAGGACAACCTTGAATTCCTGCCGTGACTGAATGTTTGTCGAGACTGCTGCTATTCGCCTAATACAAATATTTTGCATCAAACAGATACGTCTGATCAACGTACTACGTACACACGTACGAGGTACGTACCTAGTAAAGGACGGTTTCCAATATGGCCCAGAAAAACACCTTTCATAAAGGATGCAATATGTGAAAGCGGTAACGTACGATCGGCAAAGTCATGCATCGAATAGTACCAAACAACGTTAGCTAAATATCTCTGGGGAAATAACGAAACAATGATAGGAAGCAATCCAGTGCGGAGAAAAATTTTCAATCTCCTCTCTGTCGATCTGTTGACTGATGTTTTTTTACCTTTCCACTTCGGAGTATTGTGTAAACAATCATCTTATTACGCTCGTATCCTGTTAATTAAGATCGGATGTAAGTAACATGTTATTGGTAATTTATATTGGCGATAATTCCAGTGTTGTACGTAACATCAGTCTTTATTTCGCCGTTGATTAAACATAACTAATTGATGCCTTAATACTTGTATAAAATTTGAATTTTCCATGTAAAAGTAAAAAGTACTTATGCTACGGAAAATAACATTTTCAACCATGATATCCAAATTACTTTTTATCGTGTACTGTAAGTACCTACTATGTATCTAATTCTATATTCGTTTATGTAAGAAATTTTCTTTGTTTACATAAGAAAGTTGTGTAAAAATGTATAACAGTAATAAATTTATTAAAACCTGATCCCCGCGTATCGGGGCTCGGTGGCTGCAGGCTTCGTGTTATGACCAACATGATTACTTTATGCCTCATAATGTTAGGTGCTAGTTTAATATCGCGTGATAGCCTGAAGGAAAATCTCCATTAACTTCTACGAGCCGTAGGTAGTGGGTTTGATCTCTGTCTAAGCCACTTTTTTCTTAGAATATGCAACTTAAAAGTGGTCATGAATATTTACCGTAAAACTGACAATAAAGTCGATGTACCTCTATATATTTAATTACGCTCCAAGCCACAGTCATGACATGATATAACTACGATGTAGTAATATCGCATACTATATAGTCTCAGTAACGGCTTCCTTATGTGCAGAATAGTCTCCATGTCACGTAAAATGTACCCCATTTCCAATAAAGCCTTTGAGTCACTAGCGTTACATAGCTCGCTGCGTTGAATTCTGAGTCTGGCTATCTTTGTGAAGCTCGTATAATACGTCAACGCATTCCGCACCTGTGTTAGCACAAAGAAGCCTATATGTTTAGTATTCGTAACTCTGTCTAATTTTGCTACCTCACTTTGTTTTGCGTAACACTGCCGAGTAATTCCACTGAATATAAATGAACTTCCCCTTGTTCTATGAATAACATTTACTAGAGCGCAATTTGCATTTATTAAGAACAATTTGTTATGTATTAAACGCATCTCTCAGTCTTCGTCAGACTTTATCGCGAATGAATTGTTCATCATGCCTATGCATGTAGCAGTTAATATTTTTTATATCGATATAGTTTGAATAAAAGAAATAAAAAATGATTTGTAATTGTCTATGCCGCACAAACATTCGTTCTCCCAGCCGGCTCGGGGCAAAAGGAATATTACCACCTCAACGAGAGTCGTCAAGAGGGCAAAAATTACCTGTCTGAGTGATGTCCTTCCTTTATTAACAGCTGAAAATATTGCTGAGCAGAAAGAACACCGACCGACGAGATTACCAGAACGTTTTTCAAGGGAAAATAAATACATTCCTCTTCGCCCTGCAGTGATGAACGATGTTCTTAATACCATTGTCAAACTATCTTTGAGTTTCAGTGCTATTCAGCTTAGCTCGATCATAAATTATTCTGAAACATTTTCATCAGTTTACGCTTTGACGAGCGGGATTGTGTTTGATTTTTTTTTTTAATAATACCAAGTTTAGGTTCTACACAATGTTATAATGGCTAGATGGAACACCATACTTTGTATATTATATAGAAACAACACTTGACGACCAATAGGACAACTGCCGACAAACTGCTGTTCAGTTTGGCAGATGTGAATAAAGTGTATAAGTTCTATATATTTTGAAAAACAATATTTTTTTTTACAAAAATAAGGAGTGGAGTATTAATAGTTAATATTTCAAAAACAGGTGGACAAAGCAGAGGGGAAACAAACAATAGTACAGCCTAAAAATTTTAAAAAGATGTCTGTATTTCTGGAATCACCTGCATACAAATCATAACTCTTCGTAACCAAGCAACGAACTTGAGTCGTCCGTCAGACTAAAGGTGTTCGAAGCATTTTTTACAAACATTATTTATAACGGAGGCACTCAAATTCCTTAAAGGAAAAAGGAAGTTAAAATGTTACTTTGCTTGAGGATAAATTATTTTGTGTTTTTAAAGCTCCGCCTTTTCAGAGTTACGGCGCGACATCTCGTTTAAATGAAAGTAGGTAAATGTGAGTGTATTTATTTTACTTTTTGAATACGATTAACCTAACGATTCTATCACGACTAGTCTATTAGACTTGGTGTAAAACTTTATATACTTAACGTGATACTTACTGGAATTTTACACTTTTAGCGATATTTGCCAGCTTCGTACGAATAACGTTATTATTTTATTTATTCATTGGTTAGTAGGTACTATTTTGTTTATAGAGAAAAAGGCCCTTAAAGTCGTTCCAAGGCGCTATCATCTAACATCGTTTGTTATCTAGTTGTAAATATCTAGCTCAAACTATAAATAATTACGCTTGCAAACATTTATAAGTAAATTTTCAACTTCAATGCTAAGCAACCGTAAACTCTTTTCTTGAGTTCTAACAATAACAAGCTGAAAAGTTTATGTTAAGTAACTGTTCTGAAGACCTACTGTTGTTTCGTACTTAGTGCCCATTCACAATCGTTTTCACGACTTACAAACAAATGTTATCGTGAAACTGTGTGCCCTATTTGTAAATCACTCGCGTCATTATATCAGTTGAAATCCACATAGCAGTGTTTTAAAATCATGATTTATAACTCAATTTTGTAAATACTCCCTTTTTATATAAGATTTTTAACTTTTGCAATTCATTACAATGAGAATAAGACATGACGGCACGAAATACAAATATGAGTAAATACTACTCACTGCTTGCGTTTATTAAGAGTGATTTTCGTTGATATATTATTTTCGAAGGAAAATCACTCGAAATATTAACGCAAGTGATTCTAAAATAAGGTTCTAGGACCATGAATTATTCACGTGGGAAGGTTGCCGACTACGACCAACTGTAACAACCGACAGACAACTCCCAACAAAAACTTTTCGGTTTTATGTTTGAAACAATAATTTGATGTGTAAACAACATTCAAGGGCTTTGAGTTGTGTTCAAAAAATATTTTGTTTCGTTTGAAAAATAGACTTTTTTTACTGAAAGTGAATATGGCAAAAATGTTAAAATTAACCTCAGAATAGAGAAAAAAATATGTTTGTTGTACACCTATATTTATTATTGTACCGTTTCGCGTATCATTATTTAAAATTCTGCTATGAGAATTGTATCACGTAGGTACTTAACACAATTTCAGCTTCAGATAAAATGTATGACTTTCGTTTCACTCATAACGAATACACGTGGGTAAGTACTTATTCAAGTAAATTTCTGTGAACTTTATCAATTAGGTTACGTTTTGAGACGAATAAAAAAACATTATTGCGCGTTATATTTAACTTCTGGGGCGCTATTTTTCAATCACTCGCATCAATATGGTGAGTGATTTTCGAAGATGAATTAAAAGTCAACGAAAATAACTAGTTTTCGAACATTAAACACTCGTTATATTGACGCGAGTGTTTCAAAAATTTTCCCCAGTTCGTACTCAGGCTTATATGAAACATTTTTGGTTTCTAAGTAAATTCCTAATTATACTTCGACTTGAAAACAAACAGCTGATATTAGTATCATCCTTACATGACCTACTGCGTAATTCATGAGATTAAGTAACGTGCTTAAAACGAGTTTGCACACAATATAATCCCTCAGTCAGCAGCGATCCGAGCATCAAGTACCTTCTCTGTCGCTGCGATAAACCTTTGTTCTGCCAGTGACGACTTTTTAGAATTGTTATCCATTCTATTGTGAACCTTAATGAACGACGTTTCATAGGAAGTGGCCCCTGAACACAGATAAATGAGGGGCGGCGCGGGTGTTAAATTGACGATAATTATAACATTTTGTCGCGCAAACGACGAATGGCGTATAGCTGTAGCAAAGGAGGCTTGAATAACGAACACGCGTTCGCTAAACTCATTTGACGAATTCACGTGCAAAAAAGACTATGGAATTTGATTTTATTTCGCTTTACCCAAACGGGTATAAATGTATGGCTTTAAAAAAATTTTACCTACTTAATAAAGGTTTGATTGAACTAGATTACACCAAAGAGCCTAGGTTTGCCTAAGACTAGGAGCTGTGTGCACTTTTTATCAATGCACTTTATAATCTCAGGTAACTAAATTAACTTTGCCCCCTATAACCCGACCTCTGAGATTATCTCGCATAAATCGCTAGAAACCCCTATTCGTTGTAACTTACAACAAAAGTGTAAACTCAGCCGCATTCAGGAATTGGCTCATTGTGAGCACGATATCTCACTCGGAGGGCAGATAACCCCCGGTAAATATACACAGGGGCGAGCTGCCCTGCCTGTATAAACGAGAAGTGGGTTAAAGAGTACCCCTCGTTTTCTGTTATTACGTACTTGTATTAAGAAAGGATAAGGCTTATGAGGTGTACACAACGTGCCGTCCCCGGACATTACAGATCGCAGCTAAATCGACCAACATTTCCGAGGCATGCCAGGGGCGAGCTGCCCTGCCTGTATAAACGAGAAGTGGGTTAAAGAGTACCCCTCGTTTTCTGTTATTACGTACTTGTATTAAGAAAGGATAAGGCTTATGAGGTGTACACAACGTGCCGTCCCCGGACATTACAGATCGCAGCTAAATCGACCAACATTTCCGAGGCATGCCATAATATTAATTGAAGATTGGATAAACTAAATATTTCAAGTAGTCAAGTATCAAATGTAATACAATAAGAGAATGGATAAAACGTTAAAGTTATAAGTTTAGTAGTAGTCGTAGTCAACATTACGTTTGTACTTACTAACCCTAAATATTTATAAAAAAAAGTAGCGTTATAGGTATAAGAATACAAGTTATTTACTTGTTAGTAAGTTATTTGAATCCATTTTGCAACTACTATGTCCAGTATTCTCTACATTACATGCTAGTAAATTTCCTATGAAATTTTAATAACTACGTCCAATGATTTTACTACGTCTAATTCCAAGCTGAAACCTAATTCACTATTCGATTTTGACGTGTTTGTTACTGGTTTCAAAACAAATATTTACATGCACACGAGAGTCGTTATGTAAAGCTAATATCATTAACAGGCATGTCCATAGCGAATGGCTTGTGTTTCCCGGTCCCGTGGGTGCCGTAGCTGTCGCGGGGATTCTCGGAGCAGACACAATGTACGACAAACACGAAAGACACCGAGAGTGCGCTGAGCGGGTGTTGTCCAGACGTGCCCAGCATCCTTTACACGGTCTCAAACAGTTTACCCATGAATCGGGGTAATATTATGAGTGTGAACGGAAATGCAGAGAAGTGCAACAAAAGTTATAAAATGGGTGTGAAAATGTAAGCGTAGTTTAAGATGATTTTTGACGATGCCAACTTGCTATCTGTAATAATTGGATATTGAAACAAAAACACTTCCTTACAGAAAGTGGATATCCATGCAGTCAAAACCATACAATCCACAACAAATTCAAAAGTTAATAACCTTAGTACTGAAAGTAGACAACATGTTTTGTTTTAGCAATATTGGTTCTTTAATGACATATTGAGTTTATTGTCCGTAAGGGACGTTTAAATCATCCGAAAGTCTCAAATAGAAGGATAATTTAAAAGCCGGCCCGCTTTATAGCCGGAAGAAACTATAGTTAAAAGAATGAAGTAACTAACTAGTTAAGTAAACTTACTTGAGGTGGCTTATTGTTGCCTAATAACTGCCTACTCATTATTAATTATTAACTATACCTATAAGTTTGTGCAAGTGACTGAGGGTGTGGAAATTTTAAACACTGGCAACACTGAAACCTGAGTGACCTGTCCGGGACGTCCGCCGCTCTTAAAGGAGATTAGTTCCTGCACTCCCTTTTGCCTTTTCATGGCTCAGATAAGTATCGGCATCCTGCGGCCATCCGGCCAGTCAAGAATGAGCAATCCTATTAGAACTGGCGGTTCCTTTGCAAATTCAATTTCGCTCAGCCAGAGATGCTAGTGGGATATAAACCTTTTTTAAAACGTCTAATGCACTTATTACTCTTTGGACTGTGAATAACAGGATCAAAACATGGCTGGTTACATGCTGGTTACTTAGGGCACTTTTATGGGACATTTTCTTGGCCATTTTTGATATTTCAGTTTTAAAGACCATTTTTTTCAAATTTGTAGGCAAAAATACGTACATTGAAACTTCATTGAATATTATAACGTTCGAAGCTTGAAAATGGTTGTAAAGTCATCTCTCGTCTGTGCGAAATTAATATAGGTAGCATAATCGTCTTTGTAGAACAGAACCTTATTTCTTGGGTTAAAGTTGCTTAGTTACAAAGGAGCACCAAAATGCGATTACCTACGTCCTTAGCATGCGTAAACTTGCACGAAGTTGCACAGACTGACTAATTCAATTTTCATAACACTTGCAACATTCTTCGCGGTCGAACTGAAACTGTGAACAGAGTTTAAAGCTAGCCTTCACTTGTTTTTATAACGCTACCTACTAATAGATGTAGCAGCAGGTGTAAGAAAAACCTTGGCATGAAACTATTAGGGTCGGTGTTGAGTGTTGACCTATCATGTAGTTAGGTACAGTAGATCACAATATTTGTAAGTCAGTGTGCTCTTTATTTTGTCTAAATATACTTTAGCTAGGTATACTATTTAAGTACTTCATTAACATGTTTAATCATGTATTTGTATTTTAAATATGCCCCGCGGTGGGCGCCAACGAGTGTCTTTGACTTTTGTATTTTCAATCACCCTCGAACTTTGACACATACTCTCTCTTACATCCCTGTTAAAAAATAGATAAAACTAGGCAATTCATTTTTGATTCCTTTGAATATCAACACTAATGTAACCATAAAGCAACAACTATGGCGGACTTTGCACGGGATTACCTACGCGCGTAGTTACCACCTAATTAAAACTTTACTTCTAGATACGAGTTGAAACTCGCTAGCGTAACCACAGATAATATAATACGCGTAACATATCCTAGTACCTACTTATTTATCTACCTATTATAGAACAATTATCCTGCTTCAGATTGTAGAAAAATATTTTAGATATAGCCGTCCCAAAAGCAAAATGCTACGCCCCCGGCCCCGTCCCGCCCCGGTCCCGTTATTTTAATTGTTAATCGTTATTATCCTATTCGATGACAAATCCATCAAATCAAAAATCATTAAAATCAGTCCAACCGATTCTTATTTTTTCTCCTGACATTAAAAAACACAACAAAATAGAATTAGCGAGATCCAGTCCAGCCGATCACGCCATGACCATGGGATTAGACAGTTTTAACTTAGTGATTACCAGCATGTGAAAACTGTAAAACTAGATACTTTCTTTTTTCACTTGATTTAGGACAAAAAAATAAATACATTATCACTTATCACTTTGCATAAGTACTCGTCTAGTAGTCTAACTACTAACTAGTCTCATAGTCTCAACTTTAAAGTGCGCTTACACCGATCAATTTCAATTCACCTCACCCGCGTCTTATAAAACTGATCGTCTTCAGTCAGTCAGTCACGTCGTGTAATCCGCAGTTACAAGTTCGATAGATGGAGCTCGTCGGAATATGAAGCAGTTCAGATTTCATACCCATCGATCGGGATGAGTACTTTTGAGTTGGATCCAGGCGCGGATCTAGGCCGCCTGATTAAAGGTACTGGGTCCGACTATTTGAAGGGTGTAAGTTTTATGATTTTCAGCCAGTTTCTTTATTTAGGTCGATAAATGCATTTATGAGAGATACTCACCCGGCGAGGCATAAATGTATAGGTATATTGGGATAAGATCCTTAACAATATAAACCGCCTTCAAAAAACTGACTTAAATGTCAAGCTGATTGTTCCCTAAGTTGGAATATACCTAATTGAACTAAAAAAGAAGCATGTCGCTGACTTCTCGTTTTTTGTAAAAAAAACCGTGTACATACTACTATAAAAATATACATAAACTTACAAAATTTTACACACAGGCACAGAATATATAATAGTACCACAGGTCAAATTGTTAGCCTTCTTTTTTAGTAGTGATTGTTACAATTACTTAGGTCACTGTAAAACTACATATAAATCACCACGCGTAATTGCCGACGACTACTATTTCACTAAGTATCAAGCGAAATATTTTTTAAGTTGGTGAGTAGCACTGAATAGATAAATAAGGTTAGAAACGTTCTGACAGTTCGTTTGTATGAGAACCTGTGTCGCTGGTGGGCGGTACGGCGTTGTTGCTGCAGTGCCAAAAGCACCAATCAATGAATCAACGCATCAATATCACAAACCAATCACACTTTCCGCTGGGAGCTCTGTGATTGGTGTGATTAGTACGTAAAACCAACTACCAATCACGGAGCTGTTAGCTGTGGAAACATCAATCATCATTCCGCTACGTTCATTCTTTAATGTCAAAATACTACGTTGTGGTAAAAGTCGATATTTTAGGTCGATCGATATCGATAACTTCAATTACCGGTGTAATGTATTTTTTCAATATGAATTGAAAAAAAACCATAAGATTTTAGTTTTGCGTATATAATTTTACGGCACATTTGATCGCATCAAAGGGTTGTACAATTACCTTCCGATAGAAAACAATAAGAAAAAAAATTGTATTGCTATACTTTACTTGAAATAGAGAAAATTAATACTTTTACGTATTGCTTAACATTAATAATTTGATTAAAACAATATTAATATAATAATTAATTAATTAAATACATATATTTTTTTATTTTTGACAATAATTTGACATGTCTGAAAACAAATGTTTTGACACGTGTTTGTGATTGATGTTGCTCTCAAGAAGAGAGCTTATAAATTTATTTATTTTTGTTTCAACAGAATAGTTACATAGAATCGACCCCACAGTTTTCCACAGCGACCGGTCGCAAGCGGTCTACTGTGTCCAATGCAATCCTGCAATCTTCAGAAGGTCATATTGCCGGTGGAAATCCACGCTCTGATGTTGTCGAAGGGTGTTCAATGTTCAACTTTTCTGCAAACTTTTCGTGGGAACGGCCTTTAGGTGTTGTTGATTATGATAGGGTAGATATCTACATGGCACAATAGCAATAGCCTACTCTTTCTAGCATCCGAAAGAATTACATATAATTGACAATAGGCGTAGATAGTATTTCCATTTTGTTGTATAATAAAAAGATAATATCCCCGTATAAGTTTAAAAAAACTAATTAATCATAGTTAAAATTAATATTGTTTAGTATTTATTTATAACAAACTAGCGCCATCCCGCGACTTCGTTCGCGCGTCTAAGTTTTACCGTTCCCATAAATCGTAGAATTTTTTATAAGCCCAAACGCAGTACTACTTCTATAGACTTCCCCTATAAATATGCTATCTAAAAATGTATCCGACATATTTTATAACCAGACAAATAGTTTCTGATAGGTATTAGCGCGTTCAAACAAACAAACAAAAACATCCAGCTTTTTAATTATTATATTTATATATTAAAGATAAATGTTATATGTATTTTACGTCCTTTGACACAACACGTAGACCTGACTTAAATCGGGTCTGATTTTTTTCTTATTTTTTATGTTGCATGTCTTAGTTTTAATTTTTCTTGTTTGCTATTAATAAAATAAACTATTAATAAATCATTAATCATGTTTTAATCTCCTAAAACGTCAGTAGGAAAATTACCATTTATCGATATTTTTACTGTGCCGTGAGCTACATCCCTATCGTTGTGTACGCAAGCGAACCAAGCAAATTGGGTGCGATACATTGCGTGCTAAGGTAGCAATTTTGTTAGTAATGTGCGTGCACAGTCATCAATGAGTATTTTTTTAAATACTTGGTGCAACAAAATCGCTGTTCTTGCAGAATATTACTGCAACGCTCTTGTCACGCGACTGAATTACTGCTCATGCATATGCTCACAACTAGCGCACCTCTGCTGCACTGACCGGGGCATTTCTAACCTTATTTATCTATTCAGTGGTGAGTAGCATTATGCATATTTTAGCTGTTATTTCTTACTTACAATTTTTTTCGATGAGAGTGCTAGTCAACTTTACTTCGTTACGACGCCTCATATGTAATGCTTCCGTTTCTACATAAGTATCATTTCTATATCTAAGCTTATTTCCCTGAATGCATGCCTGCATCTCACATTGACCAACTTGGTCTAGGTTAAGCTGCTTTCCCTATTTATTGCTATTATATTAACAGATACATATTAACAAATATATGTATTTTGAAATACACATTTCAACATAAAGCAGCCACCTGGTAAACTATTGCTATCTTCTGTGAAATATGATAATGACTATTATTACAGAAATCCCTTTTTGTATGTAAGTGGAAAAGCTAGGAAAATACTTTCCCTCAACCTCGATAAGCCTACTTTATAGGCACCCTTTCGAAACCGATATTTATTCATATCCATCCATTTTGCTTGTTATCGCCACTACATGAAAATAAAATATTCCATTTTAGTGAAAAATTTAACAACTTGTAAAAACCAACCCGCTTTCAGATAGCACCTAGGTGTACATTTCATTTCATGAATTGAAATGTGTTTTTACATTTACAGTAAAACACGATATTTTTGTACCTCCATACCAATAACTACATCTAAACAGTTAATACTACGTATGTGATTAAGTATAACAGGATTTTAACTTTATTTTCCCCTTGAATTCAATCAGATACGTACTTTGTTGCTTACAATGTCCTGGAAGAAAATATTTCTCTAAGGAAGGATCGTTCTTACTACAATGGAACTTGAAATTCAATGAAAATACGCTCATTACGGGAAGCTATTCGTTACTTTGCCGACTCCATAAGAACGATAGAAAGTTTCCTTTATTTTTAGAACCGATAGACTTTTTGAATTTCTTTGATTATTATTCTATAGATGTAATTATTTCTGTCAATTCAAACGCAAACCTTTAAATGTCTTATCACAATAACAGGTTGATTTATTCATAGAGATAAGTAAAATGATATCGAAATGGCAATACTTGCAAATTTACGAGTACCAGAATAGATTTGCAATAAAAATAAACCCAAGCAATCCCTCCCCAAGGCTCCTTCGCTCTGGTGTTTTAGAGCAATTCTTGTAACGAAGGTTATGACTTATTCATATCATAAATATGCCTTCAGTTCGGATCCGTCGTATAATAACGAGTCAATAACGAACGCCCGGCTATGGCGTCTATCGCTGTCGATTACTACGCCAAATTAATCGCTGTAGTTTAAATGAAAACCATTGACCAATAATTACTTCTCAATTTACTGAACCGAATACCAATACATGAATACAAAATTCATAATTAACTCGCGATTGGTGTATAGATTTGCCAGATATTATTGGACGTCTCTTTGCCGTATACATCCAGGCAGGTCTTCATCAATGGAGCGCAAATCTGCAATGGAAAATTAGTATTCTGAATGGGGAGTCTAATCAAAAGTTTTGAACGAGGCGAGTAGGAAGGTTAGCTAAATATTGTAATCACTGTTACTGTCAGCAGCATATTGAAAATGAATTATTAACACTGAGGCTCGGTTGTAACAACTTACTTTAACCATAACTTTCTGTCATGTTTATTATGTATTGTGTATGATCCTTATTATGATGAATGTAAAATGCTACTACCACCGATTATAAGGCCTTGCTCAGACTAACTTTGGGTTATTCATTAACTATTATATCTAATCGCGTTGATGCAAAGACTTAAGGTGTTAGCACTTAGCGTAGTCACAAGTGAGCCTAAGCTGATTATATGTAGTATAGTTAAGTTATTTGAGGACTGAAGCAGGTGCACAAAAGATATTGATTAAAGTTAAACTTAACTTACCTTGCCAAAAAAACCCATAGACCAGCAGCCGATATTTATTCCCAAGTTGACGTTAGTCGCGCAATGGTTGATGACGACATCTGTGTTTACCTACAAACAAGCACGTGTCTTAATTAAATTACTTAGTTGGAATATGGGCCGTACCTCACCTAGATGCCATAGCCACGTCGCCGGCTACGTATCCAAGCAGATAATAATTATTAAAATGTAAGGTAGCCAAAACGTTCGCCATGTGAGTAAGGGTCCATACATTTCGAATAATCTGCTTTGATACCTTAGCCAGCGACGTTGGCGTCTAGGTGAGGTACGGCCCTTACCCGGAATATGAGTTAAATACAATCGTCTCCGAAAATTCTCCGTGCCCTGTGTTCTCCGGATTGTGTTATTTAATTACAAACGTAATTGTTTTCATCCTGACATCAAAGCTAATAAGTACATTTACTTACATTTACTTGAACGTGAAGCATGAATTTAAGATGCTAATGACAATTTGTTTGATAATGGCATGTGATGTTTGAATGAAATTAGAATGTTTGACGATGAAGAATTATATCGTAATAAACAAATAAATAATATTACTGTCATCATAAGGCGCACATTGCTAATCGATCGATATAATGTTGGTTATGAGTTGCAATACAGTGATGTTCTAAAATTAGTGGTCGGGGGCTCTATTGTTGAATCACTAGGGTCAACGTTACGAGTGATTTTTGTTTCAAAATCTAAGGGCAAATTGAGAAAAGCAATTTAAAAACCTGATTCTAGAAGCTTCTGAAGCGATAGGTTATCTAGCTACAACTACTATTATGATGTTTATCCTAGGGTAGTGAACATACTTTAAATACCTAAGACCACAATTTTTTTTGAAAACCGAAAGATAATATTAAAAATAAACTTACGTTAATAGGGTTCCCCTCTTGCTCGAACCGCGTGATGTTAGGCCCTTGAATGGGCAGCACTCTCCACCGCGTGTTAGAAACAGCATGCTCGCTCAGGTACAAAGGATAAATTCCGTACAGGCCCGGGATCGGATTCGGATCGTACCTCACGTAAAGAGGCTGAAATACAACACACCTCTCAGCACTACCCATTGATACTACACAATGCATGATCCAATACATACGTAACGTCGGCGTCTGCATACATATGACGTAAAGGGACGGGGCTTATTGACACGAATGAAATTTTCGACCCTCACAAAACGTATGACTCTGCCCATAAATTGATTTTTTTCTAACCCCTGCCATTTTGTTTGGGATGTAAAGGTGACTTTGAGAGCTTATGGACAAGGTTGTGATTATTTTATGCGGAACGTGAAAATAAAATGAAAAATGTTATCGCAATAACAATTCAGGTAATAAACCCCCACATTCCTTGTTCAGTCTGGCCATGATACTTATAACAAATAAGCTATGAATTTGACCCTATTATTTAACAGAAATAATGATAATCATAATTGTTGATGCTTTAGGAAAATACAATGGGTAAATGAAGAGAAAATAATTACTTACCCCATCACCAAATCAATCTATCGGTAAATAAAAACTTATTTTATAGTATTAGCTCCTAGACCCTCTCCCTGTAAACCCATCCCCCACAAAATCTAATTTAAGCGTTTACACAAAAATGTTATTGCTAAAACAAACATGATACAATATCCGAAATATCGTAACAATATTAAAGTCGCGACTGAACCGTACATCTTTGTTTTAATAATAAACAAAATGAAGTGTTACTACTTATATACTACTAAATATTTTGGTGAAAATATGAAAGCCAGCAACATAACTCTTTATTTAAGTAATTCAGATAAAAAAGGGTAATGCACTTTACAGTTCAAGGATACATTATTTCAATTGTTTGTATGCATTTCAAATAATGACATTATTTTTTGCTGCTTACAAAAAAACTAAAAAGTCAACAGAATCTTGACCTTGGCTTTAAAGGTGACTACCATAATCATTGCTCTACATGTTTATTTTTAGTTTTTTATTTATTTCATTGGTAGCATAAACTATTTTCTTTCGTTCTTTTTTACAGTATAGATATTTACATTAGATACAAAAAGGGGGCCAACCTACCTTTCTATTCACTGAATAAGCCAGTGTCAGTTGAAATTCTTGGTTGTACTTCAGTGGCTCGCCCTCGCGGTTGCAGTAATCGGCACTGGTTATCACAAGCGTGCTCCTCTCCTCTGGCTGTAGACCAGGGTACCCCATGAGGGCACAGCCATCTTCCAAGTCCTGGGAATAGTTGATGTCGTTTGAGGAAACTCTGCCGCCAAGTAGCAAGCCAATTTTACCCTCTTGCGGTGGATCACATGCTGTCAATTAAAGTTTGCATAGTCAGGTACTCGAATCCTATTAAAATCTATTTCAGTTGAGATCAGAGAATGGATCTCTTTATAAAGGTATGTTTTCGAACAGAGAATGGAAATCTCTCATCGAAATTCCGTTAGAATGGTGGCAGAAAGTACCTACTAAAAAGTATTGGTATGATTTCAAATCCGTAACAATACCTATCTTTAACTACAACAATTGTCAAACAACACTATTCTGTTTTCGGTTGACTGCCTCATTGGTGTAACGGCTAGTTCGCTGGTCAGTGCCCAAGAGGTTTGAATTCTGTGTAGGGCCGAAATTTATCAGGATTTTTCGTTTTGAAAATACTCGGAAACAGCTCGGAGTTAAGAAGTTGGTGGTGATGATGGCGCATGATCTCTCATCGGCCATGTCGGACTATCGTCTCACCGAATTAGTAAGGGTGAAGGAACAAAAAGTGCACTTGTTATTACATTTGGGCACTATAACATCTCCTGCATACCTGGCCTATTCCTGTTAAGAGAGGCCACCATTAGAAACATCGGTAGAAGAATATAATTGTGGTTATGGCTTAAGATAATGAGACTTAGCTTAGACTCTCGAGTAACTTGCCTGGAACGTGAGGTGCTAACAATGATATTTTTGCACCAAATGCAATAGACCCTGATGATTGTGTGAGAACTGTGTGCTTATTGAGAGTGTCACCCATTTTTCGATACCTCGCCAACATTAAGTTCCCTTTCTTCATTTGGTCCAGAAACTGGTTCAGTTTGTACTAAAATATACATGTGATTTTATTTATTTGCAATAGTGTTAAAATCTTAGTTTAAAAAACTATAAGTACATACAAGTAGGTACCTGCACATATCTTACATACCTCTTCTAACTTTGAGGCTTCGTACCAATTCCCGATACGCACACGATTACAATAAACGATACCCTTGTCTTGATCTAGCTTCGACATGATTATAAATGAAGTAAATAAGACCTGTAGAAAGTAAATGAAACACAAATTGGGCCTTAAATTGCGCTCAACGCTCAGCAAAAATGCATTATTGTCAGCCAATGACAGTGTCAGATACCTTACATTACGTCAGTACAGTTATAGTTTCATACTATACAGGATTTATTATACTTTATACAATAATAACTGCTTTTTACCAAATAAATACACGGCCTTAAAAATAACAGTTAATAACGTACTTACATAAGTAGGTATAATGATGTGATCAAGTCTTGATTGGTAAAAATACTGGTTGATTCAGAAAGTTTAACAACTATTTAATGTCTCCTTAGGTAAAATCAAATAATTAACGCTAGAGCTAAGAAGCTCTATGGAATAAATGGAACGATTTGGCGAGTATTTAACAGGCACCAAGTCGGAATTTTGTGGCGAACCCTCGATTCCACTATAGTCCGCTAAGTCCACTAACGAGCTGTAGACGGAACCTTTGGCATACCTTTGTTGGGACGGGGGATCTTCAAGAATTTGGTTTGGGAGCATTTGTCACTTGTTCTCACATGAGCGAGGTTAAAATTGGACACAGTCACGCCAAAGAAGTAGCACGGAACCATCTTAATTTTAACGGGTAGTATTTAACTGAAAATAAAAAAGTTAGCCTTTTGTATAGAGCTTGTACTTTTTAACCATTAGTTAACTATCGATCACGAAACCTGCCGTAGATGAAATACCATTTTATTTGTGTTTTTTAATAACTTTAAGTCATTATTATGCATATATGGGGAAAAATGTTGCGGGAATAGTTATATTGCAGGAGTGTCAGAATTTGGTTTGTGCGCTTGGGGAAATTTGTTGTGCAATCACTTTATTTAATATGAAAATATTTTTTTTGCGCATTAAACAATTTTTGTCAAAAAATTCTGCTTATCTAGATACGGCATTTGATATGGCAGGCGCCCCGTTGTTTCACCAATATCCCAACAACTAGTCCAGCTTTCCTCACCATAGTCTCGGCGTAGTCTCTATCTTATCTGCAATAGTCCTTGCACCTAGCGGGTGCTGTCTTTGGTTGTATCCCCTCCACTATTGAGCAATAAATTGCAGGCTTACTACTATACTTAGTGACCCGCTGGGTGTACATTCTCAACACTAAAGAATCTCAAAGGAACCTCTTCCTGTTAGATCAATATACCCAGGTAAGCCCAGAGATACAGCTAAAGCCATAAAATTGTTATCCCTTTCCGATAGGAATATTAATTTTATGGTTAAAACAATAGTATGTCTCTTACCTACTTTTATTTTCTTCACGATCTTTTTGCAAGTGTAATGACGCGATGTCCAGCCAGACAGACAACACTTGACACATGAAATAATTATTTTGATGGGAACAAATCATCTTGACATCTTGACTTTTGGAATAGCACGTTTTTTTGTATGTTTAAGTTGAAAAAAATCTAAATAAATGTCCTACGACAACGCTGTTCTGATTGGAAATTGGAGTGAGGAAAGACTGAAAAATGAGGTAAGTCACAGTTTGGTACCTGTTTGTATTTCTGGACTAATTGGATAAACTTCATGTGCATAGTTGCATTTCTATTCAGTAAATATTCCCCAGACTTTAAGGTAATCTGTTTTGACTACAAATTAATATCATTGATACCAAACAGGTACAAAGTAGTTATTGGACATCAAGCATTTTCCAAATGTTTTTCAGTACGAGTTTAAATTGTTCCTGCGAAAACGGGATAGACGTGAGCTGTTACTACAGAAATCAAGAACTCTATTTAGCAACTTACTGAAAGAGGTAGTATTTATTTAGTGGTTCTGAAACATGCGTATTATGAACCTAGTTCAAACACATAGCTTTTACAGTACTATATATTCTGTGCTTTTACTTATGAATTACTTAGTTTTAATTTAACCAATGCCGCAGCTGAATCCATCCTACGGCAGTACTGGCACCATTCAGTTATTAGAGTGTTGCGTAAAACGCAATAAACGCAAACGCAAACTAAAGCTGAATGGCGAATGTGAATCTGGTATTTCTTAAAGATTACCTCGACTCGCGATAGCTAAATAAATTAAAAGTGACCTAAATAATGAAGTATGTGTATGAGTAAAACTGAAATCTATAGCCTGCGTTTTTCACAAGGTTTTTCATTAATGTCAGTTTTATATTTTAGAGGCATCTCGCAATAAGCGGCACCTTTGTGTTGTATGGGTTCAACGTGCAATTAGTTGCTTCTGACATGCCAGGTAACTACGTTACTTTAATTAATTTGCGTAACGCTAATAATACCTACACGAATAGTCTTTTGTGGCGACTTTAGGCGAGAATTAAGTAAACCACATACAAAGATTTTATTAATTACCTGGGAATTAAGTCAAAAGGTCACCATACATATGTATTAGTAGTATTTTTTTTTAAGTTGTGTTAGTTAATCTATTTTAACCTAAAAAACGGCTGAACAAATATTTGGTGTAGAAGTAACTTAACCAGGAGACGGATATAGGATACTCGTTATATGTATAAACGGCGCCGGAGCAAAACCGAAGTTCGCTGGGACCGCTATAGTAGTAAATAAAGAGCAACAGATATAAGAAGTAATGTACCTTAAGGCACACGACTAGAGGTCTAGGTCAGATTCAGATTTCTATTGCAAAGCTGACTTACTCATGTATTTCACCAGTGTATTTTACTGTTTTTACTTATTGACCGAAGCACTGCCCAAGTTTCGATCGAATCAAAATCCTTCTCATAGTCCACAAACGCTAAACATAGAGGCATATTATACTCCTCGGACTTCTGTATTATTTGCCTAAGCGTATGGATGTGGTCTATGGTACTGTAGCCTTTTCGGAATCCGGCTTGTTCGGGAGGCTAGAAGTCATCAAACCTACGTGCGTATTTCACCAGTGTATTTTACTTTTTTTACTTATTGATTGATTTGTTGACATTGATTTACCTCATACTTTTTGTTCAAGCAAAAACCGTAGCTGGTGGCAAGCCTCAGTACGGGCTGGCCTTATCAAGTCTAGTCACCGAACGGCAAGTGGACTTCATGCAGAACATCAATGATGGGTGCTTGATGACCCTTTCACCCATCACCACCCCTTGCTGCCGAAACACCTTTGTCATACTCAGGTTTAAATTCGGATTCATTCATGTTTCCATTATTGAATTCCGTCATTAAGACAAAGTTTTTTTTTCCAAATCTGTCATAACCTGGTTTATGGTTTACTTTAAATATTTACTATTTCAAAGGGAGAGTTGAGTTAAGACTTACAAGCTTAGCATCCAAGTCTTATTTGAACTTTCTAACTTTAACCGTAACTATTACCGATACGCCTTTTTATCTGTTGAGTTTGAGAGCATTTTGAGTTTCTCGTGTTTTACAGTGATAATATAGTGGGACTTACCTTATTGCGAAAATTTGTAAGGATATAGGAATGTTTATCACTCCATCATGCTAAAACTACTTACTGAATGAATTTTGATAAAACGTAACAGAAAACCGCAAAATGTTTTGTGAAATACGAAATTTACGCAAATGAAGCCACGGAAAACTGCCAGTTTGTTAAAATTCCTTAGTTCTCAAACTAAGGAATTTTAACAATGGATGTAAGATGTAAACAACAATTATACTGTTAAACATTTCAGCGCAAAAGATCCAAGCCTCCATGGAGTTAAGATGAATTACGGCGACGAATTTTTCCTCAGGGCGGAGAATTATGGCGAACCCGACGTGAGTAATATTGTATAACATTTCCAATTAAGTTATACACATGGGGGACATTAGCAAACCTATTATATGAAAGGTAATAATTGTAGTGGTATTCGGGAGAATTTATTAAAACTAGCTAGTTTTAGTTAGCTAGGCAAAAGACTTAGAGGCCGATCGCCGAGCCGCTGGACTGACTCTATAAAAGAAATCACGGGGCTCCCGGTGACTGCCGCTCTTAGACAAGCTGAAGATAGAGTGGCGTGGAAACACCTCGTAAGATCATCCACTGAGGCTTACCAAGACGGGCACGACCTTCAGAAATGAAGATACGACTAAGAAGAAGAGAGAGAAGCTAGTGTTGGTGGGTTTCCATTTACGTACAAAATTATGCTGGTTTTGCAGTAATACAGTTGTAGCCGTTCACACTGTATGGAAAACTAGCGGTCCCCCGATACTGTATCCGTTTTAAGTTTGCTCCCTCCCCTCTCATCGCAGCGTGGTGTTTTAGTAGTGGTCCGGTAGTTTCTGAGATTGACAAACTTTACTTTCTACTTTCTTTACTACTTTCAAAGTTCAAACAAACTTTTCTGCTTTATATTAAGTAGATACAGTATCTAACATAAAATCTGCTTGCAATATCCATACGAATTTAGGTACCTTAATGTAGGTACGGCCAAGAGGAAGGCAGGAAAGAGAAAAGAAAAGAATGGCAACTAACGACGCGTTTGATGTGGTGGAGTGCGTTAGTGCACCAGACTACTATGCGGTCGCGGGTTCGAACCTCGCAAGGGACAAATGTTTGTGTGATGATAATGAGCACGAAAATTTTTCCTAAGTTATGGACGTTTTTATGTATTTAAGTACGAGTATTATGGGATTAAGTCCCCGTCATAATCGTTGTCTGGTTATTCGTAACACAAGGAAGAAAATTCCTTACTTCGAAACCACGACAATTAGTGTGTTGTCTGGCGCATATTTATTAATTATTTTTTAATTTAATTACTCCACCAATAAGAAATTTATCGAGGGCACCGCTGCCTTACCACTTTCAGACGAAAAGAAGATCTCAAACTGGTAAAGCGGCGGTACACTTCATAGTGAGTGTGAAAGTGCAAAGATAATTGCCATAACATAGTTCAAGTTTTAAAACATATTCAGGCTGCTCCACTGTACGTACGATACACACCCGAGGGGGTGCCGGGGCCCGCGGACCACATGCCGATCCGTCTCAGCGCCACGCTGGACAGCAACTGCCGCTGGACCACCGCCCCGCTGCTGCCGTGCGAGCGCCTTGAAGGGCTGGGAAGTCCTGTCAAGGTTACTGCTAGTCTACCCTATAATAGGTGCCCTGTAATGACGACGCGTTTGGTGTATTGGTTAGCGCTCTTGACTATTACGCCGGCCGTCGCGGGTTCGAATCCCGCAAGGGGCAAATGTTTGTGTGATGAGCACGAACATTTGTACCTAAGTCATGGATGTTATTTGTATTTAAAAGTATTTATGGGAGACGCTCCCGTTAATAATCGTTGTCTGGTACTTCGTAACACGAGGAAAAAAATCCTTACCACGAAACCAGACAATTGGTGTGTTGTCTGGCGCATAATACTAAATACTAAAATGGCCGGTACTTACGCATGACTCCAGTCGACAGGACTTGCTAACGAATGTGACTCTGCATCGCTTCGGCAGTGACAGTAGGGAACATAGAGAGTGCGTACCGTCCTTAACGATATAATAGACAAAATAAACTCATTTTTTTTAAATAACATAGGTAGTATTTACCTACCAACTTGTAGCTACCTTTGAAGGGACGAATAGAACCAGTCTCATTTGATTGCGCTAGTCGAGTCTAAGTACTAAATTTAATCTTTTATATTGTTATTTCAGACTGGAGCGAAGTTATTGGTGAAAAATTGTGTTGCAGACAAGAGTTTATGCGTTATGAATCAAACTTGGATGCAAACATTTTTTGGCCCAGTAAGTAACCGTAAGCTTATCTATGCTTATACTCATAGTTCGCTACTTTACGAAAAATCCCACTTCTATCTGCAATAGTTTGTAGGTAATATAACACCCATTTTAACATTTATTTATTACGTTACTTTTACATTCTTTTTATATTAATTCTACGCATGTGATTGTGATGTGTGTTGTGATGTCGACAATCGTCATTGTTAATTTAACTGAATTGTGTATAGTAACTGTATTATTACTGCTATTGCTATTTGGTATCAGGAATGTGGAGTTACCTGTCGCAACTACATAGACATCCACAAGAGGCACACAGCTGAAAACATCTTCACGCTGGTAAGCGACGTCGAAACGAAGAGCAAGGACTAGTGAATCCGATTAAATAAATGAATTATGTTCATAATAATATGTATATTACACAACTACTGATGTTAAACTTGCAATAAAATGAAGTTTATTGCTATTTTTACTGAATTTCTTATTAATGGACTTGTTTCGAGCGAGTCGAGTAGCCGCCACACTCAGAGACAAATAAGTTTATGCTCATACAAACCCCGTAGATCGCTAATTAATACGCCTAGCGGCCGTTTTTTGACGTACGTAATTCTAGTTGTTCTGATATTTCTTTTGATGATTGTTTTGTTTATTACCTAAGAGGATCGTGTGCAGGCGTAACGCAGCGCGAGTTTTTATACATTTCGAACGCCAACGGTCGAAATATGCTTGCGGGCGAACACGTTTTCCTACCCGTAAGCACCTAAACCTATATGGAATAAGACAAATTTGGTCTCATTCGTTTTATACATCCTGAACTACGCTTGTAAGTAAGTCTTCGATTTTAGTTTAAGGCTTGATTAGTTAAAAATGGACGAAATTTCGAAGAGATTTTTTAGTCAATAAAGTAAATGTTTAGGTTTTTATATTTTCTGAAACATACAATATTAAAAAAACGTACGAGCATAGTTTTTCTCTAACATGCAACCTGTAAAAAATTGACAAAATCAGACAACGTTTATGGGGTGAAAAACGCGTTTGTAAGGAAGCTTGCGCACACGATCCTCTTGATTTCATTAACAATACATAAAAAGGGTTTTTGAATGTTTATTAAGGAGCCTCACAGACTCACTTGGTATTTCGATTTTTTCAAAATGATGGCTACGACTAGATCGTATAAATATAAATCGCAAATATAGGTCACTTTAGTAAAACTTCAGTGTTAGATTTTCAAATTATATAAGCCGCTAAAGATGTGAAACAAAAGAGCTGCGCTCTTGTCGTTGGAGTAATCGCATTGGTTTTAACCCATTTTGGACTACAGATGCCAAACGGCACCCGAATTCTTATGTTCAAATTTTCGCTCGTATATTTTTTGTCTGTGAATTATTTCGATAGCTTTTTGTTTTGAATGAGAGTGCGTGAAAAGGACCGTAAGCCACAGCCATTGCGATTGGTTCGCACATTGCGCAATTTTAGAAATTTTGCCGCGAAATTAGACATTTCATAAATGTGATAACAATGGACGCCGTATTTCAGTAAGTAATCAATTTATATTTAATTTTTGTAATTTAGAGAGCTACATGCATATTTTCCTGTATGTAAATAAACGATAAGTCGCATGAAATAGACGTAATGATCTGAATAAGTTTAGCTACTCAAATATCATACGTTTTAGTAGCAAGATGCCATACGGCACCCGTAGACTTTTATGTTAGCTCTTTGATAAAGATTAATTTTATCATTTATGTGGCTTTAACAGCGTACTTATTGATGTAATTTGAATTGTTTGGCATAGCAAAAATACAGATTGACTTTTTTATAATTGGATTTTTAGTATTTTCTAAGAATAAATGTCAAATCTGTCTAAACCCCATTTTTTTCTTACTTATAGAAGCTGTACGATCCACAATGCTTGTCTATCATTGAAAATGATGACGACGTGGTGCCATGATGAATATATATCGAATCTCCAGATCCTGCAGTCCATATAGATAAGGAATCAGGCACCGAAGATGAAGGTGGACTCGTTAATAACTTAGCAGGTCGTCAATTGAATGTACGATGAGCTATCGGTGTTCACAAAGTCCCGCACTTTGCGAAAGAGAAAACGATGCTGAAGTCCTAATTATTCACGTTTCGATTTGCAACGCGTGGGTACTGGCACGTCCAGCTAGAGATGATATAAATCAACTTGATTTTCGCAAACAAATTGTTTCACTCGATACCAAAACATGCTTGGAAGAGCCGGGCGAACTGCTACTTTCAAATAGTCTAGAACTGGCAATCGAGTATCGGATGATATCCGACATGATGGGCGCAATCACCTTCTTGTAGCTTGCCAAGAAGGAGTAAGAAGAAAATGTGCTGCCGAGTTCTGCAAAAGCCAAACTTCAATGTCTAATATGTGATGTTGGGCTTTGTGCTAGCTGCAATTTCAATTTTCGTACATAAATGTTACTTATTTGGTTTTAGTATTTAAATTTTGACATGGATATTTTAAATAAATGTTTAATATATTTTAAATAATGTTTTATTTTATAAGTATCCAGTCCAGTATTCCAGTAGAATCTCAAATTAAATGTTTGGTAGTTCACAGTAAATAGCTAACATAGGAGTCTAGAGGTGCAATTTGGCACCCGATCATATTTCCAAAACTGAAATATTTATAAATGATTTACGGGCTGTAAATTGGTCCATATACATACCAAATCATTATATAAAAAATTAAAAAAGATTTGGGTATATAAAAGAATTCAGTCCATAATGGGTTAATTACGTACCTACCTAATCGACATTCTTTTCTTTTGCATTCTTCTTGACCTCCTAGTAAGACACTGACTTTTTCCTTCACTCGGTAAAATAACTTTGATTTAAGATTACAACTAACTAACTTCTCCTAGAATCAGCTGTACAGAGAAAAAAACAAACTAAGAAGTGTTAAAGATTGTTAATTTTAATGGAAGACCAACAGCTACATAAAACACAGTAGTAAAACGAATGTAGTAACATTTAAGCCAATTAGAGGTCCTCACCGATTGAAACAATGTAGGATCACAAATAATTGAGCACTAATACATTAAAACACACTACCAAGACAAAAAGAACAATGGTGGGATAAATCTAAGTACTAAAACATAATCAAAATCAAATTACTGGAGCAAATGTTCATTAAGTAATCGCTTAGCTTTAGCTATACTCGTAGCGAATAAGTCGATATCAACAATTTTTGATAAGTTATTTAATCAGTCAGGTATCAAACGAATGCCGAGAGTCGCATAACAATGGAATTTTTATTGTGTCTCGTTTACACATACTTGACGAGTTAAAATCCTGCTAGCACGAAAAACAAACGAGTTCTGGCCATAATTAGTAGAGGCTAATGGAACGTAAAGAGGAGGGTTAATAAATCTGAGCTGTCTAGCTGGAACATTTAACATAAACCTAGATAACAGATCTGGAGAATCTACAATGCACGAGGTTATCTTCAACAAAAAGATTATGTCTGCAACATCACGACGAATATTCATTGGAACTAGGTGATGTTTTTTGCATAGATCTATATAATTGTGAGAATATAGTTCTCAAAATTATAGTTATAGTTAGTTTTGAGAAGAAAGCAAAGATGCTTCACAAATTTCTTTTGAATGCGTTCAATGCGTTCCACGTAATTATTATACATGGGGTTCCAAACCTGGGAGGCATACTTATTCAAGTTGAGTTCGTACTAAATTAATAAAATAATTGTAGACATAAGTCTCGAATTAGGCCGCCAGTAAAGCCACCGGCAGGTGTGGAGTGGATCATACTCTTCTATAAGTAGTATACCGCTTCATTGAAACATCGCCTGCGGGGCACAGGGGCGCGGGGAGAGACGATAGCGGGTCGCACGCAGGGAGCGGGCGACGCGAAATCACCCGCCCGCGCCGCTCACTAACCGCGCTCTCGACTCGTATCCCCCGCACCCCTTTGCCCCGCAGTGCAGGCGAGGACTCTATTCTCGCCGTAGGTGAGTATATATTCCTTGACTCTATTTCGCGGACTAGCCATAATCTGTGGTGTAGAGAGTATGGAATGTGGTGGTGTGTAGGTGGAAGCAGTGCGATAAGGATCTTTCACACCGCCCGCCGGCATTGCCGGCGGTATATGTCAATTAACTGTCAGATACTATGAAAATGCAGCGGCATGAGCGGCATGGCCGCCGGCCTGTGCGGCCTGTGGGCGGTGTGGATATGTCACCGTAATATTGTAAAAACCGCGAGATTAAATCTGTCGATTTATTGAGAACAAGCTCGACATGGTTTACTCTGATTGCTTTTATTATTAATACTTACATGTATATATACCTAACCACGAAGGATAAACGTTTATCCTTCCATCACCTAATATCCTAACTCACCACCACTCACCACTTTGACCAATGATTCGTCATTTCAGTTTACTTTAGAATGAATGAAGTTCGGTACAGTTCACAATAAATCGTTGTTATCATCCAAGATGATGTAATTTTTTAGTTATCATCATCACGCAGTTTTTACCATAGAGAATGAAAAAAATCTTCGCTTTAAAAAGAGCGAGCGACTTAGTGAAATTCTATAGGATTTGACAGCGAAAGACCTTATGACAGCGAGACCGTTTTCTAAGAAATAATGGATTTAGTGGCTGAGATTTATATTCTCAGTTTAGTGGATACGTCAAGTTTCCGTCGTTGGAATTTTTGAAAAATTATGAATGGATATAATTATAATTTAAGTTTTGTATAACAATTTCAGATGAAATGACTTGTGCTTTCAGCAACTGTGAAGTGCGCCGAGGATACAATCCCGAAAATCATACTTTCCACCAGTAAATATGAATCATTGATAAAAAATTTAATTCTAAATTTTACAAAATTTGTGAGTGAAATCGACTCCGATGCCAAATTGTACAGTAAATTTAGGACTTCCTTTGTGATTTGCAGCCATATATCAAAGTTTCCAATAGATTAATTCAGGTATTTTCAGTAAAATAAGAAACCGTTTCTTTACACTAGGGCTTGACTAAATGATGACGTCATCAGTATCGATAAATTTTTTGACTGATTTTTTTAGGTAACCGTAATTCTTGCACAGCTTCTTCTCAGCACTGGCCCACACAACTGGCCCGAAGCTGTGCTGTGGTAAGGTCTATGTTTGAACGTGTATAAGTGCTTCTAGCAAGTCTTCATACATAAATAAATAAATATGTAATTTAACAAAAATGAGGTTGTCTTGTTTATCAAATAAAAAGTATTATGTAATTAAAAGTGCATTAATTTAATTATTTTTGTTTCAATTAACATGATTTATCGTCACCTCGTCGATAAAACTTGGACCACCATAAGATACACATCACTATTGAACGCACACATGTAAAGTAACTTTTTGGTTACGCTGAAAATCCGCGTTTGTCATTCTATACTATACTACTTTCTATGGTTTTTACCATAGAGAAAGAAAAAATCTTCGCTTTAAAAAGAGCGTGCTACTTAGTGAAATTCTATAGGATTTGACAGCGAAAGACCTTATGACAGCGAGACCGTTTTCTAAGAAATAATGGATTTAGTGGATACGTCAAGTTTCCGTCATTGGAATTTTTGAAAAATTATGAATGGATATAATTATAATTTAAGTTTTGTATAACAATTTCAGATGGAATGACTTGTGCTTTCAGCAACTGTGAAGTGCGCCGAGGATACAATCCCGAAAATCATACTATCCACCAGTAAATATGAATCATTGATAAAAAATTGAAATCCAAATTTTATAAAATTTGTGAGTGAAATCGACTCCGATGCCAAATTGTACAGTAAATTTAGGACTTCCTTTGTGATTTGCAGCCATATACAGGGGCGTAGCTACCGCCGTATCTGCCGTATCAATTATACGGGGCCCCCGCGCCACGGGGGCCTCCAACGTGCGTAAGCAAAAATTATTAAAAGCTTTTCACCCAAATTTTTTTTTCAGAAATGACAAAAGTTCAAAAAGCGATCTCTTTTTTTCCCGCGTAAAGCGTGCGTTCAAAAGTTGGCAACGCCCTACATCAGTTATCGCGGGCTGCGGGATTTCCCCGTTTAAGTCATTTACTTCAACGGGGGAATCCCACAATAATCGATGTACATACGATACGATGATAAACCATGGAGAACAGTGTTTATTGATGCGTTTTATTTAATTGTGCATTACATTGTAATACAATACAAACGTTTTTTTACAAATACTGTTACAAATATATGCAAACGTTTTTTTTCTTTTGTGAGAAATCTTTACCCTTCCTGAGGGCCCCAAAACAAATTTTTATACAGGGCCCCGCCAAAGCACGCTACGCTTCTGGCCATATATCAAAGTTTCCAATAGATTAATTCAGGTATTTTCAGTAAAATAAGAAACCGTTTCTTTACACTAGGGCTTGACTAAATGATGACGTCATCAGTATCGATCACTGGCCCACACAACTGGCCCGAAGCTGTGCTGTGGTAAGATCTATGTTGGAACGTGTATAAGTGTTTCTAGAATGTTTTCATACATAAAAAAATAAATATGTAATTTAACAAAAATGAGGTTGTCTTGTTTATCAAATAGAAAGTATTATGTAATTAAAAGTGCATTAATTTAATTATTTTTGTTTCAATTTACATGATTTATCGTAACCTCGTCGATAAAACTTGAACCACCATAAGATACACATCACTATTGAACGCACACATGTAAAGTAACTTTTTGGTTACGCTGAAAATCCGCGTTTGTCATTCTATACTATACTACTTTCTATGGTTTTTACAATGTTCAATCAGAGGGGCGATTGTGTAAAGCCATCGTATTCATTTGACAGTTCATAACGTACGGTATGATCTGTCAAACGTATAGATGGGCGCCTACCCGAATATAAACCCAGCCACTGGATAAATATCCAATTCACGCTATTTTAACCCACCCGATTCCAATTGATACCGGGTATAAATTAAAGCGTTTTTAGGGTTCCGTAGCCGAATGGCAAAAACGGAACCCTTATAGTTTCGTCAAGTCTGTCTGTCTGTCTGTCTGTCTGTCTGTCCGTCCGTATGTCACAGCCACTTTATTCTGAAACTATAAGCATCACATAGCTGAAACTTGGTAGGTAGGTGTATTTTGTTCACCGCTTTCCGATTCAGATACAAAAAGTAAGAAAAAATAATATTTAAGGGGGGGCTCCTATACATGAAACTAAAACCTAAAAATTTTTTTTTACTCAAACCAATGCGTGTGGGGTGTCTATGGATAGGTCTTTTAAAATGATGTTAAGGTTTCTAAAACCATTTTTTCTAAAAGTGTAAGGTTTGAGATATAGACGCTTCCAAAGTGGTAAAATGGGCGTCCCCCCCCATCTAACTTTTGAACTAAGAAAGTGAAAATTTTGAAAAAATATATGATGTAGATCTCAACAAAAACTTGCAAAGAAAAGGTGGTTCGAAGGAGATCGAACCAGTAGTTTTTGAGATATTGCACATTTTTATCAACCGCAAATATAACTTTGTCTTTCATACAAACACTATGAAAAACAAAGTTATTTTTGTTGTCGCAATATATTGTGATGTTTTCGTTAAGTGAAAGTAAGTGGACCCTGAATTCAGTTAAGGGTGGCACGGAACCCTCAGTGCGCGGGTCCGACACGCACTTAACCGGTTTTTAAAAATTAAATGAAATATTTTTATTGAAGTTTGTCACTTTTATGGTGCGATTCAATTTCTTTTCAAGTAGTTTATAATACTGAACTATAAAAATAGTGTATTTTTATTTAAATCCAATAAAAACTGTCATTTAGTTGCAAATACAGTGATACAGTGCGTACCTGCATTGTGGCAATCCCAAAGGGGAAGAGGGACTGTAAGGTTAAACAGTTTTACAGGACAAAATTTTATTCAGTGCAGTACATTATGTGTATTTGTAAATTTATGAATTAAGTACGAACTAAATTTTTAAATATATACATATAATGTGGTTGAAATTTAAGAAAGCTTATCGACAACATTTACTGTAATAATGCAGCCTAACGTATCGATGTGTAAACCATAAAGCGTTTTACGAAAGGTCACGTCAACGAGTTATTCTGAAAATACCACGAGAGTATTTAACACATTAAAAAGAAAATGAAGTGCTTGGTAAATTCATTACTTGTCAGCTCTACAATCACACAATGGCCACAATCACACAAGCGATAAGTACGCAAACAATAACAATACCTTTCCAACCCCTTCCTTTTTTTTTTATTTATCTACCTGGGATTGCCACGTGCGCAGTTCTATCGCCGTTCGCTATAACTTGCCAGTTTTGAATGTAATGTCGCTGCGCGTAGTCTTTGTTATAACTTATTTTACAACCCTTCGACCGACGACAGATTTCAGGTAGTACTGTCAAACATTGAGTTTCAAATCTTACAAAAATTGCGTAGAGTGCATAAATTATTGTTATGTAATACTTATAATACAAGAATGCTTTAGCAATAATGGAATAATATGTCAGTGTTAAAAGTGTTCAAAATATATTAAACTCTAAACACTGATGCAAAACAAAAAAATAATACGACGAGATGCAGATTTGCATTGAGTGCTGTCACCGCTACTAACTACCTCGTCATCAAGTGAAATATTGCAAAGTTGAGATAACTCATTTTGTCTCTGTGCTTTTGTAACTTATACTCATTTAAAAAATATGGTTGTTCATACTACTCAACATTATCAGATTATGTTGAAACGAATAATACAATTTATGATTTTAAGTGAATGATGACTGACTGTATAGCACAAACGATATTTCTAATCATATTGTAGGTCTAGGTATTCATACACAGCCAACTGATACTCAAAACAATGAGTATTCAACGTAAATTTAATAAATACCCAGCATTCTTAATAAACACCCAGGTAAATTAGGTATAAATCAATTTTTACCTACCGGGTGGGAATAAATTGGATAAATATCTACCGGATTTTTACCCACCCGCCCATCTATCAAACGGCAAATTCGAATTGTCTAAGGAGTTCTTTTAACGTTAACGATTGGCCAATGCCAAAAATCTCTCTTGATTCCAGTGAGCTGTTACTACTATAGAGAAAAAATATGAATGAAAAAATAGTAAATATCATTCGAGTTTTTGTCCTACAGATTTTTTTATAAAATTTTTATTTCTTTAGCGTTTTTAAATAACTATTGATCATTGTAAGTTACGATTAAAACATTTTGATAAAAAAATATTCATTCATTACAATTAAGTTCAGTAGGCACAAAAGTCTGTGTCACTTCTGCGGTTTCATATTCAACATTCAAAATTTATGGAATACATATTCGTCTAAGAATACATCAGTCTGTTGACAGTTCCCGTCAAATAAATGCGCACATTTTTTGCTTGGCATAGCGTCTCTATACGTAGTAGTAAAACAGTGTGCCTAGTTTGAGTTTTATCTTCTCACGTTCGATTGCGATCGCGTTAGAATTTCGAAACATTTTTTAAGGGAAAGATAAAGTTGAGGTAGATGGCGCTGTAAATTTTCCATACAAAATTCTAAAATTTTAATATGTGGTAGTTTTCGTGTGGTTTTCGCTGGTTTTCGTGGCAAGGTAATGGATGTAGCGTTCTTTGAATAAATAATAATAAAACGTTATTCTGTTGCGTTACTAAAAAAAATTGAATATTATTTAATTTTGCACAAAATCTTTATAAATATAAATAAAATATTATAACTTAATTAATGTGTGAATGTGATGGTTGATGAACCTTTGCCTGTTCATCATCCGCATAAAGAAAAATAAAGAAAAAAGCGCGGGAAACGGTGAATCGTGTAGGCGTCTTTTTTGGCTCGTGTAAAATTTATTCTAAATAAGGATCAGTGTGGGTGTTTGTGTGTATATATAGTTAGTTTTGTAATTGTATGTAATTTTTATTTAATATATATAACTTTTTTCATCGATTATTGGGTAAGTCAACCAACTTTTCTCTTCTACTATGAAAGAGCCGCCTGACGATCCTGGCGGGACATTTGTCCCCCAGGCATCGAGTTTCGTGACTATTTCACAAGGTTTACCTGATATGGACGATGAGGGTTCGATATTTGAGACTGATTGTTCTGAAAATAACAATATCAATAAACCTAAACGTAAACGCTCTAGACCGCGAAAAATGTGCAAACACTGCAATAGGAAAAGGTCGAAAAATCGTACAGATGGATTTATTAGTGAATTTGAATGTCAATGTATAGATGAACAGAATAGACCAGACACCTGTTCTCAGGACAGTGCTAGTATTCGCCCCTCGGTCCACCCTCATACACCACAGGTAAATAATGCTATTGACACACATGCCTCAACTTCAAGTGCTATGTCACAAACAGTTAAAAAAAATGATGACTCTTATGTTCCTGTTGGTAGAGTGAAGTATCTTGCCTCTGACTTATCCCCATATGTAGTACATGTCCTAAGAGAACAATCTACTCCTAATGAGAATTGTACAATGCACCCAGTATCATTTGGGTACTTCCTTATAAAGCACTCCTTTAAAAACATTATTAATGGTAGTCTCAAAAGGATTGGTAGGAATAGATTATCAGTCTCATTCACAAACTTTGAAGATGCCAACTCTTTCCTCACCAACGAAACCTTAAAGTCAAACTTCTATAAAGCTTTTATTCCAACCTCCAATGTCACTCGCATGGGTGTGATTAAAGGTGTACCTGTTAGCTGGAGCGATCAAGACATCATTGATAATATTAGTGTGCCTACAGGATGTGGTAATATATTAAAGGTCAGGCGTTTAAAGAAAAAAAACACTTTCAATGGGAAATCTGAGTTTATTCCGATAGAAATAGTTGTAGTCACTTTTGACGGCCAGGTTTTACCTAAAAGAATTTTCTTATGTTATAATTCATTACCTGTTGACCTCTATATATACCCAACCATACAGTGCTTCCAGTGTTGCAGATATGGACACGTTAAAAGTCAATGCAGATCTTTGCCAAGGTGTTTTAAGTGCGGACAGGGTCACACTGGCGACTCTTGTGAAGTTGATGAGGAAAATATATCATGTTTATTATGCTCAGGTTTTCATATAGCTACAAGTCGTAAATGTCCTGAATATATGAGGCAAAAAAGCATCAAGGAAACCATGGCAAAGAACTGTGTGGCATACGCTGAAGCACTGAAGCTACACCCCCCAATAACAAATTCATTTGCAGATGTGTTAATGTCTAGTCGACCAGTTCAAGATAACTTTCCGACCACTCAATCACTTAACCGTCGACGTTCACCAATACCAAACTATACTCTTGATAATTCAAACACCAATTCCTACAGAAAGACAGTGTTTTTGAAACCTAAAACTCCACACAAACCTGTAAGAGGTTATAGTCGTGATGAACATGAATCAATAACAAAAGATTACAACACCCCATTTGCACCGAGTAAGAGTATTTTAATTGACCGTGATTCGAATAATAGTCTTTCTAATTTATCAGTAAAAGATATCATTGATATGCTTATTTCTTTAGTAGTAACACAAAACAATAACATTTCACCGTCCAACGTTGCCATGCTTAAAAATGATTTAATGATGAAAATAAATAACACTGTTTATGGGAAAGAAGTCTCAGGTAGTGCAGTGGAATTGCAGGAGTATTAATAACAAGAAAAGTGACTTAATTTATATTTTAAATAGTTTAGAGCCCTTTATAGTGGCTCTGCAAGAAACTTGGCTTCGGCCAGAATATATATTTAAAGTCTCTGGATACTCTTGTATCAGAGAAGATAGATTTGACAATTATGCTGGCGTTGCTTTATTAATAAAACATCCTTTAACTTTTTCATGTATCCCTCTCCCTCAACACAGCGACGATATTTCTATCGTAGCTGCCTCTGTAAATAACATTTCATTCGTTTCAGTGTATATACCTCATCCTTCAACAGATGTATATAATGAATTAGAAGAACTTATTTCTAGCATTCCTCAACCGGCTCTAATAATGGGCGATTTCAATGCACATAACCCAATGTGGGGAAGCACACTGCATAATCACTATGGCAATAGGATTTTAGATATCTTGGATACCAATATTTTTTGCATACTGAATACTGGCTGTCCTACGAGGCGTACTCATGAAGGTGTTAGTGTTCCTGATTTAACAATTAGTAGTTCAAGTTTAGCCTCTTCTTTGGCGTGGTCAACTATGTCATCAACATTTGGAAGTGACCATTTTCCTATTATAATAACTTTTCCTGATTGTAAAAAGCCATCGAATATTCGCTCCCCACGTCTCAAATACAAATTACAAAATGTGGATTGGAGCTTATACAAAGACAGAGTGGAACAAAAACTTTCTTTATTACAGCCCGTTAACAATAGTAACCAAACAGAGTGTGCTGAATCATTAGCATCACTGTTAGTGGAGACTGCAAATGAAACATTTCCCATTAAAAAGGCTTGTAAAAATAAAATTCCATCTCCGCCCTGGTGGGACAGCGAGTGCTCGGATGCAATAAAACAGAGGAAAGCTGCTGAAAGGGCTTATATGTCCAGTACTACAGAGGAAAATCTGGAAATCTTGTCTCAGGTTACAGCCAGTACAAAAAAGCTTTTTAAACAGAAAAAATGGGATAGCTGGAGGAACTTTTGTCTTTCTATATCTCCTGACACATGTCCTTCTACAATCTGGTCAAATATCAAACGCTTCAGGTCAGCTTTTAAAGAATCACATCCTTTGATTTTATCTGAGAAGATAACAGATTCTTTCCTCGACAAACTGGCACCTTCTTCTGTTCCCCATGATTTTATGATGTATAAAACGTTGTCTGTTTTTCAACAAACCGGTCTTAATAGCCCCTTTAGTCTCACGGAACTTAAAGGTGTATTGACATACGTAAAAGACTCGGCGCCTGGTCCAGACGGGATTCCATATTCTTTTATTGCTAATATGTCTGATTCAAGTTTAGGCTACTTCTTGTCTTTGATTAACTCAGTTATGATATCCGGTAATGTTCCTTCATCGTGGAAGGTACAAGAAATAGTTCCTATTTTAAAACCAAACAAGCCTTCATCTCTAGCTGAGTCATATCGTCCTATAGCTCTTTCATCAGTGTTGGCCAAAATTACTGAACACTTGGTTAAAAATCGATTAGAATGGCACGTTGAGAGTAAGGGCCTATTAAGTAATAGTCAGTACGGGTTCCGAAAAGGTAGGAGCACTGCTGATAGCCTCGCAATCTTTACCACAGATATAAGATTAGCTTTTTCTGCTAACCAGCATCTTTTAGCTGCATTCCTTGATATTTCTTCTGCATACGACGCCGTAGTGTTATCCATCCTTGTAAATAAATTGCAAATATTAGAAGTTCCTTCGATGTTAATTAACTTTATTGTAAATATTCTTTCGGGGAGGAGCATTTATGTTATTGATGAAAGCTTAGAGAAAAAATTTAGAGTATTATGGAATGGCTTGCCTCAAGGCTCTGTATTATCTCCTATCCTTTTCAATATTTATTCGTACGATTTGCAGCACTCCCTAGGTGACAACATAAATATCCTGCAATATGCAGATGACCTTCTCTTATATATAGCCGGCTCCAATATCACAAAACTATGTGAGGCAGTCAATTCGTCACTGCAAATGTTAAAACAATGGCTAGACACAAATGGCATGTCTCTTTCAGTTCCTAAAAGTTCTGCTGTTCTTTTTTCTAGAATGAGGCGTCCTCCCCCGATTCATCTTTCTTATGATAATATTCCTCTTCTTTGTGACAAAAAGGCAAAATTCCTTGGGCTTATTTTAGATTCAAAGCTTACAGGGCTTGATCATTGTTATTATGTTAGTGATAGATGTGAACGGCTACTCAATATCTTACGTTGCTTATCTGGAGTATGGTGGGGCGCCCATCCTTTCTGTTTAAAGCTTTTATACAATGCTATCATCAGAAGTGTGCTTGATTATGGAACTCATTTTTTGGAACCCTGTAATGTTGTTGGAATTCAAAAATTAAATGTTATACAGGCTAAAGCGCTCCGTATCGTAGCAGGAGCAATGAAATCGAGCCCCAACAACGCCCTACAAGTGGAATGTGGGGATCCACCTTTGCGATTACGACGCCAATTTTTGAGCGATAAATTTTTATTTCGTGCCCTTCAGCTGTTTAATCACCCTCTTTACTCTAAACTTGCCTCTTTATCCAACCATATTGATAACTCTCCGTATTGGGCTCACAAAAATCCTCCATGTCTTGTTCTTAGTTTTAGGAAATTCATTGCAATACAAGCTCCCACTCATAGATCAACTTACCTTCCTTTATTTTGTTCAGATTTTGAGTCACTTATTTTACCCATAGAAATACTTGATATCGACATTACCAAAGATGACCAGCATGCTGACATAAAGTTCAATTTTATTCTTGAAAGCAAATGGCAAGATTGGCACTATTTATACAGTGATGCCTCAAAGCATGAAACAAGTCATGTAGGAGTAGGTGTATTTCATCAACAGTATAAAGTAAACCAGTTGATAAAGATGCCCCCTGAGACTTCGGTTTTCACAGGTGAATGTTTTGGTATTTTTAAAGCCTTAGAATATATTCTTCTGCTAAAGTTACGAAAAGCCGTTATATTTTCAGATTCAAAAAGTGCTCTTCAAGCACTCGCTAAATACCCTTTTAAATCAAATACATGCTACCCTATCATTATCGAATGTAGGCAATTAGTAAAAAAATGCCTCTCTTTAGGAATACAAGTAGCGTTTGTTTGGATTCCTGGCCACAGTAACATAACGGGGAACATAAAAGCTGATCGTTTGGCTAATGATGCTGTGAGCTTTGGAGATATGTACCCATACAAAAATTACAGTCATGATTTAATAGCTTTGCCAAAAAAAAACCTTCATGACTCGTGGACAGAGGATTGGAATAATAGCAGTCAAGTCAAAGGAAAATACTTCAAACTTATGCAACCATCTATACCTAAGAAACCCTGGTTCTTTAAAACAAGCCTCAGTAAAATTTCTACTACTAGTCTCATACGATTACGATTGGGTCATGTGTGTACACCGGCACATTTAGCAAAAATACATGTAATTGACTCTAATTTGTGTGAGTGTGGATCTGATGTAGGTGATGCAAATCACATATTTTTTGCCTGTACAAAGTATGATTGTTCTTCCTTTATACAATCTCTAGTATCCCTCCGTGTCCATTTGCCTACATCCATAACTTGCCTTTTATCTTCAAATGATGTAAATATTTATAAATGTATATCTTTATTTATTAACGCTAACAATATAAAATTGTAGTTTATTATATTTATTCCACTTTCCCTGATCCTTCCAAATTGTATCTCCCGGAATCTTTTTAACTCCTATACCTTTTCCCAACCTTTTACCTTGTCGTGGCAAAATGCACAAGCCGTGCAAGCCAAAACAAAACAAAAAAAATAAATAAAAAAAAATAAAATAAACGACGCTAGCGACACCACCGGTTGCTTCCCCAAACTTTAAAAGGGTCCTACTACTTAAACGCTCCAAGAGCTTTCCAATCTAAGGTATCTGTCATATTATCTATGCTTCCACAGATGATTAATAATATACGTATGTATGTGTCGCAGGCAAATCGTATAATTCCGCCGTTTACATATGGCGTCGTCAGTTTATAAACACTTGCGGATCTGCAAAATGACGAAGGCGAAATGTATAATGTCGAGTCACTAAATATAATGCCACAACATTTAATCTACAACCAAAACGCATTATGCATAATGCCGAGAAAAATTTAGTATTTAGTTATTTTTCCGGGTGTCGCTATTGAGCATTAAAGAAAAATGGCGCCAAAAAGTGAATTCATGTGAAAACGTGATTAAAAAACAGTGGAAATACGACGTGTATGATTGATTGATTTTATTGTGGTAATAGTGATTTCAAAGACGTTTTTCATAATGAAATACAAAAATTGTTTAATACGATAGCAAACGATAAGAAATCCATGGAACAATGACAACAATTTTGAGGTTATCCGGCACCTCAAGAACGCTAAGGTGTCCATGGCATGGAATCTTAGACCCGCAGGACATCTGTAGTTTTATAAATTATTGGTGAAAAATGATGTAATGAATGAGTATTAGTGATGTGGACTATGTTATCCTAAAAAAGGATTGCCTTTACGGTGTCACAGTCATTACCATTGTTTAATTAAAATTATATGTCACAAAACTGATTTATTTTCATATTTTTTTAAATTCTTATTACTTGGATAAGTATTATTTGTCCCACAATACTGTGTTTTATCATGGTCGGCCTAAATCGAAATCATGACAGTTTAACATTTAGCATTTTGTTGCCCTCTGCATTTTGCTAATCCGCGAGCGTTTATAAACTGACAACGCCCTAAGTAAACGGCGGAATTATACGTTTTGACTGCGACATGTACATGCTTCCCACGCGCCGATAGATAAGCTTGTCCTCAATTTCAGTTTCTACAATGTGAACACGAGCCACGTTCACGAGTTTCAGTACTTTCAGTTTATGTGGTGGGACCATTAACCTAAATAAATAATCAAGAAAGAAGCGCATAGTCGGACGGAAAGCCGAGCAAAAATGTTGAAATACCGGCCCATTTTTGGAGTTTCTATTCTTTTATTTGGAGTTTTGAGTGCTGAAAGCAAAATTTTATCATCCATCGATAAAACATACAAAAAAGGAGTTTCAGCATATTCTGGTGAGAGGTGGACTGAATGTATAACACAATTCGAAGAGTCACTTCATCTCTATAAGCTGTACAAATCTGTTGTGGTTAACTGCCGACTAAAATGTAAATCTGATTCCTATGAATCTCAAATTAAAGAAAATATTGAAGATCTGAAGTTATATGAAAAATTCATAAATGCTAGAAATTGCTTACTTAAGTGCCAAGAAAAAGGTTTCAATGATTTACATGTTTCAAGTGATGTTCCTGAATCCACAATCTTCAATATGAAAACAAGGAAACCTTATGAATATTTACATCTGTGCTATTTTCAAATATATGCAATGCAAAAAGCAGCTTCAGCTGCATACACTTTTCTCATAGCTAATCCTGAAGATGAATCTATGAAGAATAACCTTGAATATTATGCTCAACAACCAGAGGTAGATATTAAAGAGGTTGTTGATTTAGAAAGTGAGGATTATAAGGTGCTTTATTATCTTGGCTTAAAATCTTACAAAAAAGGCAATTGGGCTGAAACTGTTGCTAGTATGGAAGAAGTTCTAACAGACTACATGTCTTCTGAAAATATCTGCCGTGCAGAATGTGAGAGACAGCCAGAACAAGAATCAACTGCAGAATTTGTTTTGACTGTGTCAAATAACATTGCATCCCTTTTGCACTGTCATCAACAATGCCAGGAAAAGCTAAAAACTCTTCATTATGACTCTGGAACAGAATTTCTTGCTGATGTACTAAACTACTTACAGATATCCTATTACCATTTAGATAGATTCATTGATGCTGCACAGGCAGTTGCTAGTTATTTAGCTCTATTGCCAAATGATGAGGATATGTTAGAAAATAAAAAAATGTACAGCTCTCTTACAGATGCTAAATCGTTTTCTGAAAGATCAAATATTATTTATTATAAGACCAGAGATTTGTATGAAAAAAAGCTTATTCAATTATTTCATCACGAAGCTGATGGTTATCACACTGAGTCCAATGCAATTTGAGTATATTTTCTACATAATTAAACAAAAATGATTTGTAAAAACATTTCAATACAATAATAATGAGCTAAGCAGAGAAAAGATAGAAGAGGCAATCACAGATTAGTAGTAGTAGTAGAGTATGGATGGAGGCATCTAAAGGTTTTTTTAATTGTAACATTATGTGATAAATGTGCCATTTTTTATATATAGTTTTTTAAACTAACATTTACACCAAAACAATAATGATAAGTGTTTTTTTTATTATTACTATAAGTGACACTATGTATATTTTTAATATTTTTTGAATAAAATATTAGATATTTTTTATCTCGGCAAATTACTTAACATGTGAAATGGATACCTACCCGTATTTGTGTCCTTTCAGTTCCCTTAGGGTTCCATTCTATTGTAACAAAAAAACCTTTTTTTATACAGGATGACTTTGTAAACATTGGCAATATTTTAACTAAGAACCTACTCATGGTTCATAGTCCTTTCCACAAATTAAAATGAAAATCATATGATGAAACTATGAAAAATCATATCAAACACTAAAAATGATCATTGCTTCAAATTAAACTAATAAATTACAGTATGACTTTGTTTAAGATTTTAAATAATAAGTAATATGTAAACTTATCAAAAAACTAATCTGTCTAAACGGAAATGGGAGTGATACTGTACGATTTTTGAAATGATATTTCATAACAATTGATTTTCATTTTAATGTGTGGAAGGGACTATGAATCATAAATATGTTCTTAGTATAAAATATTGCCAATGTTTTCAGTCACCCTGTATTTTGCGTTTTCGTTCCTGTGGAAAGTTGTAGAACAGGCTAAGGTCCTTGCCTTAATGAACGATAAACCTAGCCATTGAGAACCTATTTATTTGTGTACTTACCAAGCAAATACCTAGTTTTATCATACACAAATCACTAGGTACACGTTCTACAGACGAGACGAGACCTCCCTCGTGAAGTAGAGAGGAACATTGCCATTAGCACTAGAAAATTTGAAATTACAATCACGCAGACGCAAAACGTAGTGATTACTTGGTTTGGAAAATATGTTTGATATTGAGAAATATCAAGTTATTGAACAACTCTTAAACAATGAGACTTTCCTTAACCCATGTTGACCTATTCTGTCTGATATATCATGACCTCATCCATCTACGGTTTTCGGTTGAACCACTACTTACGAGACACCCTGTATATTAGTAATTATTAAATCCCACAGTCAATTAATTCAGTCTGGCTGGGTCACCTCACCACAAGGCCACACCACAAGTAGTAGGAGGCTTAGTATGGATACTATTGTAGTGGCGTGGTGATGGTGTGGAAAACTTTTTTATTATCTTTGTGATCTTTGTGCTGTTTGTGACAGATTGACTTGACAGATGACAGACACGCAAAAGACATTTTTTAATCTGTGATCATCAAATCAATCAAATAATCAGGAATCAGTACCAGCGTTGCCAGAACGTTACTTTTGTAACGATTTACGTTACTTTTTGACCCCTTGATGTTACATTTACGTTACAAGTCACAAAACGTTACTTTTGCGTTACATTTGGGATGGACCATTAGAACCTTAATTTTCTTAAGTTTAATAGAAAATGTACGGTAAAAGAACCGCATACTCAACGCTTATGTTGTACTATTATATATATATTCTGTGCTTGTGTGTAGCTTTGTGTGTGTGTGTAAAATAATATGATCGTCTCTATCGCACTTATAGCTTGAATAAGGAAATAGAAAGAGCAAGTTGTACGGAGTGAGTGAGTACCAACCGACGGGACCAATAATTTGCTGTTTTATTATAGTATATGTCATCGCTGTCGTCGTCCATATCTATACTAATATTATAAAGCTGAAGAGTTTGTTTGTTTGTTTGTTTGAACGCGCTAATCTCCGAAACTACTGGTTCGAATTGAATAATTCTTTTTTTGTTGGATAGTCCGGTTATCGAGGAAGGCTATAATAGGCTATATAACATTGCTACGACCAATAGGAGCAAAGATATAGTGGTAAATGTGTAAAAAACGGGAGAAAGAAGTCACTTTTCCACGCGGACGAAGTCGCGGGCAAAAGCTAGTTCTTGATATTAGTCCTCTAGCTAATGCTTGTCTGGAAGAGATCGCTTAACGAAATAACGATACGATAAGATAGCCTAAAATGTATTATTTTCTGGTGTACAATAAAAAGTATCGCTATCTACATTAAAAAAAACACTTTTAAGGGTTCCGTAGCCGAATGGCAAAAACGGAACTCTTATTGTTTCGTCAAGTCTGTCTGTCTGTCTGTCCGTCCGTCTGTATGTCACAGCCACTTTATTGTGAAACTATTAACATCACACCGCTGAAACTTTGTAGGTAGGTGTATCTTATTCACCGCTTTCCAATTCAGATACAAAAAGTAAAAAAAAGATCTTTATGAAGGGGCTCTTATACATGAATCTAAAACCATTGTTTTTAATGAAACCTATACGTGTGGGGTGTCTGTCTATGGACAGGTCGTTCAAAATGACACTATTGTTCCTAAATCATTTTTTTCTAAAATACTTAAATTTGAGGAATGGACGCTTCCAGAGTGGTAAAATGGGCGTCCCCCCATCTAACTTTTGAATAAAGGAAGTTAAAATATATTACTTTGTCTTTCATACAAACATTATGAAAAACAAGGTTATTTTTGCGGTCAAAAGTAATATTTTCGCTAGGAGGAAGTAAGTGGACCCCGTTGCAGTGATGGGCGTTGGCGACACTACACCGTATTTAGTTTAAGGATGGTACGGGACCCTCAGTGCACGGGTCCGACTCACGCTTGGCCGTTTTTTTTATTTTTTTTTTATAAAGCGTTACTTTTTAGGTCAAAACGTTACTTTTTGAACGCTCTTGGGTTACTTTTTAGGACAGGGCACTGGCAACACTGATCAGTACTCTTACTAATCTGTGAATCAGCCAAGCAAATAGAAAAATCGAAAAAAGCGCGGGAAACGGTGAATCGTGTAGGTCGTCTTTTTTGGCTCTTGTAAAATTTATTCTAAATAAGGATCAGTGTGGGTGTTTGTGTGTATATTTAGTTAGTTTTGTAATTGTATGTAATTTTTATTTAATATATATAACTTTTTTCATCGATTATTGGGTAAGTCAACCAACTTTTCTCTTCTACTATGAAAGAGCCGCCTGACGATCCTGGCGGGACATTTGTCCCCCAGGCATCGAGTTTCGTGACTGTTTCACAAGGTTTACCTGATATGGACGATGAGGGTTCGATATTTGAGACTGATTGTTCTGAAAATAACAATATAAATGAACCTAAACGTAAACGCTCTAGACCGCGAAAAATGTGCAAACACTGCAATAGGAAAAGGTCGAAAAATCGTACAGATGGATTTATTAGTGAATTTGAATGTCAATGTATAGATGAACAGAATAGACCAGTCACCTGTTCTCAGGACAGTGCTAGTATTCGCCCCTCGGTCCACCCTCATACACCACAGGTAAATAATGCTATTGACACACATGCCCCAACTTCAAGTGCTATGTCACGAACAGTTAAAAAAAATGATGACTCTTATGTCCCTGTTGGTAGAGTGAAGTATCTTGCCTCTGACTTATCCCCATATGTAGTACATGTCCTAAGAGAACAATCTACTCCTAATGAGAATTGTACAATGCACCCAGTATCATTTGGGTACTTCCTTAAAAAGCACTCCTTTAAAAACATTATTAATGGTAGTCTCAAAAGGATTGGTAGGAATAGATTATCAGTCTCATTCACAAACTTTGAAGATGCCAACTCTTTCCTCACCAACGAAACCTTAAAGTCAAACTTCTATAAAGCTTTTATTCCAACCTCCAATGTCACTCGCATGGGTGTGATTAAAGGTGTACCTGTTAGCTGGAGCGATCAAGACATCATTGATAATATTAGTGTGCCTACAGGATGTGGTAATATATTAAAGGTCAGGCGTTTAAAGAAAAAAAACACTTTCAATGGGAAATCTGAGTTTATTCCGATAGAAACAGTTGTAGTCACATTTGACGGCCAGGTTTTGCCTAAAAGAATTTTCTTATGTTATAATTCATTACCTGTTGACCTCTATATATACCCAACCATACAGTGCTTCCAGTGTTGCAGATATGGACACGTTAAAAGTCAATGCAGATCTTTGCCAAGGTGTTTTAAGTGCGGACAGGGTCACACTGGCGACTCTTGTGAAGTTGATGAGGATAGTATATCATGTTTATTATGCTCAGGTTTTCATATAGCTACAAGTCGTAAATGTCCTGAATATATGAGGCAAAAAAGCATCAAGGAAACCATGGCAAAGAACTGTGTGGCATACGCTGAAGCACTGAAACTACACCCCCCAGTAACAAAGTCATTCGCAGATGTGTTAATGTCTAGTCGTCCAGTTCAAGATAACTTTCCGACCACTCAATCACTTAACCGTCGACGTTCACCAATACCAAACTATACTCTTGATAATTCAAACACCAATTCCTACAGAAAGACAGTGTTTTTGAAACCTAAAACTCCACACAAACCTGTTAGAGGTTATAATCGTGATGAACATGAATCAATAACAAAAGATTACAACACCCCATTTGCACCCAGTAAGAGTATTTTAATTGACCGTGATTCGAATAATAGTCTTTCTAATTTATCAGTAAAAGATATCATTGATGTGCTTATTTCTTTAGTAGTAACACAAAACAATAACATTTCACCGTCCAACGTTGCCATGCTTAAAAATGATTTAATGATGAAAATAAATAACACTGTTTATGGGAAAGAAGTCTCAGGTAGTGCAGTGGAATTGCAGGAGTATTAATAACAAGAAAAGTGACTTAATTTATATTTTAAATAGTTTAGAGCCCTTTATAGTGGCTCTGCAAGAAACTTGGCTCCGGCCAGAATATATATTTAAAGTCTCTGGATACTCTTGTATCAGAGAAGATAGATTTGACAATTATGCTGGCGTTGCTTTATTAATAAAACATCCTTTAACTTTTTCATGTATCCCTCTCCCTCAACACAGCGAAGATATTTCTATCGTAGCCGCCTCTGTAAATAACATTTCATTCGTTTCAGTGTATATACCTCATCCTTCAACAGATGTATTTAATGAATTAGAAGAACTTATTTCTAGCATTCCTCAACCGGCTCTAATAATGGGCGATTTCAATGCACATAACCCAATGTGGGGAAGCACACTGCATAATCACTATGGCAATAGGATTTTAGATATCTTGGATACCAATATTTTTTGCATACTGAATACTGGCTGTCCCACGAGGCGTACTCATGAAGGTGTTAGTGTTCCTGATTTAACAATTAGTAGTTCAAGTTTAGCCTCTTCTTTGACGTGGTCAACTATGTCATCAACATTTGGAAGTGACCATTTTCCTATTACAATAACTTTTCCTGATTGTAAAAAGCCATCGAATATTCGCTCCCCACGTCTCAAATACAAATTACAAAATGTGGATTGGAGCTTATACAAAGACAAAGTGGAACAAAAACTTTCTTTATTACAGCCCGTTAACAATAGTAACCATACAGAGTGTGCTGAATCATTAGCATCACTGTTAGTGGAGACTGCAAATGAAACATTTCCCATTAAAAAGGCTTGTAAAAATAAAATTCCATCTCCGCCCTGGTGGGACAGCGAGTGCTCGGATGCAATAAAACAGAGGAAAGCTGCTGAAAGGGCTTATATGTCCAGTACTACAGAGGAAAATCTGGAAATCTTGTCTCAGGTTACAGCCAGTACAAAAAAGCTTTTTAAACAGAAAAAATGGGATAGCTGGAGGAACTTTTGTCTTTCTATATCTCCTGACACATGTCCTTCTACAATCTGGTCAAATATCAAACGCTTCAGGTCAGCTTTTAAAGAATCACATCCTTTGATACTATCTGAGAAGTTAACAGATTCTTTCCTGGACAAACTGGCACCTTCCTCTGTTCCCCATGATTTTATGATGTATAAAACTTTGTCTGTTTTTCAACAAACCGGTCTTAATAGCCCCTTTAGTCTCACGGAACTTAAAGGTGTATTGACATACGTAAAAGACTCGGCGCCCGGTCCAGACGGGATTCCATATTCTTTTATTGCTAATATGTCTGATTCAAGTTTAGGCTACTTCTTGTCTTTGATTAACTCAGTTATGATATCCGGTAATGTTCCTTCATCGTGGAAGGTACAAGAAATAGTTCCTATTTTAAAACCAAACAAGCCTTCATCTCTAGCTGAGTCATATCGTCCTATAGCTCTTTCATCAGTGTTGGCCAAAATTACTGAACACTTGGTTAAAAATCGATTAGAATGGCACGTTGAGGGTAAGGGCCTATTAAGTAATAGTCAGTACGGGTTCCGAAAAGGTAGGAGCACTGCTGATAGCCTTGCAATCTTTACCACAGATATAAGATTAGCTTTTTCTGCTAACCAGCATCTTTTAGCTGCATTCCTTGATATTTCCTCTGCATACGACGCCGTAGTGTTATCCATCCTTGTAAATAAATTGCAAATATTAGAAGTTCCTTCGATGTTAATTAACTTTATTGTAAATATTCTTTCGGGGAGGAGCATTTATGTTATTGATGAAAGCTTAGAGAAAAAATGTAGAGTATTATGGAATGGCTTGCCTCAAGGCTCTGTATTATCTCCTATCCTTTTCAATATTTATTCGTACGATTTGCAGCACTCCCTAGGTGACAACATAAATATCTTGCAATATGCAGATGACCTTCTCTTATATATAGCCGGCTCCAATATCACAAAACTATGTGAGGCAGTCAATTCGTCACTGCAAATGTTAAAACAATGGCTAGACACAAATGGCATGTCTCTTTCAGTTCCTAAAAGTTCTGCTGTTCTTTTTTCTAGAATGAGGCGTCCTCCCCCGATTCATCTTTCTTATGATAATATTCCTCTTCTTTGTGACAAAAAGGCAAAATTCCTTGGGCTTATTTTAGATTCAAAGCTTACAGGGCTTGATCATTGTTATTATGTTAGTGATAGATGTGAACGGCTACTCAATATCTGACGTTGCTTATCTGGAGTATGGTGGGGCGCCCATCCTTTCTGTTTAAAGCTTTTATACAATGCTATCATCAGAAGTGTGCTTGATTATGGAACTCATTTTTTGGAACCTTGTAATGTTGTTGGAATTCAAAAATTAAATGTTATACAGGCTAAAGCGCTCCGTATCGTAGCAGGAGCAATGAAATCGAGTCCCAACAACGCCCTACAAGTGGAATGTGGGGATCCACCTTTACGATTACGACGCCAATTTTTAAGCGATAAATTTTTGTTTCGTGCCCTTCAGCTGTTTAATCACCCTCTTTACTCTAAACTTGCCTCTTTATCCAACCATATTGACAACTCTCCGTATTGGGCTCACAAAAATCCTCCATGTCTTGTTCTTAGTTTTAGGAAATTCATTGCAATACAAGCTCCCACTCATAGATCAACTTACCTTCCTTTATTTTGTTCAGATTTTGAGTCACTTATTTTATCCATAGAAATACTTGATATCGACATTACCAAAGATGACCAGCATGCTGGCATAAAGTTCAATTTTATTCTTGAAAGCAAATGGCAAGACTGGCACTATTTATACAGTGATGCCTCAAAGCATGAAACAAGTCATGTAGGAGTAGGTGTATTTCATCAACAGTATAAAGTAAACCAGTTGATAAAGATGCCCCCTGAGACTTCGGTTTTCACAGGTGAATGTTTTGGTATTTTTAAAGCCTTAGAATATATTCTTCTGCTAAAGTTACGAAAAGCCGTTATATTTTCAGATTCAAAAAGTGCTCTTCAAGCACTCGCTAAATACCCTTTTAAATCAAATACAAGCTACCCTATCATTATCGAATGTAGGCAATTAGTAAGTAAATGCCTCTCTTTAGGAATACAAGTAGCGTTTGTTTGGATTCCTGGCCACAGTAACATAACGGGGAACATAAAAGCTGATCGTTTGGCTAATGATGCTGTGAGCTTTGGAGATATGTACCCATACAAAAATTACAGTCATGATTTAATAGCTTTGCCAAAAAAAATCCTTCATGACTCGTGGACAGAGGATTGGAATAATAGCAGTCAAGTCAAAGGAAAATACTTCAAACTTATGCAACCATCTATACCTAAAAAACCCTGGTTCTTTAAAACAAGCCTTAGTAAAATTTCTACTACTAGTCTCATACGATTACGATTGGGTCATGTGTGTACACCGGCACATTTAGCAAAAATACATGTAATTGACTCTAATTTGTGTGAGTGTGGATCTGATGTAGGTGATGCAAATCACATATTTTTTGCCTGTACAAAGTATGATTGTTCTTCCTTTATACAATCTCTAGTATCCCTCCGTGTCCATTTGCCTACATCCATAACTTGCCTTTTATCTTCAAATGATGTAAATATTTATAAATGTATATCTTTATTTATTAACGCTAACAATATAAAATTGTAGTTTATTATATTTATTCCACTTTCCCTGATCCTTCCAAATTGTATCTCCCGGAATCTTTTTAACTCCTATACCTTTTCCCAACCTTTTACCTTGTCGTGGCAAAATGCACAAGCCGTGCTAGCCAAAACAAAAAAAAAAAAAAACAAAAAAAAAACCTCTTTATTACTTGCTTGCTCAATGCTCGCTGTCTGTCATTCTCGCTGTTATTGAATACGTTGGATCCAGATCATGTATCTCTGTAAGAAATGTGGTATGGTTGGCAATATTGTCCTAAGAAAAAAGGACCACTATTGTGCAGAATGTTTTATTACCAACACAAATCATAAATTTCGTGCCTGCATCGGGAAAAATAGAGTACTCTCAGGAAATCAAAATGTACTAATATGTTTATCAGGTGGACCATGTTCTACAGTGTTATTAGATTTGATACATAATGGAATTTCCTTGAATAATCATAAAAAACTATGGATAACACCTATATTCTTTCATCTAATGGGTAAGGAATAATTTTATCATCATTCAACAACGACTTAAGGCTTCTGCCCACTACAACATTTCATACCATGTTTGTGCTAGGAATGTGTCAGCCAAAAAATATTATTTGTATTGAAAACTCTGACACTGTTCCCACTAGACCATTCTGTCACCGACAAACACCATCACGTACCATACATGGATTTTGCTGGTCCTGACATGCTCCGTGCATGCATGACACGTGATGTTGCTGTAACTTAGTCATTTGATGACATTTCAAAGATACATGTGTGTAACATACTGGTTGCATACTGGCACAAAACGCTGTTAATTGTCTGATATGATCCTAGCATGGTCATGGTATGGTATGGTGTAGTGGGCCAGACCTTAAGTCCTGAGTTTCATCATTACACAGAAATCCGAATTATTATTTTCTTATCAGGCAGGTAGTGGAGACCACTGATGAGTAGCCTGTATCTAATTTCCAAAATGTTTAATATTTCATTTAAAAATTTGCAGGGATGACAAAGGAACCAGATGTTGAAATTTTAACAGCAAAAGCTTTAATCAAACAATGCAATACCTACAATTACAATGTATACATAGGACACATTACACAATATCTAATAAAGAATGATTTTGTACAAGATTGTGATACACTCCCACAAGTGAACAACACTTTGATGTCTCAATTTAATGATTTAATGCTCAGTATGTCAATATCTTCCAGAAATGATTTTCTGACAAAAGTTTCTAGAGATTTGTATATTCATTTTGCCAATTTGCTCCAATGCAAATTAATATTTACTGGTGAAACCTTGGGTACACTAGCAACTAACTTATTATGTAATTTGACCATTGGCCGTGGTGCTCAAGTTCAACATGATGTTGTAAGTATTCAGATGGTCCATTACCATTACATCTTGTATAACATTGGTGCAAACCGAGCACTCAAGCCACCATTTGCAGGAATAACTTATTTTGTTTGCCACTTGGCCACAGTAAATAAATAAAATAATGAATAAATGCTTGTATTTAGTAGCAGAAACTATTATAGTTACTCAGTGTGCGCCATTTATATTATACATACTTATACCTCTACCAGCTGAGTATTACTATTAATACAATTTAATATTTTTCTTTTCAGGGATTTTGTGATAACAGAAATGAAGTGAAAATATTAAGGCCAATGAAGGATATAAGCCAAGAAGAAATAGATCAATATATCAAACTTCACCAACTTACACCAAGCATTAGAAGAGACATTCAAGAAAATTGTCTGCAAACTGTTATACAACACTTTGTAACAGATTTGCAAGAAAACTACCAAGCGACTATTTCAACCATAAGCAAAACAGCAGATAAACTTGGTGTTGGGATGAAAAAATGCAATACATGTAAAATCTGTGAGGTAATTATTTCTAACTAGTGTGAGACTATGGGGTGGCTTTTAGTTATTGTAGTTTGAGCATCAACTAATCACTGATAATTTTGGAAACACCTAGGCTTGAAAATGCTAAATGCTAAAGCCTTTCTGCCCCACAACTTCACCCTCTTACTTAGGGAATAACGTAAAATCGGGCCTTAGCTGTTATGTTCTAACCATCAACCTTTTTGCATAATTTCTCATGTTGAAGGTTAGATTTATCAAACTTTTGTAGTTACTTAAACAGTAAGGCACTCTTATAAAAAAAGTAAATATGTATGAGTGATCCGCATAGTCAGTGTTTGTTCTCTGTTTCAGAGTAATATTGGTGAAAATAGCAATAAACTTTCGGCCTTGGAAGCTACCAATTACTCTAGGGCTGTTTCAGCCGGGCGGCACACCTCACCATCAGAAAGCTCTGTTAACAACAAATCTGAATTTCTGTGCTATACTTGCAGTAACATGGTTCTAGAGATAGATGCATGTAAAATCCCAAAACATGTACAAGAAGTACTAAAAATAAATGGTGATGATGAATAATTAAGTTTGTTTCCATTTTTTATCATATTGCAACATAATCATAACATACATATTCGCCCACTTGCGCATGATAATTTAACCCAGGATTACGCAAATTCTGGATTAAATCATCGTTCTGTCCCTGTAAGTTTATTTGACGTTGACAGAGACAGAAATAAGATTTAATCCAGGACTAATCCTGAGACTAATCGAGCATTTAAATTAGAGATGGGCCGAGTACTCGGTTAATACTCGGTACTCGGCGTACTCGGCAGGTTTTTTGATACTCGTACTCGGCCGAGTAACTCGGTTTCAATGCCGAGTATACTCGGTTTAAGTAAAGCAATATTTAGGTAGAAATTATATAAACGACTGGGCAAATCTATCACAACCTCAATTATGATAATAAATGAGTAGAGACAAAATGAGGAAAACGTTAATAAAAATAATAATATGTGAAATTTTATAAAGTTAGATTGTGTTGTGGTGATGAAAAGCTCTCTGCACGTTCTAGTAACAAACAATTCCATTTTTAGGGTTCCGTAGCCGAATGGCAAAAAACGGAACCCTTATAGTTTCGTCAAGTCTGTCTGTCTGTCTGTCTGTCTGTCTGTCTGTCTGTCTGTCTGTCTGTCTGTCTGTCCGTCCGTATGTCACAGCCACTTTATTCTGAAACTATAAGCATCGCATAGCTGAAACTTGGTAAGTAGGTGTATCTTGTTCACCGCTTTCCGATTCAGATACAAAAAGTAAGAAAAAATAATATTTAAGGGGGGGCTCCCATACATGAAACTAAAACCTAAAAATTTTTTTTTACTCAAACCTATGCGTGTGGGGTGTCTATAGATAGGTCTTTGAAAATGTTGTTGAGGTTTCTAAAACCATTTTTTCTAAAAGTGTAAGGTTTGAGATATACACGCTTTCAAAGTGGTAAAATGGGCGTCCCCCCCCATCTAACTTTTGAACTAAGAAAGTGAAAATTTTGAAAAAAATATATGCTGTAGATCTCAATAAAAACTTGCAACGAAAATTGGTTTGAAGGAGATCGAACCAGTAGTTTTTGAGATATTGCACATTTTTATCAACCGCAAATATAACTTTGTCGTTCATACAAACACTATGAAAAACAAAGTTATTTTTGCAGTCACAATACATTGTGATGTTTTCGTTAAGTTAAAGTAAGTGGACCCTGAATTCAGTTAAGGGTGGCACGGAACCCTCAGTGCGCGGGTCCGACACGCACTTAACCGGTTTTTCTTCGTAGACTTTACCAGCCTCCGAAAATAATCAGCTGTGAATGGTGCTTGCAGGTGCTCATAGAAACACTCTTTTTAAGCGTGTTAGTTCCAAATACCTTGTTAGGGGCCCTGCCCACTACTCGAACGGACACTTGTCTTATGCTAGCAAATTCTCTCTGAAATAGCGACCTTATTTAAATTTAGTAAATAAAATGTAAATTCGTCATTGGCTGTAAGTCTTCCATGTCTATATTTTATGTTATCATCATGCTGTGGATTTTGTAATACAAAAAAAAGTAATGGGGCTTTTAGGATCATTGCGCTCTAGTGGCTTGATGAAAGCTTATTCTGCGCGAACCTGGTTTGTACTTGTTTACACACCCGAAACAGGAGTTTGATTGAACCGAGTTACTCGGCCGAGTACTCGGTTGGAAAAAAAATAAACCGAGTAATACTCGGTACTCGGTACTCGGCAAAAGTGCTACTCGGCGCATCTCTAATTTAAATCATCATGCGCAAGTGGGCCTAAACTAATCCGGCGGACTCGCGCAAGTGGGGCTAAGGCACAGGGCAGGTTACTTGATCAATAAATTAACTAATACTAAAAAAATACTACCAGCTGTTAAATAATTCCGATTGTACATATTTTGAACACAAAATATACCTGAAAATAATGTCAAAATTGCTATATTAATTTAATGACCATTGGTTAAGGCAGTTACGTTCAACAAAATAGCCCTTAACTAGACTTATGAACCTCGCTCTCGCTCCATATAAACGCGATAACGGTGAGATAGAACGCTGTCAATCCGTTCAGTGGGCAAGGTAAAGCGTATCGTGTCGCTTTTCATGCTTGACTTCTGACACGTTCCTAGCACGGTCATGGTATGGTATGCAGTGGGAAAACCCTTTATAACTAAGTGGCACCGCTTGGGCTAGGTAAGCGTCGCAACACCGACGCTGCGCCCGTGTGGCATCGCCGTTTACCCGGGTGACCCTTGGCTTGTTTCAGTAAGTTCGCTAGCTATAGATATAGTTTACAATATTTACTGAAATTAGAAATCTGATCAACTTAACGAAAGTAAGTACTACGCTGGGATTTGGTATGTTAACCTCCTAACGAGTCCAAGCAAAGTTACGAACTCAAAAATTGTGTCCCAAGGGATTCTCTCTAGTAACCTTCCTTGCTTGGGCTAAACTGGAATTGTACTAAAATTTAAAATATGCCTACCTCATTTAAAAAGAACTATTAATTACTTAGCATATTCTAAGCCAGGCACGGCTGTAGTCTGGCTGGATGAGTTTTACCTTACCTATCGTACTTGTGAAACGCTGCGACAGAATGCGTGTTTTAATTGATTGAGAAGATTTTTTTAAATAAAATTAAAACAATTTGAAACATTTATTATTTTTAATGATGTACACATAAGTACACAATCAATAAAATCACGCACACGAAAATCGACGTTTACCGAGCGCTACCAGTGTTCGATAGCTTAATGTAGGACCTACATTGTAGGTAGTCGGGCGGGACTTCCATCCAAGGTAGAGAGAACTAACTATCTTAGCTTAAAAAAATGGCAAGTTAAGTTTTATTATTTACTCATCAATTGATTTGGTTCCCGTGAATACGAAGCACATGTATATTAATTCGATATTGGATCTTTAGTAGGTACGTCGTCTTTTCAGAAAGAAGTTTCCTGTAAGGTTAAGCTTGAAACTACGAGAAATAATTTAAGTAAGTATTTATTTCGTAGTGCTTTCCCTTGGAGTAACATTCAAATGTTCCACCCTGTATACGACGACAGGGTTAGGCCTCTTTCAAGGAGACGCTTGGCGTGGCTTCGGGCGTCGCGTGCGGCGTTGCTTCCTACGGCGCGTCGGGCGTTTCTACGCGTGAAGCGACCTGCATCGCCCCACGTGCTAACTCAAACTATAGAAATGTAACCGCGTCCTTCGCGGCGTCCGCCCGCCGCTTCATCCGCCGCGTTCCCCAGTTATGAAAATTGCTGGGTCACCTGCAGCGTCCACCGCGGCGTCGCCCGCTGCTTCATTTGCCGCGTCCGACGCGGCGACACTCGCGGCATGCAACGCTACAACTCAAACAAACGCTTGCGAAAACGCTGCAAACTTGAACCGTATCCGTATTTTTGTTTCTGGCGGCCCGCTTAGCGCAAAGCGACGCTCGAAGCCACGCGTCTCCTTGAAAGAGGCTGGAGGTGAAGGTAAACGAAACGCTGTGAGGTTGTTTAGTGACCCTACATTTATTATGTTATTTACAAGTACATCCGTTTATGTATTTTATAGTAGGACTAGGAAGGTCTTATTTTGCCTCGATGGTGTAGTGGTTAGTTCGCTGGTTGCTACCCAAGAGGTCCCGGATTCGAATCACGGATCGGGCCGAATTTAATTCTGTTCTGTTTCGAAAATATGTACCTACTCGGAAAAAGCTAGAAGCTCAGGCTAGGAGTCAGAAAGTTAGAGGTGATAACTATGGCACCCAGCCTTTCCTCGGAAAGCACGTTAACACGTTCCGGGACACTACTCCAGACACAATAGATCTTTTATTGTTTTCACGCCTGTAGGCGGGCACTGTCCCGGAACGTGTTAAGTCGGTTGGTCCTCCGCCTGATCACCTCCTGATTATCTCACAGAATAATGACAGTGAAGGTGTGACAGTGCCCTTGTACATTACACACGCGCCGCGCCGAAGGCCACTTAGTTGAGGTTGACCGCTGTGATCGAATGCGACTTTACCTTACGTTAGGTCTTATATGAATCTACCAAAACGTCCTATAAGTATACTCGTACAAAACAACATTAAATGTTGGTTTTTGCCCAAGATATCAGCGACTTTGCGTAGGATCGTAACATAGGTATATAACATTATAATACGTCCGTCCGTTCCGTTCCTAACTTATGTAGTAGTCGTCGTAATATAACTTTCCCATAAAACATCCCGGTCCCCCGAATTTTACTTTTACTTAAACCAGGACTAAAATCACCAGACCAATGGAAAAAGCATACTTAACTCCATTATTGAATAATGCCATTTGGACAGCGTTTATTTTACATATCCTAGGCTGGTTTTATAGCGTATAATATTCAACAGAGAAGTGGTCGTCATTGAGTATTAAGTAAAAGTATTATAGGGAAAAATCTAATTTACTGTACCTTTTGCATGATTTTCAACTAACTCTCCAAAGGGGTGTGCGCGTGCCTTTTACTCGTCCATTTTATCATCTTCTACGCAATTTGCACATCAGCATCAGTTCAATTCTTATTAGGCACTGAGCCACTTTGTTACGCATGAATGTCATAAAAACAGGTTTCTTCTAAACGCCGCTAGACAGGGATGAAGAAGTACTCATAAATTAAGTACAAATAATCGAAAGATGTCCAGGCAAAAGTTAGTATTGTTTATTAAGAAAATTTTGATGCAACAACTTCAAGTTATTACACTAAAATAAATTATAATCAATGAGGCTCAACTTCGTATCGAATAATCGACAACGTTTGAATGGGGACATTCAACTTAATTTTATATGTAAGTCTATATAAAATTAAGTCAAAGTTCTGTAAAGAACAGCTAACATAACTTACTAAAATATGTATACTAATAGAAACAATAATGCGACAATTGTCTAATAATTAAAAGTTACTGGTCTTCTTTATAAAATACCTATGTAATTAAAGAAAACGATTAATTTATCAAGTTAAAATTTTGTATTTATATCACACATTATCTACATTTAACTTCTATTACATAAATACAAAATTTTAAATACAGTACCAACGAAAAGCCGCTAACCAGTACTTGCAAATGGTATGCAGATGTTATTAATATTATATTATACAAGTAATTACAATATCAATACCATAGGTTAATAAATGCAAAAGATCAAGTGCAATGAAACTCGAAATGTTTTCTGTATGTCAATAATAAATATTATTGATTTTCATGTAAAAAAAAGGTGATTCTTTTTCACTTCAACAATTTCAAAAAACCACCCACCCGCCACAGTACACTACCAAAGTAACATTTGAATACATGATCACTTTCATGGACTTCTTGAATGAGTTCATACCAGAGATAAACACTTTTAAAACAATTAATAACCAGATTTACTAATATTAAACACTAAATTATATTGTCTTTCCAAATTATATTTCCATTTATCAAATATTGGAATTACAGTAGGTTGGTTAACAGAGATGATGTCTTCACTGTGTTCCTAGTGCAGATATTTACACTTTCAGTGGCCTCTTTGCTGGTGTTTCTTCGTCAGTGACTTCATTTGGAATCTTGTACAAGTATATATTCAATACATAGCAATATTAAGAGTTAACTGACTCTCTTCGTTAATTTACTCTGCTGAATTTATTGGTCCTTGCAATGCATTTGGAGTGGGGGAGTTAGAAGACACCATTCGCCCTTGTTCCTTAACAATCGGATCTGAAGAAAACCAAGATATTTACACATCAATTCAGGTTGTAGAGCAAGACCTATATTATTGAATAGCATCACAGTAAGTACCTTGTACCATAGTCATGCATGATACAAGGTCTTACTTAGTAGAAGATGAATTGTCTATAGAATTTTGAGCACCAGGATCAGTAATGGTGGCTATGCTACACAAATAAGCAGGCCAGTTTGCCAGTTCTGTGATTATATCTACAATAGTACAGAATTACAGAACTGGCAAACAACAAATATAAACTGAAAAAATAACATTTATACATTGCTAGTGTTTCTTTTTTTTTTTAATTTAATTCTGGCTTTGATGATAGATTCTGGCCTGTTTATGTACCCTACAAATCACACAAAAGCATTCTTAGTACTTGTAACTATAATATTTTGTAGGCCTCTGATTTTAAGTTCCATAGTAATTACTCATCATTATATATAGCATAATTGATGGTCATCACATCTTAAATAGTTCTTAGATCCATAGTAAATAACATCTCTTTGTTACATGAAACAGATTTGTTTGTCATCTGTAATAGTTTTTTTGCAGATGACAGCAATTGTTGTAATAATTGGGTCAAATGATCAAAACCACTTTTAAAATTATTCTGCATTGGTTTGCCGGGACACTTGACTGGTGCAGACTAGTTGCAAATGTAAAACACACAAAAATCTGCAACTTACAGAAATAAGGATGATCCATTGCCTCACGAGCAGTGTACCGCTCATAATGATCATAGCGGAGAAGACGATCAAGGAAGTCTAAAGCTTCAGGAGACACCAAGTGTTGATTTTCTGAATGAACAAATCGTTCCCATCGTTTACGGGAATGCCTGTGAATAAAGACATTATATTTAGTTGTTTCATGTTCCTGGTTAAGTTTAAAAGAACATTAATAAGTAATACACATACCTTCCAAGAATATCATTAAATCGAGGATCCAATTCTATATGATATTTATCCAAATATTCAAACAATTCTTCTGTGCCCAGCACTTTTGCAATACGTACAAGCTGGTCATAATTGTCATGACCATGGAAGAATGGCTCTTTGCGGAAAATCATTGATGCAAGCATGCAGCCTAATGACCACATATCCAAGGAGTAATCATACATTTGATAATCCACCAACAATTCAGGACCCTGGAAATTTATATTTAATTGTAAGCCTGCAATCATTTCATAGAACCATTTCTTGTACACATCACAGAAAAAACACCCACCTTAAAGTATCTAGATGCAACACGAACATTGTACTCTTGACCAGGATGATAGAACTCTGCTAATCCCCAGTCAATGAGACGCAACTTCCTATTATCATGATCAATCATCACATTATGTGGCTTCACATCTCTGTGCATGATACCCATACTGTGGCAATAGTCTAATGCCTTCAGAAGTTCATACAAATAATACCTGAAATAAATTTGATTGTTTACTTATAATACTACACAAGAAATTTGTTTATTTTTTTTTTGTTGTTCAGTATTTTACCTTATATCATAATCTGATAAAGTTTGATACAGCTGTTTGAAATCAGTGTTGTTCACATGTTCAAAAATAAGCGCTGGAGTACGTGAAACAGGGTCCTTGACTACTGCTTGTAAAGTAATAATATTTGTGCCTCCTCTTAAGTTTTCTAATATCTTTATTTCTCGTTTTATCTTCTTCTTTTTGACAGGCTGAAAAGAAAGAAATAATTGTAATAAATAAAATCATACTATCTGCACTATTACCAAAATAATGTAAAAAATAACTCACTTTCAATATTTTAACTACACACTTCTCATTGTTTGTGATATTTATTGCCTCAAATACTTCACTATATTTGCCGCGCCCAAGCTTCCGAACCAACTGGTAATCTTCTTGATTACCCCAGTCAACAACATAGCTTTCATAATCCCAATATTCTCTTGGCTTCTGTGAGTTGACATCGGCATATACCCTTGCTCTACTAGGTACTGCCATCGTTCTATACCTCTGCCAACCTAGGGATTTATCAGCGATACTCTTTCCGGAAATCGCATATGTCTTGAGTAATGATACTGTGAATAAAAATATTTTCCACGTCACATTCAAACATTCACATTTGGCGTAGTTAGTAACTATTACGAAGCCTATTCATCCAACTTGTCACACTGTATCGTAAGCGTTTATGATTACGAGTGTTCAATTAGGAGCACTGTGATAGATAACCTAAAAAAGACATCCAGCTCAGTACTTTCGTAGCACTAAGAGAGTTAACAATATTGTAAGAACATAACTATATAAGTTTCTCCAACACAATGATATAACACTAGCACAAACTGTAACTATTCATAGGATCTGACGACATAAAATAAAATTTGAAAGTGTCTTCCGAGAGAAAAACGCACGCCATTACTCGTCAAATGATCGAATATTGCAGCACAAATTCATACCTAGCACATTACTGTAGTTAATCCTAATCTAAATAACAAGTAGTTTCAGCATACATATAACTTCTTGAAAACTAACGATAAACCCAAAACCAACGCTAAAAAAATCACTTTATCACATCTAAACCGGCTCAAATCCAACAAAATTCAAGATGGACGCCCACCCTTTTGAGTAGGTAGGTAGGTAGGTAAGTAAGTACGTACGAACGAACGTAGACATAGAGTGGGGTTCTATATGCGAGTTCATGCAATCGAATGGTTCGATGTATGGATAATCGATACTAAATGTTTCTTCGACTTTCTTGTAAATAAAACTAATAATTATTTTTATTTTTTTCTCAAGTGAAATAATTTATAATATTAAGTTTATATAGAGAGAAAACATGAAATTACTAAAATACTCGTAAAAAAATTGATTTGGAAATCTACACAATTTTAACTCGTCAAGTATGTGTAAACGAGACACAATATAAATTCCATTGTTATGCGACGCCCGGCTGTCGTTTGAAACCTGACTAATTACAATAAGATGTTACTAACCATATGCCCACCAACTACCTGGACTAGAACCATTTTATAGGATAGTGATATGACGTCGCTGGGCCTTACTCCAGCAATGGCCCAGGATTTCCACAAGTGGCGGTCAAGTATCAGCCCCCTTACTCTGGACACCAATACCGATCCAATGAAGATAGCCATCCCTGTCACATGCATACACGGCCTGGTATGAGTGACAGGGATGGCGATAATCATTGGATCGGGTTTTGTGTCCAGAGTAAGGGGACAGGAGGGCGACCCCAAATAGGGAATGCGCCTCGAAAAACCAAAAGATTAGGAAGTTTGTATGGTTTAAACTGGATCCTTATAAACTTATAAAACATTGCACAGCTTTCGTCCGCAGCGCCGCATATTTTGAGACAGGTTCCTCAGAAACGCATTCAATGAAATGAACCCATACGCAGCCACCGAAAGTCGAGACCGAGGCCCTAATGTTAAATATTTCCAATCGATTTAAACATTGTCGAGTTTTCTAATCGATTGGATACTTTAAAAATATTAATAATGCTAGCAGCTTCACTACAGATGGCGCTTGTTCGAAAACCTAAACTAAATCATATTTTTGACATTAATGTAAACTTGCTGGGTGATTCCTCAATGAAACTTCATATAATAATTTTATTTTATGTAGGTAAATACATTACATTTTACTGACTGCTGACTGCGTCATCCACCTGGCTGTCTGACAGAGCAATCTCTTTGATCCATAGAGAAAGAAAAAATCTTCGCTTTAAAAAGAGCGTGCTACTTAGTGAAATTCTATAGGATTTGACAGCGAAAGACCATATGACAGCGATACCGTTTTCTAAGAAATCATGGATTTAGTGGATACGTCAAGTTTCCGTCGTTGGAATTTTTGAAAAATTATGAATGGATATAATTATAATTTAAGTTTTGTATAACAATTTCAGATGAAATGACTTGTGCTTTCAGCAACTGTGAAGTGCGCCGAGGATACAATCCCGAAAATCATACTTTCCACCAGTAAATATGAATCATTGATAAAAATTTTAATTCCAAATTTTATAAAATTTGTGAGTGAAATCGACTCCGATGCCAAATTGTACAGTAAATTTAGGACTTTCTTTGTGATTTGCAGCCATTTATCAAAGTTTCCAATAGATTAATTCAGGTATTTTCAGTAAAATAAGAAACCGTTTCTTTACACTAGGGCTTGACTAAATGATGACGTCATCAGTATCGATAAATTTTTTGACTGTTTTTTTTAGGTAACCGTAATTCTTGCACAGCTTCTTCTCAGCACGGGCCCACACAACTGGCCCGAAGCTGTGCTGTGGTAAGGTCTATGTTGGAACGTGTAGAAGTGCTTCTAGCAAGTCTTCATACATAAATAAATAAATATGTAATTAAACAAAAATGAGGTTGTCTTGTTCATCAAATAAAAAGTATTATGTAATTAAAAGTGCATTAATTTAATTATTTTTGTTTCAATTTACATGATTTATCGTAACCTCGTCGATAAAACTATGACCACCATAAGATACACATCACTATTGAACGCACACATGTAAAGTAACTTTTTGGTTACGCTGAAAATCCGCGTTTGTCATTCTATACTATACTACTTTCTATGCTTTGATCTGCGTGAACAAGACATAGGCAGGGCAACGAAAAAAAAAACATATTACTGAATTTGATTTTTAATAGAGTGGAAGTTTTGAACGTTACCGGACGGGAAAATTACTGAAATGAAAGCAAATCTGCTTTGTCTATGAAACTGATTGATGACTACTACTGAAAACGGAACGCAGCCTGTGTGTGTATGGATATAGCACATTTTTATCAACCGCAAATATAACTTTGTCTTTCATACAAACACTATGAAAAACAAAGTTATATTTGCGGTCAACAAAATATTGTGGTATTTTGGCTAAGTGGAAGTTAGAATCCCTAATTCAGTTAAAGTTGGCACGGAACCCTTCCGGAACGCTTCGACCAAAGGCGCAGCGTAGGACGTCCACCGACAAGATGGACAGACGACCTTGTAAAGATCGCAGGATCGCACTGGATGCAGACCGCTCACACACAACCGGTCGTTGTGGAAAGCCATGGGGGAGGCCTATGTTCAGCTGTGGAGGTCCTTCGGCTGATAATGATGATGATCCCCACTGAATAGATAAATAAGGTAACCTTTGTTTATCTATTCAGTGATGATCCCCCTTACTCATAATATCTCAAACGGTCTTTTAAAACCGATTTTAGCTATTACACTGTTTTGTCACTTTCTGTCAAATGATGACAGGGCCAAGAAAGAATGAGACAAAACAATGTAATAGCGTGTTTATATTCTCAGGTAATACTTAGTTAAAATAGGTTTAAAAGACCGTTTGAGTTACCTACACTAATATTATAAAGAGGAAAGATTTGTACCTATTTTTGTATGTTTGTAATGAATAGGCTTAAAAAGTACTGGGCCGATTTAAAAAATTCTTTCACCAATAGAATGCTACATTCTTCCAATTTGACATAGGCTACATTTCATTTTGAAAAAAATTAGGGATCCTTGGTAAAATTTTAACAATGTAACCGAAGGTGTAGAAAAATGAGTCTTAAAATGTCTTTCGTCGAATGCGCTGCCGAAACTATTAGCGATAGAACAAAATAATGTACCACAATATTAAAGAACATCATAATGTCTACAAAAAACTCCGCGGTAGCATATGTCCAACTATTGTAGTTATGTCACTACAACAACTTTTTTCATTTTAAACATTAATGAAAATGCTAACCAAATTCAAACCATGCTATGTATGTGTTTATATTAATCCTTATCCAAAAAAATTAATTTATGGTCAAGACCATTTAACTACCTATAAAATAGTTTTTAAATTATTTAAATTGGACTTTCAATTCAAAAGATATTACGAATTAAAAAATTCAAACAGTAAACAAAACCGCCATAACGCCGTGGCCGTTGTTTGCGATGCAGTCTGAAAAGCGCGCCGGGCATCGCGGCGGGCGGGGTGGAGGGGGCACTGAAATACAGGAGTGGGGCGTGCACGTCTGTAAGATAGGTAGATACATTTTTAGTTGAAAGTTGTCAACGTTTAATTTAGACTGTATAATCGACGGTTCCCGGGCTATTTGTATGAAGCGACATTTTGGGCGAAATTGACTTATATACATATTTGGAATCAGCGAATTTTTCCGCGTCGTTTGAGCTGGGTTTGGTGACGATCTGGGCACTTTTTTGTCGCTCAATACAATCGCATTTTCGGGGCCTATTTTGCACTGCGATGTATGTACCGACACAAAATTTTGACAAATTTAGGAACTGTGTACTTAAGCTCACTATGAAATACCAGAGAGTTATTTAAACCCTCTTTCCTGGATTAACAATTTACAGACAATGTACGTTAAACCAATTAGCCTCACCTTATAAATATTTTGAAATGTCGCTTCATACATTTAGCTTTACTTTATGAATACATAAGATTGTCGCATAATACAATTAGCTTAACCCTACAAATACATAGTAAAGTCGCTTCATACAATGAGCTTTACCTTAAAAATATTATATGCTTATTTCAGAAAACTTAATTACTCAGGCACGATTAGGAACAAATAAATAAAAATGAAATCGAAAAAAGAAAATAGGCTATACACCACGAAAATGTATGGTATATGACATTTAAATCATTAGGTCAGGTATGAAATGAACAACTCTTCAATTTCATGCATTTAGCCTGGAGCTATTATTTTCAGTACTAGGCGGTTAAGTCATTTAGCCTGGAGCAAGAATTAATAAACCTAGGCGGATAAGTCATATAGCCAGGAACAACAAATACTTATCCTAGGCGGTTAAATCATTTGGCCTGGAATAAAAAAAATAAAAAAAAGGATCACTTTGTATTAAACGACATGTATCTTTGTTAATAATAGGAATATCAGAAAAAAACCTAATCAGATTATGCAGAGTATGTAACGTAATCAATAAATATCTTTTTTTTTTTCAAAATTTAACAAATTGCGGAAGTTATGTTTTTTTTTCAAAAATCAAAACTTTAAACAGCTCTGGTGTAAAGTTTACAAAATGTCGCTTAATACAAATAGCCCGGGAACCGTCAATATATTTTATTCGACTCTGCTTTTATTCTAATATTTAAAAAAAAAACATAGTAAAAATGTATATAATATCCTATGTAAATATTACTTATTAAAGTGCCCGCCACTTAAACCATCAAAAAAATTGAACATAAATAGACTTACATACAAATATAACTGTGGGATTTTTTAATATATAATTAATAAATATGTATTATTTTTTTAATAAATAAAAATATTTGTGAAAAAAAGTGTTTTATATCCAAATTTCCAAAAATAAATAATTGTCTACCCCGTGCGAAGCCGGGACGGGCTGCTAGTTATGAATATTTTTATAGGTACTCTACCATCTGCATTAAAATATAGATTTCCGGGCATCGAATAGACACTATAATCAATATTTTCAAGTTGCCTTTTGACTGCGGGATATTATAATTATTATATTTCATAGTAAAAAGGGTTCCATTGTGCGATATCGAATAAATCTTGGTATTTAATATATATTTCTAAGTGAATCGCACCTTTCACATACTGTACACATAATTAGAACACAGAAGGATAAGAATCAAGCAGCTTTGATCAACAGGAATGAAGTCCGTCCTTTTTTTTTCGCGGGGAATGCGTTACGCATACTCCCCACCCCGGGGTAGGTGGAGAGTTATGTGGGACTCCCATCGTGGTATACCCACTAAACCCCGCGGCGTTCCTTCATCGCCTAAGTGGCGGTGTCATGGGAGATCGGCAGAGCCTTCGACTTTCCACAACACCGCCAGCGACTGCCCACCTTACACAGTGGGCCCTACATGTTCCCCTAGAGGCTAATGGGAATGACTGGAAGCGCTGAGTCATTCCCATACGGCAGCGGTGGAGACGCGTGCAATGCGGGTGGTTGTACCCCCGTACCTGCCACCCGCAGGTCTCCACCGGGAGGGGGCGTAGAGCTAACATATTGTTGACGAGCTCTTCCCCTCCTACGCCTGCGGAGCGAGGGAGCGTGAGGGTCTTCCTCGCGTTCTCGCTCCGCCGCCTCTTTCTGCGTCATTACATTTTCGCAGAATGAGGCGGTTGCCATCCAGGCTTCCTCACTCCCTAGCATAGAGTTGATGACGCTTGGGAGTGAGAGGTCGGACCCGATCACCGCGATTAAATCGTCGCGTTCGGTCGACCATGCCGGACACACGGCGAGCGTGTGCTCCGCCGTGTCATCAACCGTGCCACAAAGGAGGCACGAGGGAGACTCCTCTCGTCCTATCTTGTGCAGATACTTCTGAAAACAGCCGTGCCCAGTGAGCACCTGCACTAGACGGAACGAGAGATAACAGACTGGTGGCCTTTCCAACCAGGGCTCCAACACCGGGGTGAGGGCGTCAAGGGTCCAGCGGCCAAATACGGCTGTAGCAAGGTCTTCCTTCTAAAATCGAAGAAGGACCTCCCACGACTCGCGCCGGACTGCCCCTCGCTCTGTTGGAGCCGGACGCAATCCAAGTCTTTTCTGCTCCGCAATCCAGGTGTACACCCTAGACTGGACCTGAGCATCAAGTTCCCATGGTGGAGTACCTGCCAAGGCGCATGCCGATGCAAAACTTACCGTGCGGTAAGCTCTCACTACCCTCTGAGCGATGGCTCTTTGAGGCTTCCTGAGGTGAGCTACGTTTTCTCTCCTCCCGAGGGAGTCCGCCCAAATTGGGGCCCCATAAAGGGCCATACTACGTTACACACCAGCGTATAGACGCCGACATTTTGCCCTTGGACCTCCCAGATTGGGGAGTAACCAGTTAAATGTACCAGCTGCCTTGAGAAGGCGCGATGACAGCGCACTAAAATGAGGCCCAAACTGCCACCGTGCATCCAAAATGAGGCCTAAGTATTTAATCTGGGGTTTCACTTCTACCCTAATGCCACCAACAACAACATGGGCGTCTGCTGGGCGGCGCTTCCGGGGACCATGGAAATAAATGGCCTCGGTCTTTTCCAATGCCACGCGGAGACCTAGCTTTCGAATTCGATCGGCTACTAAGGACCCACCGGCTGACGCTAAAAGTCCAACATATACTGGGTGAAATTTTCAAAGGAAGGAATTTTAAGCAATAATAACATTACATAAAACAATTGATAATACAACCCAATAAGTCGCGTCTCTCGCGTGTAATTCAAAATTTATTTTTAAAGTTAACAACAAACAAACACTCACCCAAAATAAAATAAGTTTTGAGGTTCCAAAATGTTCGCTTCATGCTTCTAAAATAACAATAATAAAATTGACTATTGCTGTATTATTTATTTAGCCTCTCGAGCCCAATTCCTATGAGTTTTGAGTCAAGAAAATATGTTATCTGTGATATATTTAATATTACTTATACAGTGTGATTCTCTACAAAGTGCATTTATGTTATCATCTTTAAGAGCTGTGGATTTTGTAATACAAATAAAATAAAATAAAATAAAATAAAGTGCACACATTAAAATATGGCATTCTATGATCAATTTTATCGACGGAAAACATATTTTAAATAATCAATCAATTTATTATAAGTAACCATAGAAATCAAACCGTCGAAGTAAGGCGTTGTAGTTACCTTCAATCGCGAATTGTTTAGAATAAAACTATATTTTCTGATAAGCAATGTCTTTATATTTCTGTAGTCTACACTATAAACATACCTACTTACAAATACTAAACAAAATACTTTATTGCGGCGAAATTTTTATACCTTGCACTAAAATTGAAAGTAGTTACTTTAGTAAGATTTCAAATATGTACTTGTTGAACGACTAGTAGAGAGGAATTGTTTGACACATATGTTATGGGCTCTTGAGTATCTGATCTAAGAGTGGTGATAGAGAATGCGGACCCCACAAGGTAGGTCCCGGGAGCGGCGCAGAGTGCTCGGACTTGAACTTTCCTGGACTCGAACTGCTGAAGACTGACACTCACTCCTGCCTTCTTGTCATCAGCATCGAAAGCATTACTTAAAGCGCCTGCCCAACCTAATTCCCCATAGGTCTCCCTGCAAAAAAAAATGGTTTTTAACAGAATTACCATACTTTTTGATATGGAAAAAACAAAATGTTATTGTTTACATAATTCTTTTATAAAATAAGTTGGGGTGTCGAATATTTTGCGCTTTTTTATTTTCGCGTTGTGTATTCTTGTTTTCTCTGTGTGTTTATTTTGAGTTTTTTTAATCTATTGCAGTACTACTAACGGGTTAGGTCTCACCCAATCCACACCAAGTGTCCCATCTCAGCAGTTATTATGACAAATATAACATATTTTTATTGATAAGGTTTCTAAAAGAAATGTATGAGGTATATGGAGAGCAGCGAAAATCTAAGCAAACTTACCTACTCTGTGGTTTAGACATATCTATAAATACTGTTACTGG